>OU896716.1:4833194-5433194 GCA_918026855.4 Phaedon cochleariae | reverse complement strand
ATTCAAATCTGAATTTTGAAGTCAATAGTCATAAACACGAACACATAACCAGACAAAAAGATATGTTAACTCTCATCAAAATTAAATCAGATATGGGTAAAAGATCTATTTTATACAATGGAACAATTCTCTATAATGAATTACCTGCCAGACTAAAGAAAAAATTAAGTGTTGAAAAATTCAAAAAAGAACTGAAAAAATACTTATGTCTTTGATTCTCTTCATGTCATCCTGAATCAATTCAAGAAATTATATTCAACAGTCTCTAGAAGAAACAACATTATATGTATTATGTATATGATTTAAAAATGATTATCTGATTATCTTATTTTTGTTTTTTTAGTTGCTCTTTCATAATTTTCCCTGCTATAAACATATATGTTTCTTGGGAATAATAAAGATAATAAAAAAAAAATTACCAAAATCCGGCACCCTCAAAATCCCCTTCACCATCCATCAAACGAACTTCAATATCGGCTGACCAGTGTGCAACCAATTTCTGAGATACTGAAAAAGCTAACGTTGAAGTTTCCCAAAAAGGAATCCAATCTCCAAATTATACAATTCCAGTGTTTACAGAGAGATCCAATAGTGAACCCAAAACGGAAGTTTCCGGTACTCACACTATTGGAATGCTTAATTAATTCAGAAGACGGAAATGCCTTCAAAATTCTTGCTTCACAATAGACTTTTCTTCTTTTTTTTACACTAGGAAATTTAATAATTCGCGAAAATCACGAACCTATTAAACGTCAAATCAACGTCAAATTACAAACTGAGTATGAACAACAAAAACATTGCCGTATGCACTCATTGCAAATTGGTTATTTCGAAATAATTTTGCAAAATAGTGAATAATAAGTTGACTTCGTGAAATATGTACAAGGTTTCCAGTATGGAAAACATTACTTTTGGTGCAGAGAATTTGCCATTTTGATGGGGTTAATGGTGGTATTCATCATTGATATCACACTACAATTCCACAGTTTTCAAACATATGGAATGGTCGGAATGGTCTAAGCAACACTTGCATGGACTGGAATGGAACCATATAAGCAATCAGCTATTACAACAAAATGGTATAGGTATGAAGAAATAATTGAATTCATCAAGAAATATCACTGCCTTTTATGAAGGAGATGGGATTCTATGAACGGGTTGGAACAGAAGATATGGTTGGAGAGGTTGCTCAGAATCATCATTTACATAAACGAGGGTCTCCAGCAATAGAGGACTTGAAATTATTCTCAAGATCGAATCATTGCAACCAACATTTATACAATGATTCTAATTGTGCTTCAGAAAATGTATATTATATTATAATAAGGTAGGTAGGTACTGGTTTCTTCATTGTAAACAATAAAAGTTCATGCAATAATTCGAGTTTTTTCATCAGAAAAAAAATGAGGTTCTGGAATATGCACTTCAACATATAAATTATTTTCGAATGAAACACATAATTATTATGAAACTCAAAACAATGGTCGCCATATTTGTTGTAATTGTTGTTCATACTCGCAAGACTTGCAAAGTTAGCCACCAGAGGCCGCACACTTCGTGATTTTCGCGAATTCCATATATCTTGTACATACAATAATGATTAATTTAAACTCAATGTATAATCACTGTGTAACACAGACTTAAGGACCTCGGTCGGTGGCTTTTTGGGTCTCCAATAAAGCTCCTTAATTATTAATTATTATTTGGAGAATCGTGGCCAAGTGCTTGCCACATGGCAGGTTAGCAAAGAAATAAGAACATAATGGCTTGCCTAATGAAACACAACGCACAACAACACTTGAAAAAAACAGTACTTACATTACAACGTCAAGCATGGGGTTGACCAGCAGGATTGGAGTCGGGGAGATAGCGAACATTTTCAATTGATTATTACTAATGATTGGTATTGATAGTAATTATGCCTTATCGACTCAGGTACTATTTATATTCAGAATTGAAGCTAGGTTCGCATTTTTCTCCAATGGGAATGGCCGTTACCTTTCGATATTGCTTACCTGGGTATTATCGCACGGTAAGCGGTTTTATTGCAAATTTAAAAGGAACTGACATCTATGAACTCCGCAGACCTGATCGAAACCACAATGTACTGGATGTTTCAATTGCCGGATATAGTTTGTAAGCAATACATTTTAACACTCTATTGTATGTACTCACTGATGTATCAAACTTTGGTGTTACTGACAACAATTGTACTACCAATTCTATAAACTTTTAATTTAATTACCACTTATCTTGCAAATATAACTAAACCCTTGTTATGAAACTGTAAGTTCAAGAAACAATAAATTATTGATTGATTGATTGATGTTTCAATTTGGAAAAGTTAATTTATGATACAAGATCTTGAAATGAACAAGAGTCTGAGTGATGTTGATTCATAGGCATTTGTACTTCTTTACATTATTACTCAAATAGCTTTATTTTGATGAAATCTGATTCAGAAAAATAAATAATTTTTGTGATTTCCTGTTGTTGATTTGTTGAAAATCATGTTAATGCATCTGGCTTTCATTCTGAAATATATCATATCGTCGCCAATTGTATCACTCTCACATTTTTGTTACATGTTTAAGATTATTTTATTCATGGACAACACTATTATTTATCATTCTTTGATGAAGAAGTTTGATCGCTGCAGTAGGAAGAAGAAATATATTTAATTTGAGTGCTAAAAATCGATGCAGACTTATGACTTCGTAAGATTAAAACAATGGAGTTTCAACTTTCTCCTGACATCAAAAATAGCTCAAGGAAGTGTCAAGTGGATGAAACCATATATGTGTGGAAACGAAAAATCACAGTCGATATCATAAATAAATACACTAACATACCTCTGTGATAATAAGCATTTTCCTTAAGTCAAAAAATAGCAGTAGGAAAAAGAAATCATTCAATAAATATTTTTAAGGCTTATACACGGCTTACCTCGGCTAAAAACTGGTCAAAGTTTCCAATGATAGAGATACATATAACAAATGTCGGAATACAACAATATCCAAATAACATAGGTACCTTTATTCACATAATTAGACACAGATAGTTTGGCAAGACAATTTGAACATCAAGATATTTATTATAACATTATGGGTAGTGGGGAAATATAAATGAACAACAATAAATATAAAACTCTAATAACAATTTTATGTTGATTACCATTAGGCGGAGTCGAGTAGCACCAGACCAGATAACTTTAGAACCCTCACATCCAGTTCATTATAGATTTGCACGTTTCTCATGAGAGACGAGAGTTGCTTGATTGTTATTCGAAGTTCGAATGTGATTCGAACTTACTGATTTAGTGATTCATTGATATACCATTGTTTACTCGTGACCCTGCTGACACTATGTTGAATTGAAAGTATTGACATATCAGCATTTACGTACCACAGATGCACCAACATGAAGATGTGAAGTTCTCAAAAACTGTTTTTTCTTCTGAATAACTTTCATTAGACAGCTGAGTAGACTCACTCCTACAATCAGATTTCACGAAAACAAAGCTATTTGAGTAATTGAACTTCCAAAATATTGCTTCTACAGTATGTTGTACTATTGAGAATTTCGTGCAAATCTCACAATTTCTGTTATCGTTCCAGGTCAAGGCAAGTCGAGCAGTTCGAATTTGCTGAGTCGGCTGGTGGTCGGTAGCAGCAGAAGGGAGTCTGAGGATGACGACGAGTATCTGAACCAAAACGTCTCCGACATCAGGCAGGATAATACGAACGTGTGAATCGTTGTCGAGGATGGTACAATGGACTTGTGGAATAGGATTTTTTACGAATATTCGGATCTAAGAGCTGTAAATATTAACTAATTTTAAGAACTAGATAATCGGGCGTTAGTTCGGAAGGAAAACGCATTTTTTCACGGGACTTTTCTTTACAAAGAATTTCAGTCCACAGAACGATTTGCCAATCATCATCGATGACTTCTAAAGTGTACTTGATTATTATTTTTTGAAATTAATACATACCACAAGACGTGTTCATATGAGATTATCTGTTTATTCAATATGAAGACTTGTTATTGTATTTTCCTTCCAGAACTGTTCGTTTCTTCAATCCGACTCAAATAGAATCGTCACCATAGTGGAAACAAAATTGTTGAATAGTACCAATAATTACTGTCGCATATAACTATTTTTGATATGGATGTTTTACAGTCCTTTCCATAATTTTATTTTTTTTCTAGTCAACGATTTTCAGCGAGAAATGAGACTTTTTTTTACAGTGCATCACAATAATAGTATTACTTTTCCATTTTAATCCAACAAACGCAATACCTAATGATTGTAAAATAATGCATCTGCTTAGATGTAACGGAAATGGGCTCTCAGTGAATACCTACCTATCTTATCAACTGTCAGCTCTGATTGAGAGACTTCCACAGGGTGTTGCTGCATTCCAAGTAACGGAAGTCTGTGGCAGATTCCTTCAATAAAAACAAGAAACAAAATTCATTATTGAAAAATTCAAAATCTAATAAATCGGATTCTAATTTAATATTTAAACAACAATTGCCGATTTGAATGCATTTTCTACAGTTTTCTGAAAACTTCATGGACCTATCAGAGTTTATTCAGTAATTCCAGGGGTAGTTTTCTGCACGGAAAATAACACTCCTCAGTATTTCATCCCATCATTGTTTCCTATTTCACTTTGTTTTCTGGAAGAACAGAGACGAAAAAGTAAGACTGTCAAAAAAACAAGAACCAAGAACAAAAAACTTCAAAAACATGAATCCTGGAAATTAGCCATTTTCGGAATTTTTCAGGGAAGGAATCTTTCCTACCCTTTTGTCACTTGGATACAGAAACGCCCTGTATTCGAGTGATTCATTTTATCAGACAGCTTCTGTAATGATGAATTACAAACAAGAGTTTCGATGTAAATTGCGTAGGTGCCAGATGAGTGGGTAAAATTTTGATTCAAGAGGGGCACAGAATTTTGAAAAAAAAAACGATTCATGAAATATACGTCGCAGTCACAAATTTAAAGTCAAATGCCTTATAAATGTTTAGAGATTGATGTTTTATATATTTTTTCTGTAATGAAGATTCTAGTAAAAAATAATTTGCTGTTTTGGTGGATTTACAAAAAAATGCACAATGAAACTGTCTAGGTACATAATTTTGTAGTTGTTAAAGTAAGTTACTAGTTGAAAATCAAGAGAAAACGACAAAAATTTGAACTATGGATATACCGGGTGTCCCAGAAAGATCTTCTTGGTGGGTAGCACTATGGAATGCACATTTAATAAGGAGTTTTGGGTCTCAATTTTTTGAGTTTTACAGTGACAGAACATAATCCAATGTGAATAATCATTTTCATCAGAATCCCAGATGAGTGGAGATAACTACAGTTTTTTTCTTATTCGACTTCCCCATGGATGTAAATATTGGAATAAATGAACCGTATCAATCCCATAGGTAACATAATAATTATATTGAACAATAACTAAGGCCCGTATAACACTTTGTATATTCATGAACACCGTGGTCAATATTTCGTATAATCAAGATAGCAACCATGAAAATTTCCTGTTTCAAGTTGCAATTTTGATTCTGAAGTTCGTACCCATTTCTTACATCAGCGATATTCATTTGTTTCACCTCGTACAATTTTCTGAAGGTTCAGAACGAACCATACAACTTTTGTATATGAAGTTTTTTTCTATATCCAATGATGAACCCTGTAAAATCTGTTTGAATACACGGAATGACCTTGTAGAGAATATTGTACCGGGTGAACAACTAAGAAGGCGGTCATATCTATCATTCTTCCAACTTTGATAGTCAATATTTTCCCTTGGCGAAAAGCTATCATGTTGCGGTTTTCGTAGGTCTCTTGAGATTTAGTTTCTCTATTACATCGTTCAACAATATGCACACCATTAGATTCATTCTATCTCAAACTTGTATCATTATTCGTTGCTGAGATATGACCGACAGCCGTTCTCAGTTGTTCATCTGGTACAAGAAAAAAGTAAGAATGATTTCTTTTTTGATGAGTTGAACCATTTTTTTTGTCGTTTTCAAATATTGTTACCAGGATGGACAGAATATGGTGTAGAAACTCTTATCAAATCCCATCTACTGTTTTTCAGTCAAAGTTCTTGACCTACAGTCTACTTGACAGAAGAATTTTATTCAATATCGCGGAATGAAGGTCGTATTTTACCCGTTAGATGGCGAAATTTTAACCAAAATTCAAGGTTGGTAGAACTGATGACAATTAAAATTCCCCAAAATTACAGTTTCGTGCTTTCAAATTTGATCTCGTTTAATTTGAGGTTATGTTATGAATGTTATGATATTCTTATTTCTGGTGCAAGCGGTGTGTAAGCGCAATTTTCTGTTTTCTCTCATGAAAGAAATCTCTAAAAAGTGTCGCCATCTCGCGGACAACTGAGAACTAATATGCCATTATTGCGGAATCTGCGGTCAAGCGTTTCGGGAGAAACAAAACACTGTCTGTGATTGCAACATATATTATATCCACCTTCATTGTAACATAGCTCCTTGATCTACCCAACTCTTCATTTGACACACCTAATTGCGTAAAAAAATGGGTACGTGTCGTCCTATTTGGAAATGAAAAGTTTGTATTATTTCCGGATCAACCGGAACTTGGAATAATGTGTCATTGGTAAAGAATATGTCATTTCATGACAGCATATCTGACGATATACAGGGTTAATCTAAATACCGAAAAAATTCAAGGGGTGATTCCTTGTGAGATACAGGGTATTAATATTTCCATGGAAAATCGTTTTTTATTCATTACTCAATAATTGTCTCCATCAATTTCAATAAAACGTTGTGGTTTTGTTAATATTGATATGGAGCTTCTTCTGGTGCAATTAGATTTGGAATAATATTTCCAGTGGCGTCACAGTGGGTAAATTTATCGATAATTATGGTTTTTCTGAGATTCATATTTTTATTCGATTGAACTATTGAAATTACAATTTCTTTTTTATCCTCTGTGTAATTTTTGTATCTAGCTTAATTTTTGAGGAAAGAATAGAAATTCGATTTAACTCCAAATTTCAATGTAGGTAGACTTCCATTGAGATTACTCAACCCCAATTAGAATCATTTTGAAATTTTGGGGCTTTCTCGGTTTCCAACCTTACTGAATTTTGGCATCATGAAGGCTTATTATACAGGGGGGTTACAAATAAAAACAATTAATGCTTCCAACTTCAACATCCTGTTTCTCAGTAACGGAGAAAGTTAGGACACATGTTTACAAGGAATCACCGCTAGAATTTTGTTGGTGTTATTTAGATACACCCTGTATAGTCAAAAACATTGTTTCGAAAGCCAAAAGGGAAACATTTTAGAACAGTTCAATAATCAGTATATTGAATATTGTAAATTGTTCATTTATACCTTCCAAGTCCTTTATTATATAGGGTTGAAGAATTGAAATACCAAAGAAAAACAAGAATTACTATCATTAGATTTTTTTTCAATAGTCTAGAAGAAATAGGAAGGGCGAGTTTTTCTGTTCTCCTTTTTTAGCTCCGCCATTGCTGCAAACCTATATTCCAGTTACTCAGGTTATTGCATCACATAAATATTCGTACTGATAATATATTTTAGCGCAAACCTCGCATTTAAAATCCGTTACGAACGTGTTTTTGCTACCTAAACTCAGATAAGAGACATCACAAATACATATCTGGTATTCCTCTGTTGAATGACAGTGGAATTTTTAATTATTCAATGCTTTAGAGTCTGAAGTTTAGACAATTTTACACCCATGAGAGGACCAAATATAACTCATATTATTGAGAATTGAAAATTAGTGAGCTTTGAAAACAAAAACATATTCACAGTGGGTAAGTAGGTACTTACTAAGGCTGTGTCAAGTATGTGGTTTGACCTGGCACATAAGTTCAGTATGAAGTCGGACCATCAGTCTGCCCAGCGAGCTGTTTGGTAATATCGGCCAGGTTTCAAACCTGCCTACAAAGTTACCACATCAACTTCTAATGGAAGTCGAGTCAGCCATTGACCATTCTGGTATCACCACTGTGGTCGTACGAATGATTTGACACAGCCTAAATGGGATATTAATTTCATCTTCATCACTTTTGAAATATGAATTTCCTAAACAACATATGACGAAACACGATATATGACTCTTAACCACAATATGTATGTTCTTCTACTAAATTTCAATTCTCAAAAATATCAGTTGTATCCTTTCATGTTTATCCTGTTATGCCCTAGATTCACTTAGGAATATTTAGTTGAATCAGACGATTCTACATAGCTGTGATATTATTATCAACGGTGTATTTTTCTGCATGTTGATATAATAATAATAATAATAATAATTTATAATAATATCCATACAAAATATTTTAAATAAATAGTTCTTTGAAATATTAAGCCTTATATACCGACTAACATACATACCATTTTGCAAGAATACTGAGATGAAAACTGACATAGAAGTTAATGAATAAATATGCTGTGTATGAGTCTCACACATTTTTATTCACCATCGTTTTTTAACAAAATTGATATTTATATTAACCTAGTGAATTTTATTAGGTAAAAAATATGTTCCCACCCCTTTTGTACCCAACTTTACAAGTAGCGCCATCTATATAACTAATCCAATAGTTTGCATGTCAAAAAATAGTAATTTAGTTGTAGAGGAATTTCATGAATCGATTTAAAGGGAGAATGCTCATTGTCATCTTCCAAAATACAAGAGAAATTGCATCATCATACATGTAAGCTGTTTTATTTAGTGCTATCGCATTTTACATCAGAAACTCTCGTCATAACACTTTTATTGCTCTGTTTGACAACGTTGATGTTCATGATTCTCAGGTAGAAATCTTTCAGTGTTCTTAGTTTTTGACCCTGAGCCTTAACAATCTATACACACACTGAAACAAACTTTTTTATGAATCACTCTGTTGGTTTAGGGCGCATGGTTTGAATATTCAAATGGCATCTCATTTGATCATTTTATGGTTAGAATTCAGAGAAAATTGTATGGTCTCATGCATTATACCAGTTATATGATCATGCAACCCCCTGAAAATGTATTTCATCAGATAGATAGCCAGCTTCATAGAATAGGTACCCTCTACTCTTGAAATTTCTAGAGTAGGTAGATGAAGTTATTCCATGAATGAATTGCTACAGCTGATGTTCTACCTTATCAGGGCGGTACTTTACTATCATGATTATTATTGTATACTGATAATTCATAATGTCACACAGTGAATAGAATCTACATATCATCTTCAATCATTGTTTTCAAATTTTATTTGAGTTAAATATGAGATTTTAACGAAGAGGACAAAATATCTGTCCATCCAACCAAACACCCTTTACCAAAAATTTCAATCTCACATAGACACCATGACTACTAAGTTCCTTAAATATTTATCAAAACAATAATGGATAATTCAAAACTTATTTAAGACTTTGTACATTTTAGCATAGTTTTTAGGTGTTTTTGTACTGATGTAGATAATTCTAGTTTTAATTCGATGTAAATTTGATTATCATATACCTACACTTAGTTATTATGTTTGTTTTTTTCATTTATATGGGCAACCCTTAGCAAAAGTTTGTCGAAACTTGAAACGTTCAATTAATTGTTTGTATAAGATAATCCACTTTGCTTGAGCAATATCACAAGACTTGATGTTCGGACTGGTTGTTTTTTGAATAATCTTAGTGAATAATATGTACTTATTTTGATGCAATAGTTAAACACATCATATTCTACTATTTTACAATTTTTTTTAACATCTGATTATTTCTCATCCAATGGGAAATGATGAGATATAAAACTTGTTTCAATTTGATAATATGCTATTATGGAATCCATGTTGAATTTCTATAGTTTGAATTTTAATTATTGATGATTATTGAAAACAATTCTCACTGATTTCATCTGAACGTTATAAAGGGTATTCTTAAAGGTAGGCCATTTTTCAAACAGGTTGTAGATCTCATCGAAATGAACAAAATCACAAAAAATTGCCCACATGAAAGTTGCAAAATAACGAAGTTGAAAAACTAACCGATAGAATTGACCCTATTACGGTCCTGTATATTCAACAGGTCATCGGGTGGTGTAGCCTTCAAACATGTCTTCCTGTTTGCTCCTCCAAACACCCTGTGCCACAGAAACCTTGGCACCAAACAACATTCGCAGTTTTATATGGTTTCTTAACGGACATACTGCCGTTTATAAACGAAATGTTGCTGCTGCACTTTGGCGACACTTGCCATAAATCGAAAGCATGTAAACATGTTCATTATTTTCATATACGTGCTATTGTTTGACAATGCACAGAAAAAACAATTGAGAAAGATGATCCGATGACTAGCGGTAGACAAACAAAATTCTACCGAACAGAGATTTTTGCGGCCAGGACCGTAACGAAATTCTTTTGAAAAACGAGTGATGTTTTAATTGATGATATCTTCGTGATCATGCAACTTTTGTTGAGGTGGTATTTGGTGAATCTGTATATTTCAATGAGGCTATATACATCTTCTTAAAGAAGTAAAAATGCCTAACCTGTGAAAACACGACCCTGTATACATTGGGGAATATTTGTTTCTATTGCCAAATATAAGTGCATAAATTATCTTAGTGAAATTAATCCAACCAGTGCATTCTAAAATAGGCAATTTAAATTAATAATAAACGTAGTTAGTAATAATTATTTAAACTAGATTTTAAGATTGTTCCTTTGGAAATGTTGATTGAGAGATGAATGACTGCGAGAGTGTAAGTGCAGAAAGATGCATTCCGTACCTGACAACTCAACTAGCTTAAGTACTATTTATACTATATGTATTTTTCGTCCAAATATTTTTTCAAACTAAAGATTCATAAGTTACTTTCTACAATAAACACAATAATAATTATTGAATTATAGTTTCATTCTGAGAGGTATGGAAATTACCTACATCAAATACAAAACAAATTGGTTGCTATGCTGCCTTTATTTATATACGGTGGAGATTTTGACTGGAATAAATTCTGAATTGACTCGGCCGTTACTTGATGATCCATAGCAAATGTAAAACTTCACAAACGATAAGATTTCCACAAAATTCTTAAACACATGTTTAGCTAACACAGTAAATTCGTCATGTGATATACTGGTACAAAGGACTAAACCAACCTTGCCTTGCTTAACTCATATCTCCTACTCTCCCAACTTGAAGGACTAGTTTACCTGTGGACAGGTGCGATAAACCTTCATTTTCTGAATTTAGGCACAATATCCACATTAAAATACGGTGTACCGGATTAACTTGAGGGCAACTATATATTATTACCTACTAAGAAAACAAATTCAACAGTGGTGAACTATTGACATCTAACTGTTGATTTCTAATGATTCAAAATGATTTTCATTCTTTTATTTTCTACGTGTAAAATTTCGAAATTATCAAAACTATGGTTTTCTTCTAATATATGGTTGGCGTATGTAGAATTGGTTTTCTTTTTCAAAAAATTCATCTTATGTTCATGAATGCGCTGATTAAACGTACGACCTGTCTGACCGATATATACCTTTGGACAAGATCCAGAGTTATGAGTTTTATACCCCTGCCTTTGCGAATTTAGAAGTTTTGTATTTAATACCGGGTGACCACTTGACCAGTTATATTCTGACCCATTTGAACTGCTCATATCTCCGAAACTATAATTTCCGTTGTGCGGTTTGGACTTCTCTATTTTGATATTCTTCAAGTTTTTTGACTGGTTCACCTTCTCACCTGAACTTATCCGGTTCTACCGGAAACAAACATGCCATTATTCAGGTATAGGGCAACTTTGATAACATTGCATAATCTCATTAAACCATTCCACAAGCAGTAGTTGTTTCAAAGAGTTATAACTCTAATAGTTTTCTAGGAGAACATAACTTGTAATACATTGTTAGATAGAGAAAATACCAGTCTTTCTGAATGTGCAAAAATATACAGGGTGATTCATTGAGATAAAAAAGTTGCCCTATACCTGGATTATTGCTTGTTTTTTTCCGGTAGAACCGGAAGTTCAAGTGAGAAGATGAACACGTCAAAAAAAACTTGAAAAACATCAAAATAGACTAGTCCAAACCGCACAACAATAACTTGACTGGTTTCAGAGATATGAGCATTTGAAATGGTCTGGTCTGGTCTCCCGGTATTTTTGATAAACCTTCCCAACGTGTTATTTGTTCTATATGCTACTTTTAGGTCCTGTTTATATGTAGAAATGAAGGTAATTTTTCAGTTGATGATCCGGAATAGGTTAAAGTTCTATGATTTTGATTATTATTCTTGATGGTAGGATAAACTTCAGAAAGTTTAGAAATGATTAATACTGTCTATCAAATTAACGATATTTTTCTCAATAGGGTACCTACCATATCATTTTTCAATAAATTATTTTTTTTGCAACCCCCATATTTTATAGGAAACATGCAAAGTAAATGTTAAAAGAAGGGATATTTTCCATCAAACTATACTTTTTTTATAGATTCGGTATCCTTTGAAGGACAGAGTACTATTTTTATTATGCCTCAGGCTTTCAAAATCGATTTATCTGGATAATGGTGAGTGGGACCAGAACTAAACAAGAGTACCAGTCCTGAGTAAAAATGTTGAGATTTTCATGTTTCCTGGTCAAACTGCCGAAATTTGCATAAAGAAAGTTGAGAAAAAAAGGACCTATAGCTCCACCTATTTCGAAAATATTCACATAATAATAATAATAATAATAATAATAATAATAATAACCGTGGAGTTTGTGGAGTACTGCTAAAGGGCTTTCACGCTAAGTTGATAGTGACGTCAATATGTCAACACATACAGTGTTGCCAGTTGAAAGGAAAGGACTGAATGACCAACCGCCCGAATATGGATATGTCTAGTATTACAATCGTCGGACGTTTTAATGTTTTTTGCAACCAAGTCAAAAGCTGTCTATTTATGCTTCAAAATCAACACTTGAAGTTGATAAATGAACTTCAATATTTGTATTTAACGAACCAGGAACCTAAACAATATACTGAATATGAAATTTAATGATAAGGTCTAAAATGGCTGTTTCTCTTCCTCTATTCTTTTTAGGGCCAGCCAAATCATTACCATATGTTCCTGTTTGGTAGATATTCTCCATACAGTAGCGATACTTATTTTTAATGCAGCAGCTATTCTCTGTAGTTCAGACAAATCATATTTGGATCATTCCGACAACACAAAATATCATTATTGATACCATCATTCAACTTACATCTCCCACGGCAGTAAGTGGAAGTAATGGGCCATCGTTATCACGATGAATAAATGAAATTTCACCAATGATCCACAAATAAATCACAAACAATTGCTTGAAAGTACAAATTGTCAGTAATGAATAATTCGCGGAGATCAGCTGATCACAACAAATCGCATCGGTGTACAGTTTTACCAACTCAAATTGATAACGCGGTTCGCCCATTTCAAAAGTTACTAGTTTCTTTCGATGTGCAGTTTTGGCACGACATTGTTACCAAGTATATATAATTGTTTCATGACCTACGTTGGTTTTCAGGGGCGTTTTAATGTGCTGTATATTATTCCAAATTTTTATAAATCAATATAGAGTTTTTCATCAAAAGTGTGAATCGTGAAATTTGAAGTGTTAATTTCTCAATTTAGTACAATATACTTGAATTTAGTACAATTTCGGAATTAATTCTAGTACAAATTAAAATTCTGGAACGGCAACACTGTGTGGCAGCACTGAGCAGTTGAGCAGTGACAGTGAGCTGACAGTGAGCAAAGCAGTGAGTACTGATTGTGAGCAGCAGAAATAGAACTCGTAAATTATGTGTTTTTCTTGATGTTATCCAGTGTGAAATGATTTTTATCCCAAATAATAGGCAGTGTTTTCAATAATGTATCACACAATCAAGAAGCTGAAGCCATACTCAAATGGAAATATCACATTCCAATATTTAGTTCATTCAGATAATGTTTATGAAATTAATCTCTCCATTTAATGTTGTTTGAAATATTCATTATGTCTGGTGTTGTTTTTGGGTACACTCGTGAAGCTGTAAGGGTGAAAGTAAAAGTAAGTAATTGAATGCATAAATAGTGCCTTTCTTCCTGTACTGACAAGAATTTTCACAGAAATGTGATATTAACCAACCACCAGAACTCAGGAAGTTCAGTGTAGATCCCCAAATAACATCTTTCGAAGTGCTTCAAAGCATTCTTGCCAAAGCCTTTGACTTGAAAGGGGACTTCACAATATCCTTTAGATTGTATGATGTCAATGGATGTGAGACTTATATGCCTATACTCTCTGACTGGGACCTGGAAGCTGCATTTTTAAAGTAAGTATGTATACATACCTATTATGAGAAGGGTGGAAATATGCTGCATGAATGCATACTAAGAATAAGAAGTCAAGGAAGGCTCTTGGTCAATTCAAAATAACAATCAACTTTCTAATTCATGAATCATGGTTAGTCTTTAGTTGGATGTAAAGTAGTGCTGCATCAACTAAAATATGATAAAATGCTACTTATCTCAATATGAAAGTGGATTTCACCAAAATGTATTAAAAATAAATCAATATTTCAGAGATTCTGCTGTGACCTGAATTTCTTGCATGAATGTGTGATTTTCTAATTAAGTTTGCTTTCTTTCCTTTAGCAACAAACACTAGTAAACACTGCAATTCAATGATTTATCTTCAACAATGTACTAGTTTTCAGTCTGAGCTGTTACATGCATTTGAAGATTGAAGAATGGTTTATGATTGATTATACACCAATCAAGATACTGCTCTCTGAAAAATTTTCATTTCAAAAAAATTGAGGTAAAAATGGTATACCTTTATCCACCCCAATCTCCACTATTATTCATTTTTTTCAATCATTAAAATTGATTGAATAATAAAGGATTGCTACTTAATTAACATTCTGAAGTCATAAGGAAAAATTGACAGACAGTACCTACTTAATGACTCTTTGAAATACCATCATTTTTATCAGTCCCATGATAACAGATGTCACGTAATGGTAAATTGAGACCATAAACTGATAAAAGCATATATTATACCTCAATACATACCACACTTTCTTGCTGCTGAATATGGAATTTTTAACAAATGACATGTGATAGTCATGCATGGAAATCAAATTGGTTAAAATTTTAACATTACTGGAGAAATGTTTCTATTGTTATCATTTTACATACATAGGCTGCACAAAGTGAGGTATTTAAAAAATGGAAAATGTATAAGTATTGAAATGAAGATACAAGGTGCTGAAAATTATTCCTTTTTAAATAGTTTTTTTTTATATTAATGAAGAAATCTAGTACTCTGATATACAAAACATTAATAATATACAGTGAGAGCTACTTGAGACTGAGGCACCCTTATAAAATCCACAACTTGATTTCAAAATAATTATTTTCAACAGGAGAATCAAAAATCAATAAGACCATGGTGCCATATATTTGGAAAAAATAATTTAAATTTCCACAGCATTCATTGATTTTTTATATGTCAAAAACAGCTAATGGTTATTAGAGATTCATTTGTGAAATTCTGATCCAATCACTGGATACAGAAGTACTCAATTCAGATAACTCCAAAATTTCAGGCAGAACTACTCACAGAAAAAGAGTCATAATTTCAGAAAGTTAGTTCATAGCACAGTTGTGCTTTATAGTTTGGGAACATTTCAGAGAATAAACATTGTCAACAACAAATTCAAGATACAAAGATACATTATATTATGTTGCAACATGTATTGGTAAACTCGAAGGGTAAACGGCGGTCAAAATTGTGTACACCAAACATCAATTTCACAAGGAATTCCAAGGAATTCCAAGGAATTCTAGTTGTTTGTACACCAGACTTATACTTCACACAAGGAATTTCAAGGAAATCCAAGGAATTCCAAGTAAATCCAAGAAGTTTCAAGGAAATCCAAGGAATTCCAGTTGTTTGAACACCAGAATTCCAGTTGTTTGTAGACCAGAATTATACTGCACTTCACTCAAAGAATTCCAAAGAAATCCAAAGAATTCCAAGGAAATCCAAAGAATTCCAAGGAAATCCAAAGAATTCCAAGGAAATCCAAGGAATTCCAGATAATTCCAAGGAAATCCAATGAATCCCAATTAAATCCAAGGAATTCCAAGGAAATCCAAGAAATTCCAAGGAAATCCATCAAGGAATTCCAAGGAAATCGAAAGAATTCCAAGGAATTTCAATGAATTCCAGGGAATTCCAAGGAATTCCAGTTGTTTGTACACCAGAACTCCATCGCGATTTACCCTTCGTGAAAATCCCTCGGAAAATCAACTGGTCTTTACAGAAAAAAGGTGCTATTGTTCCATATCGTTCGGATTTATCATTTTCGAGAAAAATAGATCTAAGAATATTGTTACATCTCACATATATTATAAAGAACATTGCAATGAATCGTATTGGATATTAAAAAAAGCACAAAAATTGAAATAGTTTTTCATCATTATTCTCCTATTTTACACGCACTTTCTAACATAGCTGATTTTGTAAAGCCACACGACTATGATTCGAAAATTGGCAACGTTATGTACCTACTTATAAAATGCGATATCTAATATTTTTTAAATCGATTTCACTCGAAAATGATACATCTGATCGATATGAATTAGGAGCTACTATTTTCTGTATTGAGAAGTGTATTTTTATAATCGGATATTAAATTGTCGAAACACGCTCGGACCCGATGATTTTTGATTAAAGGGCAAACGACTTGTCTGCTTTCTTCATCCCTGTAACTTCAACCCCCTACCAGGGAAAAGCACAACCCCTGGATATTGAATATCAATGAGGGGAGTTGTGATTCCCATTTTGAAAATTTCATCGAGTCCAATTTCACGTGAAATTTTCATCGATAACGAAATGAGAGATGATGAAATACCATTGAATGGGGTTACTTGGGACAAATTCACTTCCATTAGAGAATAGATTTGATTCGGTGAAACGTTGTTGAATATTCACGATTAACTGAGGTAAATCGAACTTTTCTGAGACGAAAAATAACAAATAAATAAATAAATTACTTTTCGAATCCTACTCTAATAAGAATGATATTTTCGAGGTAAATGCGACATCCACTATTTAATCTCTCATTTCGTTCTCGATGAACATTTTTACGCGAAATAATAGGCCGGATAGTAGTCGATGAGGTACTTATTCAAATTACGGCGGTATATGTGCTTCCCTCTGGTAAGGGGTTGAAGTCACGGGGATGGATAAAGTAGACAAGTCATTTCCCCTCGAATTAAAATCTGGGTGTAAGTAGTAGTAGTAGTAATAGGTGAGGAGGCTGTTGCCGAGCAAGCAGGCCCCGATGGGTCCTTTTTGCTAACCCCTGCTCTCCACATATATCTACGCTTTCTTCTCCTAGATTTCCTTTACGAATCTCCCTGATCTTCTGATAAAGACCAGTATGTCCGTCCACTCTAATATGATCAACCCCTCCTGTTGGAGTTTGTCGACTCCAAAGATTTCGAATCTCAGCCTTCCGTACGCCTCGCACTCGCCGAGAAAATGAAGTGACGTTTCTTCGTCTTCCCCACATCTGCGGCAAGTGGAGTTGTCCTCTATTCCCATAAGTGTTAGGTGTCTGCCTAGCCTGTTGTGTCCTGTGAGAACTCCTATGAGGAGGCGGAGTACTTGGCGGTCCCTGCCAAGCAGCCAGTCCTTCCATGATTTGCTCGGACCGGCCGCGAATTCCTTGGCCTGCCTGCAACCTGTGATATTCCTCCAGTATTCTCCTTGCGACTTTTCTGCCCATTCACCAAGAGTTGACGTAGTTTGCCTTCTTGCTTTACCTAGTACAGGCTGCGGTCCCAGAAACGGCTCCGCGGATCCGGCCCTAGCAAGTTTGTCTGCTGTTTCGTTTCCGGGCACCTCACTGCGTGATTCGGGACCCATACCAGTTCAACTTACTTTGATTCGGCTAATATCTCAAGGGCATTTCCACATTCCTGTACCAATGCCCAGCTTGATCTGGGATGACAGATAGCCTTGAGTGCTGCCTTACTATCCTAACAGATAAATTTTCTACTCTGGTCCGTCTTTCACCTCTTGCCTCTCTTCTACGACCAGGATGGCGAACACCTCAGCTTGGAAAACTGTGGTGTATTTTCCTAAAGCGTATGTTTCTCCCTTCTAGATAGATCCCTGCGCCCGAGGTCTGTTTGTTAGTCAGACGGGATCCGTCTGTGTAACATACTGAGCTTCCTCCGAAACTCCACTATTGCTTCTCCATTCTTCTCTGCATGGAAGAGTAAGTTTGAACTTCCTATTCCATCTCAGCCTGTCCTGCACTTTATTCACTCTGTGAAGTTTTCGTTGAACTACCCAGTGTGCAGATATTAGCTTTGATTAGGTATTCAAGGAATGATAATCCGCGGAGATGAAACAAGAAATATGAAGATGCAATTTGAAAAACGGATCCTTTGATGGATGATCTCACTGAGCTCAGAAAATGAAATCTGTTCGATTTTTTTTCACCACATATACTAACTGAGACATAATTGATAGTTTGCATCGTTCCAGGAATATCCTAAAAAACTTGATTAGTATTACGTTCTGTTGATTGCTCCATATATTATTCACTTCATCTATCTGTTCCAAAGTGAATGGTCCTGTCAACGAATATGAAATTTTCTCAAGATTCTGAGAAACCTGCAATAATACTCATTGTTCCTGGAATATCCCGAAAAAAAACCTTAGATTAGTATTATTTGTTTCTAATTGGGTCATATTATATTACATTGTATCACATATGAAGAAAGCATAGTTGCACTCTTCTGAGAGCACTGCTCTATTAAATCAACGACGCTTTTCCATAGTGCATGATAAATTTGTGAAAAACTGGTATACAACCACTGTTCATACCTAAGTCTTAAAGGCGACACCCTCCTTTGTAGAAAGGCATAACGAACGGCAAAGTTGATACACTTCCCTCGTAAGGGTACCTGGCGTGATTCCATACACTCACATAATTGAATGTCGACTAATTATTCGACTGATGAAATGAATAATTTAGTGAATCGATAAAACCCGCTTTTTACGAAGGAATGTTCGGAGAAGGATAGAACTATGATTTGTATTTATGTAAAGACAAATTTATCGTTTATGAAAACTTATCTTAAACATCTCATTTCATTCATCTATCTGGTATGGCATTCACATATCTAGAGTTTCGAAGTGTACTGTCGTACAAACGTATACGGATTTTCTGCAAATCCAGGATTTTAAATTCTAAGACATCAGAGAAAGTTTGCATCGTTCCAGGAATACCCGAAAAAAAAACTTGATTAGTATTACGTTTTGTTGATTGCTCCATAAATCATTTACTTCATCTTTCTGTTCCAAAGTGAATGGTCCTGCGAACGAACATGAAATTTCCTCCATGATTCTGAGAAATCTGCAATAATCTTCATTGTTCCTGGAATAACCTGAAAAAAAAACCTGGATTAGTATTATTCGTTTCTTATTGGGTCATATATAACGTATTGTATCACATATGGAAGAAAACATGGTTCCATTCTTCTGAGAGCACTGCTCCATAAAAAAAACGACTGTTGCTTCTCCATAGTGCATGATAAATTTGGAAAAAACTGGTATAAAACCACTGTTTGTACCTAACTCTTAAAGGCGACACCCTCCTTCGTAGAGAGGCATTACGAACGCCAAAGTTGATACACTCCCCTCGTAAGGGTACCTGGCGTGATTCCATACACTCACATAATAATTGAATGTCGACTAGATATTCGACTGATGAAATGAATTTAGTGAATCGATAAAAGCCGCTTTTTTACGAAGAAATGTTCGAAGAAGAATAGAACTATGATTTGTATTCATGGAAAGACAAATTTAACGTTTATGTAAACTTATCTTGAAAATCTCCTCATTTCATTTATCTATCTGGTATGACATTCACAGATCTATAGTTCCGAAGTGTTCTGTCGTACAAACGTATGGGATTTTCTGCAAATCCAGGATTTTAAATTCTTAGACATCAGAGATGGTTTGCATCGTTCCAGGAATGCCCGAAAAAAAAACTTGATTAGTATTACGTATTGTTGATTGCTCCATATATCATTTACTTCATCTATCTGGTCCAAAGTGAATGGTCCTGCAAACGAACACGAAATTTCCTCCATGATTCTGAGAAATCTGCAATAATCTTCATTGTTCCTGGAATAACCTAAAAAAAACCTGGGTTAGTATTATTCGTTTCTTATTGGGTCATATATAACGTATTGTATCACATATGGAAGAAAACATGGTTCCATTCTTCTGAGAACACTGATCCATTAAAAAAACGACTGTTGCTTCTCCATAGTGCATGATAAATTTGGAAAAAACTGGTATAAAACCACTGTTTATACCTAACTCTTAAAGGCGACACCCTCCTTTGTAGAGAGGCATTACGAACGCCAAAGTTGATACACTCCCCTCGTAAGGGTACCTGGCGTGCTTCCATACACTCACATAATTGAATGTCGACTAGGTATTCGACTGATGAAATGAATTTAGTGAATCGATAAAAGCCGCTTTTTTACGAAGCAATGTTCGAAGAAGAATAGAACTATGATTTGTATTCATGAAAAGGCTTTAACGTTTATGAAAACTTATCTTAAAAATCTCTTCATTTCATTTATCTATCTGGTATGACATTCACAGATCTAGAGTTCCGAAGTGTTCTGTCGTACAAATGTATAAGGATTTTCTGCAAATCCAGGATTTTATATTCTGAGACATCAGAGATAGTTTGCATCGTTCCAGGAATATCTGAAAAAAAAAAACTTGATTAGTATTACGTTTTGTTGATTGCTCCATATATCATTTACTTCATCTTTCTGTTCCAAAGTGAATGGTCCTGCAAACGAACATGAAATTTCCTCCATGATTCTGAGAAATCTGCAATAATCTTCATTGTTCCTGGAATAACCTGAAAAAAAACCTGGATTAGTATTATTCGTTTCTTATTGGGTCATATATAACGTATTGTATCACATATGGAAGAAAACATGGCTTCATTCTTCTGAGAGCACTGCTCCATCAAAAAAACGACTGTTGCTTCTCCATAGTGCATGATAAATTTGGAAAAAACTGGTATAAACCACTGTTTATACCTAACTCTTAAAGGCGACACCCTCCTTTGTAGAGAGGCAATTACGAACGCCAAAGTTGATACACTCCCCTCGTAAGGGTACCTGGCGTGATTCTATACACTCACATAATAATTGAATGTCGACTAGATATTCGACTGGTGAAATGAATTTAGTGAATCGATAAAAGCCGCTTTTTTACGAAGAAATGTTCGAAGAAGAATAGAACTATGATTTGTATTCATGGAAAGACAAATTGAACGTTTATGAAAACTTATCATGAAAATCTCCTCATTTCATTCATCTATCTGGTATGACATTCACAGATCTATAGTTCCGAAGTGTTCTGTCGTACAAACGTATGGGATTTTCTGCAAATCCAGGATTTTAAATTCTTAGACATCAGAGATGGTTTGCATCGTTCCAGGAATGCCCGAAAAAAAAAACTTGATTAGTATTACGTTTTGTTGATTGCTTCATATATCATTTACTTCATCTATCTGGTCCAAAGTGAATGGTCCTGCAAACGACCACGAAATTTCCTCCATGATTCTGAGAAATCTGCAATAATCTTCATTGTTCCTGGAATAACCTGAAAAAAAAAACCTGGATTAGTATTATTCGTTTCTTATTGGGTCATATATAACGTATTGTATCACATATGGAAGAAAACATGGTTCCATTCTTCTGAGAGCACTGCTCCATTAAAAAAACGACTGTTGCTTCTCCATAGTGCATGATAAATTTGGAAAAAACTGGTATAAAACCACTGTTTATACCTAACTCTTAAAGGCGACACCCTCCTTTGTAGAGAGGCATTACGAACGCCAAAGTTGATACACTCCCCTCGTAAGGGTACCTGGCGTGATTCCATACACTCACATAATTGAATGTCGACTAGATATTCGACTGGTGAAATGAATTTAGTGAATCGATTAAAGCCGCTTTTTTACGAAGGAATGTTCGAAGAAGAATAGAACTATGATTTGTATTTATAGAAAGACAAATTTAACGTTTAGGAAAACTTATCTTGAAAATCTCCTCATTTCATTTATCTATCTGGTATGACATTCACAGATCTATAGTTCCGAAGTGTTCTGTCGTACAAACGTAAGGGATTTTCTGCAAATCCAGGAGTTTAAATTCTTAGACATCAGAGATGGTTTGCATCGTTCCAGGAATGCCCGAAATAAAAACTTGATTAGTATTACGTTTTGTTGATTGCTCCATATATCATTTACTTCATCTATCTGGTCCAAAGTGAATGGTCCTGCAAACGAACACGAAATTTCCTCCATGATTCTGAGAAATCTGCAATAATCTTCATTGTTCCTGGAATAACCTAAAGAAAACCTGGGTTAGTATTATTCGTTTCTTATTGGGTCATATATAACGTATTGTATCACATATGGAAGAAAACATGGTTCCATTCTTCTGAGAACACTGCTCCATTAAAAAAACGACTGTTGCTTCTCCATAGTGCATGATAAATTTGGAAAAAACTGGTATAAAACCACTGTTTATACCTAACTCTTAAAGGCGACACCCTCCTTTGTAGAGAGGCATTACGAACGCCAAAGTTGATACACTCCCCTCGTAAGGGTACCTGGCGTGCTTCCATACACTCACATAATTGAATGTCGACTAGATATTCGACTGATGAAATGAATTTAGTGAATCGATAAAAGCCGCTTTTATACGAAGCAATGTTCGAAGAAGAATAGAACTATGATTTGTATTCATGGAAAGGCTTTAACGTTTATGAAAACTTATCTTAAAAATCTCTTCATTTCATTTATCTATCTGGTATGACATTCACAGATCTAGAGTTCCGAAGTGTTCTGTCGTACAAATGTATAAGGATTTTCTGCAAATCCAGGATTTTAAATTCTGAGACATCAGAGATAGTTTGCATCGTTCCAGGAATGCCCGAAAAAAAAACTTGATTAGTATTACGTTTTGTTGATTGCTCCATATATCATTTACTTCATCTTTCTGTTCCAAAGTGAATGGTCCTGCAAACGAACATGAAATTTCCTCCATGATTCTGAGAAATCTGCAATAATCTTCATTGTTCCTGGAATAACCTGAAAAAAAACCTGGATTAGTATTATTCGTTTCTTATTGGGTCATATATAACGTATTGTATCACATATGGAAGAAAACATGGTTTCATTCTTCTGAGAGCACTGCTCCATCAAAAAAACGACTGTTACTTCTCCATAGTGCATGATAAATTTGGAAAAAACTGGTATAAAACCACTGTTTATACCTAACTCTTAAAGGCGACACCCTCCTTTGTAGAGAGGCATTACGAACGCCAAAGTTGATACACTCCCCTCGTAAGGGTACCTGGCGTGATTCTATACACTCACATAATAATTGAATGTCGACTAGATATTCGACTGGTGAAATGAATTTAGTGAATCGATAAAAGTCGCTTTTTTACGAAGAAATGTTCGAAGAAGAATAGAACTTTGATTTGTATTCATGGAAAAACAAATTTAACGTTTATGAAAACTTATCTTGAAAATCTCCTCATTTCATTCATCTATCTGGTATGACATTCACAGATCTATAGTTCCGAAGTGTTCTGTCGTACAAACGTATGGGATTTTCTGCAAATCCAGGATTTCAAATTCTTAGACATCAGAGATGGTTTGCATCGTTCCAGGAATGCCCGAAAAAAAAACTTGATTAGTATTACGTTTTGTTGATTGCTCCATATATCATTTACTTCATCTATCTGGTCCAAAGTGAATGGTCCTGCAAACGAACACGAAATTTCCTCCATGATTCTGAGAAATCTGCAATAATCTTCATTGTTCCTGGAATAACCTGAAAAAAAAACCTGGATTAGTATTATTCGTTTCTTATTGGGTCATATATAACGTATTGTATCACATATGGAAGAAAACATGGTTCCATTCTTCTGAGAGCACTGCTCCATTAAAAAAACGACTGTTGCTTCTCCATAGTGCATGATAAATTTGGAAAAAACTGGTATAAAACCACTGTTTATACCTAACTCTTAAAGGCGACACCCTCCTTTGTAGAGAGGCATTACGAACGCCAAAGTTGATACACTCCCCTCGTAAGGGTACCTGGCGTGATTCCATACACTCACATAATTGAATGTCGACTAGATATTCGACTGGTGAAATGAATTTAGTGAATCGATAAAAGCCGCTTTTTTACGAAGGAATGTTCGAAGAAGAATAGAACTATGATTTGTATTTATAGAAAGACAAATTTAACGTTTAGGAAAACTTATCTTAACAATCTCATTTCATTCAACTATCTGGTATAACAATCACAGATCTAGAGTTTTGAAGTGTACTGTCGAACAAACGAATAGGGATTTTTTTGCAAATCCATGATTTTAGATTCTGAGACATCAGAGATAGTTTGCATCGTTCCAGGAATATCCTAAAAAACGTTGATTAGTATTACGTTATGTTGATTGCTATTACTTCTTATCAATTACCTGAGAAAAATGTTGTCCTCCTTGAATTTTGTCATCGGATGAAATATTTAAGTCGATTTTTAAATGCCGCTGGCAGATTTAAAAACTACCCCACAATGATAACCAATCATATGGAAAAGTTGCCCATTTAATACAGATTTCAAAATGGCATAATATATGGGGTTATACAAAACAGCCTTTTTCTACTCACATAACTAAAATAGCATTTAGCGTACTTATATGTAGCACGCTAAATGATCGATTAATCACGGATTGACGATCTGTGATTTATTCAAAATATTAAACACGTTACCATGGCAACACGATATCTTAAACACATTATCATGGCAACACAGTTCATTAAACACAGCTTCAGTAATTTGAGACATGTCTGGCCTGTCAATTGTAGGAACTGTCCAACTGTCATTTTCGAATCTTGTATCAGAATTATTCAAACAATATTCGTTTTTGTATCAGAATTGAAATCGAAGAGAATGTTCTGGTACTTGCATACCTCCAAGAAGTGTAAAAATGAAGCATCCATCTCTGAGAACAATTTATTTATTCTGCGCTAAGCATGACAATAAACGTGAAACAAAGGTTAGTAAGCAATGGACAGGACACATCTACAACCAATATCACTTATACGTGTCTCGCTAGTTGCATGCAGTTGCATGTATTATGTTCTCAATTCCCATTCCTTTTGAATTATTTTGTAGGTTAGCAGGAATAGCAGGTATGTTAATGAAATTTTCGGAGTTCGTAGAAAAATCATAGTATGTAACGCGTTTATAAACTCTTCTAGACACTCGTTTATTAAACACTCGCTCCGCTCTGCTCCGCTCGTGCTTAAACTACTCGTTACTAAAAGGATGTTACATAATATTCTATTTTGTTATTAATTTTTTTCTAATGGGTTGCATTTTTTTTTCAGAAAAATTGAATAACTTTCGAACCATCAACAATTTGATAACAACATATACCGTTAGTTTGATTACAAATGACCCACCCCACCATCCCACTTCTTTTGATCCATTACTTATGGGAAACCCTGTATTAAGTGTGGTCGACTGACTTTGAAATTTTTGTTTTTCTTTTTAGTGGGAAGTTTTTTAATTGACACGGCCTTTTTCGGAAAATGCTCAACAGAAAATGATCATCTAGGGTATCGTTGGAAAGATAATTGAACGACCTTCAGAATGATGTACCACTCGACCATCCTTCTCATTTGAGACTCTAAGGGTATTATCGTTCCTAGAGGGTTGAACCAAGACTGCCAAAAATATTCATTTCAAGTGGGGTGGTTCCCTTGAAATTAAAATTGACCTGTCTTTTCGATTTTTTATAATATTTACTGAAAAGAAGATATTGAGGGTGGGAAGTGTTCAAAATGACACCCTGTATAATATAATCCAAATTCAGCGACGAAATTCATGAAATTCATTCGTTCTATATCTTCATGAGTGGAAAATGGCTGATCCATATTTTTATCACGCGTTAACGTAACTGGTGTTGAAATGATCATTTCATTACTAGTTGTGTAAGATTTCACTTTACGCAACTGGTTACGGGAAGTAAGGCATTTCAACATATCCGTCAATATT
This sequence comes from Phaedon cochleariae, assembly GCA_918026855.4. Classification (NCBI taxonomy): domain Eukaryota; kingdom Metazoa; phylum Arthropoda; class Insecta; order Coleoptera; family Chrysomelidae; genus Phaedon; species Phaedon cochleariae. The sequence goes on along the minus strand of OU896716.1, from coordinate 5,406,928 downwards.
GACAAGACTATAGTAATTTTCAAGTGCGGAAAGTGATTCTTTCCCGCACGTGACTGCCGTTGACACGAACGACGCGAAGTGGAGTTCGGGCAAGCAGTCGAGTGCGGGAAAGAAACTTTCCGCATGAGTTAGGAACAATATTTTTTCTACAAGCGTAGGAAATTGATTGAATCGTTCAATTAATTATTCAAGCAAATAGGAACAACTAACAAGAGATATATATTCTCTATCTATTAATTATTAGTAATAGCTATTGTGAACTTACAGTTTGACGCATTATGTTGGTTCATTGCGGAAGCCAGCAGGCCCATTAGGAGTTTGGTCTCTAGGTTCCAGACACTTCTATGAAATGAGCCAAAAATACCTATTCTTCATTCGGTTTTTTGTTCACATTGTGGCATTTCCACTGAATCGAAAATGACAGTAACGCTGTGTCTGTCACTTCGACAATTTCAAACTTATTTGAGGTTTGATTGGCATGACAAATTGACGTTTCCCGTTAGTTCAATCCAACTCTATAGGGGGATTTTTATAATAATCAATTTTTATTTTTCAATATTTCTTAATTTTCACAATAAATAGTGCAATTTGATGGATGATTCTGAACATACATACTTTTAATACTGCAACAAACAAACTTAAACTTTTATATTCCATCACCAACCACTTATATTACTAGCGATTTTATCATATCTTTGTTTTCCCGCACTAGTGCGGGAAAATGACACTTCCCAAACTAAATTGCGTGCGGGTATAGGGTGAATCACGCACGCTTGTAGAAAAAACACTTTTCAATATTAGAAAAACATATTATTTTCCCTTGAAACCAAAATGTAGTACCTACTTGATATTAATTATGAGTTCAACTGAACTAGATTTAATCAAATGAATGACGAAGTATTGGCTGAAAACACGTATTTTCACTTTGCGATGTTTATGAGAAATAGACACACTGTATAAAGTTTTGTAGAAATAGTTTCTTGAAATACACAGCATGTTCTATGCTTGATAAGAACTACGTTAAAAACATGCGACTCACCCACACCATTCTAGTTGACTGGAATTCATTTGGAGAGTCCTGTATAGAAACAAAAGTAATTACTGTGTATCTTTAAAACTCATACAGTATATGAAATAATAAGCTTTTTTATAAACTTTAATATTTCCTATATGGTCCGCATTTGTTCAACAGATTAAATTATTCTTGAGTTTTTCCATGGGTATTCTATGAGTTTTATATCTCAAAATCGAGCTGAATATTTCGAAAAATATTAATAAAACATTCGTGAAATTGGATGCGCGATCGTAAAAAGTACAGGGTGATTCACCATAAATGGCTCCCCCTCTAGCTCAGTTAATTTTAAACCGATTTGAAAATTCGAAATATCATCTTTGATGATTTTCGATAAAGTTTTTTTTCCGCTACATCAGAAAATACAGGGTGCTCGGAACAAACAATATACAGGGTACTATTTGATTTTTTTATATGGAACACCCTATTTTCCATTTGGTCGATGTATCACACTTGGCGGGAATGATTACAGAGATATAGGGTGTACAAAATCGAGAATTTTCAACTTTAGGATTTTTTTGAGACGAAACTATTCATCATCGGTCAAAACAGCTTTCATGTCCATATCTCAACTTTTGATTTACTATCTACTGACATTTAATAATTGGAACAGATACAGGGTGATCAGAATTCTGAATCTTGAACCACCCTGTAAATGTTCCAATTAAATGTCAGTAGACAGTAAATCAAAAGTTAAGATGGAAACATAAAAGCCATTTCGACCAATAATGAATAGTTTCGAGACAAAAAAATCCTAAACTTGAAAAATCTGGATTTTGAACACCCTATATCTCTGTAATCATTCCCGCTAGACCCCAAGTATGATGCATTGATGAAATCAGCTCTTCAGGAAGATTCTAAAAATACAATAAAATACAGGGTGTTCCATTTGAAAAAATCAAGTAGTACTCTGTAGATCATTTGTTCCGAGCACCCTGTATTTTCTGATGCAACGGAAAAAAAAATCTGAAAAATCATTTTGGATTATTTTTCAAATTTTCAAATCGGTTCAAAAATAAGTGAGCTAGAGGGGGGGCATTTATGGTGAATCACCCTGTACTTCATTCATTTTCTTTCGCTCTCTTAAGGTATCAAAACAGATCTACAGAATTTTGCCATACAGAGTGTTGTTTATGCTATAAAAGAAATTTTCTGTTTTTTCTTGACGGACCTGGATTCTGATCTCGATTTCTATTTAGTTTTCATGGGTAATACAGGGTCTTTCATAAAAACCTGACCCCCCCTTACTAGGGTAGGTAAAACACTGCAAAATAAATTGGGTTAACTCAGTAAAAAAATTTCGTTACGGCATCCGTTATCAAGATACAAGGTGTTGGAAAAATTATTTTTTACACATTTTTCAAGATTATGTCGCAACTACTGGCAACATTGTGATGAAATTGTGTATGGATGTTTCTTGGAATCTGACATATCGCACGCATTTGTATTTATATCTGACTCTCATAGAGGGCGCTAGTCACACGGTTCGTATCGAATAGTTCTGAACATAACTTTTTTGAGGTTAGATTTTTCAATCCATATTTGATGTGCACTTGAACATCATTCAATTTCACACCAAAAAGGTACTCTTGGTAAAACTTGATACTGTGTTCCGTTTTCGGAATATTTCGATTTGAAAATGATGAAGTGGTAACTGTTGCTGGTATAAAGCTATGTAATAGAGCGAGTATTATGAAAAATTATCACCTATTTATTGAAAACCGAAAACAACAATACATTTCTGATGCTAAACTTATTGATTCAACAATGAATCACATGAATAACATCGAAACAGATTTGACTAAGAACATGGATTACACAGTTTTGTTGTATCTTGAGCAGAAAGTCTAAGCTACATAGGTAAATTCACATCAAGAGTTGTAAGACATAATTGAACATCACTTGAATGACCTAACAGCTGATGCTCAACTGTTTAGAAGAATAATACATTGTAAGAAAAGAATATGGAATCGTGTATTCCTCGAAACGTAGGACATTTTGAACACTTACTCTAACTGATTCAATATTTCATGTTTCTAGTCAAATATCTCTTAATTTTCTACTTATGATTCTTTGTTCCATCAATAACTTCAGCACAAGAATGATTTTATTGTTTTTGAAACTGAATAAATAGGTAATTGAACTCAATAAAATTCAATTTATACCAGCATCAATACTACCCCAATATTTTCAAATCGAAATATTCCGAAAACGGAACATAGTATCGAGTTTTACCAAGAGTTTCTTTTTGGTGTAAAATTGAATGAGGTTCGAGTTCATATCATATTTGTATTGAAAAATCTAACCTCAAAAAAAGTTATGTTCTGAACTACTCGGAACGAACCGTGTAACTACCGCCCTCTATGAGAGTCAGATATAAAAACAAATTCATGCGATGTGTCAGATTTCAAGAAACATCCGTACAAAATTTCATCACATTGTTGCCAGTAGTATCGACATAATCGTGAAAAATGTGTAAAAAAATCATTTTTTCAACACCTTGTATCATGAAAACGGATACCGTTACGACATTTTTTCACTGAACAAACCCAACTTATTTTGCAGTGTTCTACCTACCCTAGCAAGGGGGTCAGGTTTTTTTGAAACACCCTGTATAAGTGAAGTACATCTACCAAGTATGAATAGATTATACATATTGGTTCATAAATTATTAGATACAAATTTTGCCGAAATCGTGATAACATTCTGTATCTCAGTATCAAAAGACGGTTGCCACATCAATTTGGAAACATCAAAGTGCCCTCTATCTACAGGTTTCGTATGTACATTTAAGTCTGAAATACCCTGTACGTACGAATAAATGTAATCAAAATAACCCTCACGTGATAAATACCTCAAGTGTTCATATAAAAAAACACTTACCATCATGAAAAAACGACAATGTGTATATCCAATGGCAAAAAAACTTCAATGTTGCGTAACAGAACAGACACAATCCTAACCTCTCACACACACACAATTGCATTATAATCACTAAACTGAAAGAAACGATTTCTCACTTATTTTGAATACTAGTTATTTTTTAAACCACTTAAATCGACTGTTCGCGACGAAATCTGGGATGTGACTGATATATTGCTTGATTCACCCGATTCACCCTAATGACTAATCAGTTATGTCTTTGTTTAACGATAAATTCTCGAGCAAGTTTATTATCTATGACTAATAAATCTCGATAAGGAAAGTGGGTATGATGGGGAAGGTGGAAAATAATCAGGTATAGCGGGTGATACGTTATGAAGTACCACCCCCTGTTACTCTTCGTTCCTATGCAACGAATGTTTCTATGATACATACAGTGTGACCCATTTAAGATGGAAGCACCCTTATAAAACTTACATTTTTCAACCGATTGGAATGATTTTTTTTTTGTTAGGTAGATATTCAAAAAGTCTATTAGGACACCAAATATCATGAATAAATCTCCATTTCCAGGGCCAACTAATCTGATTTTTCAAGGTCAAAAATCTAAAAAAATTACTAGCGATTTTTTTAGAAAAAATCTGATTACACCACTGGATTTGTGACATTTTCAAATGGGTAACATGTAAATAAATAACGTTGAAATGCGTCAATCAATAAAAAAGTTATAAAGGAATGAAATTTGAAAAATATGCCGTTTAATCAACCCATCAATTTTTATTACTGAACAGATTTCGATGAAACTGTGATCAGTAATATTTCAAGACATCCTGAATCCAGTGGAGTATACAGAATTTTCATAAAATTCCTGAACATGAATTAGTGGGTTGATTGAACGGCATATTTTTCAAATTTCATTCCTTTATAACTTTTTTATTGATTGACGCATTTCAACGTAATTTACATGTTACCCATTTGAAAATGTCACAAATCCAGTGGTGTAGTCAGATTTTTTCTAAAAAAATCGCTAGTAATTTTTTTAGATTTTTGACCTTGAAAAATCAGATTAGTTGGCCCTGGAAATGGAGATTTATTCATGATATTTGGTGTCCTAATAGACTTTTTGAATATCTACCTAACAAAAAAAAAACATTCCAATCGGTTGAAAAATGTAAGTTTTATAAGGGTGCTTCCATCTTAAATGGGTCACACTGTATGTATTTTTAAACAACAAATATTAGATGTTTATCAGAAGTTACTGTATTGTGATTTATTTATATTTTTCATGTTTATATATAGTTCTTAACGTTATTTTATTCTGACGAGAACTTTCTTACACTGACATATCCTATATCATGTTCCTTTGTGATCAAAAAGGATGAATAAATTATTATTATTATTATTATTACTATTATTTTTATTTACAGTAGAAATAGAATGAAAAAAACACATTCACAGGTTTTTTTTTCCTTCTCGAAACACAAGATACGTTTCCACTATTTGGGAAAATATCGAGGAAAATATACAGGAAGCAGCAAAATTTTTTTGAATTTTAAATAAAACGCCCTATATGTATATTTCCTCACCATTGGAAAGAGCTTTCGAAGAGCTTTCCAAAAATACTGTACTCAGTATACATATTCATCTTCTGTATTTCTCAATACATGGGCATTCAAAGCTATCAGAGTTTGATCGATTTTTGAACGAATTCAAACTATTATACAGGGTGTAATTTAATTGATGCCTGAAAATCAAGGATATGGTTACTTAGCTCATTTTAAGAAGGAAAGTTCACATGAAAATATGCCTTGAACCTCTTAACTTTCGAGCAAAAGGGTCTTGAAATTTTGAGAAAAAATCGTGAATATAACTTCGATACTGATTCTAGATATTTTCATGAAATTCTACATGCACCTACTGAGCACCAATAGGCATTTTTTGATGCAGGAGATTTTTCAATATTCCAACCAGTGGCGTCCGTTTGGGATGTATCCTGGAGATTTTGAAAAAAAAATTTACGCTCTTGATTTTTCCTGAATTTTTTCTGTCCGACAAATCGTTTTCGCGTAAAAAATAAAAACATTTTCCATGTATTTGTGGCATAACGAAATTATTTTGACCTAATAGGTGCCCTATTTCATAAACGTGACAGTTTTTCACATTGTGAAAGTTTCTTCAATAAAACAAGAGAAAATACAATTTTAACACCCTATAGTTCGAAAGTTAAGGGTTAGTTAGAATATGTTCATATGAACTGTTCTTCTTAAAATAAGCTGAGGAATCATATCTTATAAATCTGAATCGAACTGGATGGAAATATACAGGGTGTCCCATTTGAAAGAGAATATGTTGGATTCCTTTTTTAATAATGAGCGTTTACAGAAATGAAATGAGTATGCCACTGCATTATTCGTACAAAGTTATATAAGGCATCGTTCTCATACTGCCGATGAGGTGAAAAGTAACCAAGATACGAGAGGTGGTCAAAATGTGAGAATATTCAACTTCGGGTAATTTTGCACTTATCATTCGATGGTTTTTTTTTTCGAAATTTTTTTTTTGGTACCTACGTATTTTTGTTTAAAAAACACGAATTTGATAATGAAAATGTGAACACACCATTATTTATTGAGATATTTCACTATAAAGTTACAAATTTCACCTTCTTTTCCGCCTTTCTTCTGGATTGAATTTAAAACAATTTACCCTTCTTTTTTCATCATTGGACAATTTATATATATATATCACAATGTAAGACACATTTTTTTCTGTTATTGAGTCAACTAGAAATACCCAACTTCGCCCTGTTTCACAAAAACATGGAGCAATGTGAAAATTATGTTTGCGGCATTATCAGTTCCACATACAATCAAGGCAGTAATTTGAAAACAACACTCTATATCCAAAGATAATTGAGATATCGCGCAAAAGCATCGAAAACTAGACACACTGTACAATCAAGTCCGAAATATCCAGTACGTATAAATAAATTGAATGAAAAATAACCATCACGTGATAAATACATCACAAGTTCTTATAAAAAAAAAAACACTTACCATCTTGAAAAAGACGACAACGTTTATGTCCAATGACAAGAAACTTCAATGTTGCGTAACAAGTCACCACACACACACACAAAATCATAACCTCACACACACACTTGCATTATAATCACTAAACTGAAAGATACATTTCGATTTCTCACTTATTTTGAATACTAGTTATTTATTAAACAACTTAAATCGACCGTTCCCGACGAAATCTGGGATGTGACTGATATATTGCTTGATTCACCCGATTCACCCTAATGACTAATCAGTTATGTCTTTGTTTAACGATAAATTCGCGAGCAAGTTTATTATCTATGACTAATAAGTCTCGATAAGGGAAGTGGGTATAATGGGAAAGGTGGAAAATAATTAGGTATAGCGGGTGACACGTATAAAGTACCACCCCCTGTAACTCTTTTATTATTTACAGTAGAAATATAATGAAAAAAACACATTCACAGGTTTTTCTCCTTCTCGAAACACAAGATACGTTTCCACTATCTGGGAAGATATCGAGGAAAATATACAGGAAGCAGCAAAACTTGTTTAAATTTTAAATAAAACGCCCTATATGTATACCGGGTGTCAACGAGTCTATTAGACAAGTCATAACTTCTAGACCATTAGGTGTATCAGAATGAGATTTGGTATAGGTAAATGGTATTAGAAGAGGAGAATTTTCACATATTTTTCACATTCCGGTCACATCCGGTTTCACCGGAATTGGCTCCGGTTCTAAATTTTTAAATGGAACACCCTCTATATTGTAACATTTTTGAATTACTGAGATAATTCTAGATCAGAATGTGACATTTTCGAAAGTTTTTATGCCTACTTAATTTTTTCGGAGTCACTTTTGAAATTACATCTAGGTGGACATGATTGGAAGTAAACTAATCTAAGGACCTCAGGTGATATCAGAAAATTACAATCGAAGTTTTAGTGACAAGTATGATAGATATGAATAAGACAAGTTGGCAAAATTACATTTTTGTGTCTAACTATTATTTTTCAAATGGCTACCATTTTTTGACAAGCACTTTCCGAAAAAAGAATATTTTGACGAATCTAACGATACTATTTGATTTGCGATTGGATTACAAATAAGAACATTAATTAAATATTACTGACGAAAATACTTCATAATAATTTATTTACTTTTGTCAAGTGTGCCATGAATAATAATTCATTTACTTTAGTAAGCACTTCCCGAAAAAAGGATATTTTGACGAATCTTCAAATTTGTTGTTGAATTTTGCTTATTAAACGAGCCATTATTTTTAAATCGTGATTCGCCGGAAAATAGAATTAAGTTGATAAAATTTGGGTTAACTATGATTTTGAAGCAACCAATCACAAAACACTACTCGTCTATCGCCATCGTCAGCATACAAATGTTGATGTAACTGATATTTAACTCTTTCAGGTACAGGAATTTCGAAATATAACACCCCCTAGATGTACACCTTTATTTTTCTTCAGATTTCCAAGAGATTCATTAAAAAACCAAACCGTATCAAAAGATACGAAAAAATATAAAATAATTTCAGAATTTTTCAAGTTTTACAAAAAAACGGTGGGTCAAAATCTAACCCACCATTCCATAAGGTGAAAGATTTCATGAGAATCGACTCATTTCAAATCACTATGAAACGTCTGCAAACATGTTTTGTTCTTTGCAAGACAGAGTGAAACACACAACCAGTTTGTTCCAACTTCAAATTTTCCTGAATTGCAAAGAGCATTATCTCCTTCGACTTGTTCGGATAGGTTGATGAGCACCCTGTGTGACTCTCATTACCGGGCTTTGACTGAGTGCTTTTCTCTTTCTGACTTGTATATTCGATTGATGTTCTCGATGAAGATACTGATATTTACTGACGACTAAATGATCAAATCTTTCATTGATAACTTTGAAAGATATTGAGTATTCTGCGAAGAATAAATGAGTTGACTACAGCGGCATCCAAGGAAAATATTTCATGAATATCTGTTCCTTTATATGTCTTTCCAGTCGTCTGATAATTCTACTTAGTATATAGATTGATCTGGAAAACTATGTGGTTCAATAATTTGTCAGTGATGAACTGACGAGAGAGATTATCCATCTTGAGCCAGTCCAGAGGTTCTATTGAAATGTTTTAGTTGAACGATCTCATCCACTCCACACACATTTTTTTCTCTATCCCTGGTTTCAACTCCGCGATAGGGGTATCAAATCTTGTGGGTCCCAGGTATCCATATATAAGTACTGGTGTCTCGATATTCATATCAGACAGTATAATGTTGTTAAAATTGAATTCAACATCATTTTCCTCATCATTATCCTTGAAAAATGTCTTGGTCATGTTGTATGGTGGGACAAATTCCAAACAGCGTAGATTTTCACATTTTGTGAACGAAAAATAAACATATTAGTTGGAAAAATATAACAAGTAGGTTACCTATGTTGCCTAGATAGTATTTAATGCAACACAATCTGTAATAACATTTCCCTCTTACCCAAAACGCTTCTCAACATACGGAAAATACTGATGGAATGGATGTTGCCGATTGGGATATCTCTGAGCATTCAACTCAGCAGCATTCCTTGAATTTCTTAGACATTCTCCAAACAATAACAACATATCCACTTTTTTCACTTTGAGTATACATTATTTTGACGGAAATTATCCACTTTTTCACTTTGAGTATACATTATTGTGACGGAAAATTCAACTAAAATTTAACGAAAATCAAGAAAATTTTACCTTCTGCTCTTGAAGCTTATGTCATTGCCATAACCTAAGTGAGTGTTTTGTTCTCCCAAGACTTGATCGAAATAACTGCAAAATTTTATGCATCATGCCTATCCTCGGCACACTTACAAAATTTATGTTCTTATTTGTAATCCAATCGCAAATAAATTAGTATCGTTAGATTCGTCAAAATATCCTTTTTTCGGAAGTCGCTTGTCAAAAAATGGTCGCCATTTGAAAAATAATAGACACGAAAATGTAATTTTGCCAACTTGTCTTATTCATATCTATCATACTTGTCACTGAAACTTCGCGATTGTAATTTTCACCTGAGGTCCTTAGATTTTTTTTTTTTTTATCGCTTGGAGCGCACGAAAGGGAATCCCTATAATGTTCAAAGAACATCGTGCGTTCCTAGGGAGGATAGGGACAGGAGGTAGGTATTGGAATTTTTCTTGAAATTTTGGAGATTATATGTTGTTGGGAATACTTCCACAGGCAATGAATTCCAGAGCCTAGCCGTTCTATGGATGAAGGAGTCCTGATAAAGTGCTGTTCGACATCTTTCGAGGTTGACAACGAAAGGATGTGCTGACTGGGCTTGTCTAGTTCGTCTGATTGGTATTGCTAGTGAAGGGATGATAGCAGAGATTTCCGAAGAACATTTCCCGTGGAAGTATCGATAGAAAAGTGAAAGGTCGCCGACTTTTCTACGGTGTTCCAAAGATGTCAAAGAGTGAGTGAGTGTGGCATCACCCACCAGGCGAATGGCTCTTCTCTGGATGGAATCTAAGAGCATCAGCGTATGTTTTGGTGCTGAACCCCATATGTGGGAACAGTATTCTAGAACAGGCCGTATCTGCGCTTTGTAGATCATGAGAAGCTGTTGAGGTGCAAAGTAGCTTTTCGCACGGAACAAGAATCCGAGTTTTTGTGAAGCAGCTTTTGCGATGGATCTGACATGATTATCCCATGAAAGAGTGTTGCTGATGGAAATACCGAGCATAGATATGGTGGGCTTGGTGGGGATGGTGGAGCCAGACATTACAATATCGGGCATACTGAGTTCCGCCTTTCTAGTTTACTTCCGATCATGGCCACCTAGATGTAATTTCAAAAGTGACTCCGAAAGCATTAAGTAGGCATAAAAACTTTCGAAAACGGGCTATCGGGAATGATTGTTCGCCAAATGTTGACAGTAAAGTTGTCATAGGTTCTCGAAAACACAAAGCATTGGCTGAGCCAGTTTTACACAACTGGAAATAGGATCCCTAAATCCTCTCTTCTTAATACTTGTACGCTTTTTTATTGAATACGACTGTACGTGTTACGGGTTCGATTTTATCTTCATTCGTGTCAGAGATAGATAGATAGATAGATAGATAGATAGATAGATAGATATTGAAAAATTGCATTAAGAATTTCAAAAACTCCTGACAGTTGTGATGTGATAACTATTCAAAGCTGAACAGCAGCCAAGTTTTGGTCGATTTTTGTTGATTCTCCATGGAAATGTATGTGGTGTTGGCAAAGTGCCGTGAGAAAAAATATTTCTCACAGTATGGGCAATACATGGTTTTGAAACTAAGTGAGCTATGAGAAATGCGCTACTTTTCATAGCAGAAGTAGAAAAAAGGGTTTTCAGTTCTGTTTTTATTTCATCAGTAAATACCTTGTCAAAAATTCAGATCTATTTTATGCTATACGATTTCCAAGGAATGATAATGAAATAAACCTATAACGTCAAAACATCATGTACTTTTGCGAATAGTAAAAATGAACAAAAATCCAAAACAATCAAAAATTAAACGTAAGAAATAAACTGTTATAACAGAGATATATAAAAAATTTAATTTGATCTGAATCACATAAAGTATTTTCCTTTTTTGGTTTATACTTATCATTAGTACCTATATGTTAATTTATTACTTATTTTGTAAAATTAATTTAGAGCTTGCCACAATATAATACAATTTATAAGTGTTTAAAAGTGTTTTTAACCGCCAGCTTAGTTGCAAAGCAACCCTCGAAAGTCAGAGACTTGTGATTAACTGAAGATCAATAATGATATGAATGTTTCAGAAGAACAATACGCAAATCAGGAGATCTACTGATAATTCAGTACAACTGACAACCCTGCAGCGAACGAAAATTTAGTGGCTCTGGACGAGAAGTACTTGCCTTCGTAAATAGTCGGTTTTTCGTTCTGAAATTAGAACGTGAAATGTGAATTTTTGTAGAGGTCGACGAAAAATTATTTTTTCAACTACTGCTATGAAAAGTAGCGCATTTCTCATTGCTTACTCAGTTTCAAAACTATGCTAATACTGTGAGAAATATTTTTTCTCACGGCATTTTGCCAACACCACATACATTTCCATGGAGAATCAACAAAAATCGACCAAAACTTGGCTGCTGTTCAGCTTCGAATAGTTGTCCCAACTGTCAGAAGAAGTTTATTGAATTCATTTGTGAAGATTTGTGAAGAAGAATTGTTTATTTGAAATAGTACGGTTGGGTGGAAGAGCAAGATTTGTTTGTCTTAGGGCACCTTTTGAACCCTGCCAATTGACAGGTGGACCAACAATATCATATGTATATATAATCAGGGTTGCTCATACTGTATATGGAATTATTCTCTATGTTATATGTCTTCCTGTTCAATAAAAAACCTTTATTATTATTATTATTATTATTATTATTATTATTATTAGGGTAGTTCTCATCAGTGCTCTTGATAGAAATCGTTCAGCTTTGAATAGTTGTCCCAACTGTCAGAAGAAGTTTATTGAATTCATTAGGGTAGTTCTCATCAGTGCTCTTGATAGAAATCGCATTTTCCATCAAATATCATTCCAACAATTCATAATAATTAAGAATATGATGTATATACCGAGATGTGACGATTTTGAGACAGAGATAATGGAAAAAGCTGCGAAAGTTGGATTTGTTTCCGGAAATTTCGAGAAAAAAGTATGAATTGGCACATTGGTACGAAAAATTCATAGAATCAAAAAAAAAAAACAGAAAATCTTTTTCGGAAAGTGTACTTTTTTTAAATACTTTGTGGAACTAGGAAAGACGTCTACTGTTCGGTCACAATATTCAATGTGGCATAGTGCCACATTATAAAATATAATACCAATAAGTTACATTACTCGGAATCTTTGAATAAGTGCAGTTGTAGAAGAAGTATAGTGTGCAACATGTGAGGAAAAGCACTTTTTTCACTAGTGTGTTTGCAACACATACAACCTTTCTTTGGATGGACTCGCCCTTCGGGCTCGTAGCACATACTTTCGCACTCGTGAGAAAAGTTGAACTTTTTCCACTTGTTGCACAATATAGTATTAAATAGGTACTGTCTGTAGGTTAACCGAGCAGGTGTATATTCTCCAAATTTTTTGAAATTTTCTCTTAAGGTGGATTTATGCACACCGCTCATTTACTAATCTGTTGCTTTCATTAACGGCCATCAAGTTTATTTTCATTAAAGGACTATGATACCTTTATGCACCACCTTCTCTTAATTTTAAACTCTCCTTCTTGATCAAAACATAGTCATCAGCGTACTTACTCATTACAATAAGGATCATTCATTCATATTGTTTTCAAAGTCTAATTTGAACATACGACTAGAATTTTCAGAATTTCCAACAACATTTTGGAAAAAGAAAAGGAAGAAATTGTTTGACTTCTGACAGAATCGCGCCTGCTCTAGTCACAGTTTCATTTGTATTTGTCGTTAAGAGAAAAAAGTTGGTCATCCTATCGCTCTTTGGATATACTGATTTAGCCTACAAAAAACTAGTTTTTCCTGAAATCGGGTTTGTTCGAGTTGGACGTCAAGTTTTGCTTCAATAAAGATGAAAAATGGCCTACTCAATCGGGGTCACGTGATTTTCGCTAAATGTCAAAAGTGACATTTTTTCAAATTAATCGCTGAAAGTAGGCTTATTTGTTCGAATATCGAAAAAGTTTATTTGAAAAAGTTGTTTTTATTTGAATTTCACATAATGTGACTTGGATTCTATCTTTCTATTGAATTTTTTTAGATTTCGATATTTTTGTAAAAATTTTCGAAATTTCTATAATATTAAAAAAATTGTAAATTCGATAAAACTACTTCATACCAAAAGCTTCATCATGTTACTAATTTTTAATTACTAATTATCACTAATTATCGACAAAAATATGATTTTTTTCAGAAAATGATAATCTCCTCTTCAAAATTCTATTATGTTTGATCCAAACTAAACATCAAAATTCTGTTATGTTTGAGTCAAGCATTCAGAAACGAAATTTATTAAAATTTATTTTTTCAGTACTGAAAAGATCAGTTTAAATGAATTTCGTTTCTAAATGCTTGACGATATATCGAATTTGCATCAAACATAACAGAATTTGGAAGCGGGTATTATCATTTCCTGAAGAAAATCATATTTCTGTCCATAATCAGTGATAATAAGTAATTGAAAGTAAGTAGCATGAAGAAGCTACTGGTATGAAGTAGTTTCGTGGAATTAACAATTCTTCAAATATTACAGAAATTTCGAAAAATTAAAAAAAAAAATCAAATTCTAAAAGTTGCAATAGAAAGATCAAATTCGGGAAGCATGTGTAAAATTGAAATAGAAAAAACTTTTTCAAGTGAACTTTTTCGATATTCGAACAAATAAGCCTACTTTCAGCGATTAATTTGAAAAAATGTCACTTTTGACATGTAGCGAAAGTCACGTGACCCCGATTGAGTAGGCCATTTTCCATCTTTTTTGAATTCCAAAATAAGTCAATGATAAAAGTTTTTCCCATATGATGCCGACTTTATGAATGACACTGTATAACTCGAAAGTGTATGTATGTATGAAATTAGCTAAGGAACCATATCCTATATTTTCAGTTATCGATTGAATCACACCCTGTATGTTTGTCTCCCTTCAAATTATCATCCTTGAGGTGTTTGATTTATTGAGCTTGCTTTGCAGGGCGCACAACACTTCTGTTACGACGAACACGGAGCCCTGTCTGTGCCTCTGCGTGGACCTGAAACCCTTCGAAGAGTGCCCCGACGATTGGGAAATTAAACAGAACCTTCCTATCATCACGCAGATCCGCACAATCACCAGCCAAGAGGCAAAACCTTCACCCAGGTTGCATGGTATATTCAATCAGGTTAGATTCCATGATTGTATAACAAGATTTTTCATTCCCATATCACAATACACAGAACTCCTGATCTTTATATCTAATTTTGAATTGACTGGGCCGTTACTTGATGGAAATCCATGACAAATGTAAAAACTTCACGAACAATAAGATTTCCACAAAACTCTCAAACACACGATGTGTTTCCCTAACTCGGTAGCTTCGTAAGGTGATGTACTGGTGCGATGAACTAAACTAACGTTGGCTTGCTTAACTTTTATATATCTCACTATCCCAACCTGAACTTCATAAAGTTATTCAAGAAGTTTATCCTACCATCAAGAATAATAATCAAAATTATAGAACTTCAACCTATTTCGGATGATCAACTGAGAAATTAGCTTCATTTCTACATAAACAGGACTTGAAACAGAACAAATAACACGTTGGGACGGTTTATCAAGAATAATAAAGACAAAACTTTTAAATTAGAAAAATCAGGGGTATACAAACTCAACTGTGGATCTTGTCCTAAGGTACGACGAAAATAAAGGATTGAAACTCAATCATTTTGAATCATTAGAAATCAAGAAACTAAGAAATTTTGACATTTTACTTAATAATCAATTAGACATCAATAGTTCACCACTGTTGAATTTGTTTTCTTAGTATATTTTGTCACAGAAAAAAATAGTGTTTTTTCTGTGACGGGAAAAAAATTTGGCATTTCATCTCTGTTGGCAGGTTATAAAATGTCACTATTCATAAATTACTATTTTCCCGTGGGAAAAAAGTGAGTACTTTTTTCCCGAATGTATATTCCTTCCTTCCTGTGACATATATACACACTGTTGATGGCTTTTGTAGTGCTATAGTTCCGAAAAATGAGTCAATAATACCGTCTCCGAGAATGAACTGCAAGTCCTTTTATCTCCCATTCGACTTCGCGGTTACGTATATTACTAAATAACCACTAAATTCGCAATTTTTTGAAATCAAATCACAGAATTGAACTGACAGAAGTGACATCAGATATTTGATTACTTCAAAAAAACTTCAAAAGAATGATAAAGATGCCTACAACGAAGGTGTACCTACTGTTAAAAATTTAAAATTTCACGTCGATAATTTTCAGATTTCAAAATGATGTAATATCTTCTCAATATTGATTCGTCCATTCTCCTGTCACAGAAAAAAATAGTGTATTATACACGGGAAAAATATCAGATTTTTTGTCTCCCTCCGCTACGCGTCGGGAGACAACACAACCTGGAGCTAAAATCTACTACTTTCTTCCCTTGTATAATAAATAACTAATTTTACACGGGAAAAATATTAGATTTTAGCTCACGGTTTTTTGTCTCCCTCCGCTACGCGTCGGCAGACAACACAACCTGGAGCCAAAATCTACAACTTTTTTCCCTTGTATAATAAATAACTATTTTTTAGCATCCTGTTTTGCAAATTAATAGAACAGCAGCAGATTCTCTAGTGAATTGAAACATGATATGGTATAGAAAAGGTACTATTTTTATTATGCTACAGACTTTTAAAATAGATTTATCTCAAAAATGGCGACTACTATCGAAATTAAACAAGAGTGACATTTTTGAGTAAAAATGATATTTTCATATTTCCTGGTCAAACTGCAAAAAATTGCCTGAATAAAGAAGTTGGGGGAAAAAGTACCCACCTCGTACTTCCACGCCCCTGATCCAAGTTTCGGAAGATTCTTAACGTTTTCAAATTAGGCATGAAAATTTAGGAGCATGTACAGGGTGCACCTCTTGAAATGGAATCCCCCCCTTAACTTTTCCGTTTTCAGAGATATAAAAAAATGTCGGATGAAAAAGTTGTGTCAAACGACCCAAACTTTTATTTCGTGAAGTTGTTTCATATACAGGGTCATTCGATTTTCCAGAAAGGGCAACAACTTTAATTTTTTCGAAGGAACACGCTATATAATTCACAACATGTGAATAGAGCCTTCCTTTCTGATTTCAAAAATATATATGAGTTGCATATTTAGTTGAGATTATTGATGATTAAAATTTACCATAATACCGCATTATGAACCTTCACTTCATATCATCTAATCTAAGTTAAATATACTGGGCTTTGAAATAACGTTCATATATTGTTCAAGCTCTATGCAAATGCCATAGTATTGTTTATTATGGAATTGTAATCGTTCAATCTCAATACAAAAAAATATGAATAGACATTTTCAATGGAAGATTCGGTATTTTGTTTAACTTTGATAATCAATATCTCAATTATTTTACATCCAAATATGCGACTCATATATATTTTTGAAATCAGAAAAAATGCTCTATCGACATGTCAGAAAATATATATGCTGTTCCATTGAAAAAATCAAAGTTAATGTCTTTTCCGGAAAAACGAATGACCCTGTACATGAAGCAACTTCAAGAAATACAAGTTTGGGTCGCTTCAAACAACTTTTTGATTCAACATTTCTTCACATCTCTGAAAACAAAAGAGTTAAGGAGGGGTTCAATTCTAAGAGGCGCACCCTGTACAAAATTTGGTTTTTATCACAGTGAGTTTCTGGAATATTTTCATAAAACCATCATCTCGGGCACTCCTCCAGGTGACTATAACCCCCCAGGGAACCATTTCTGGACCCATGTTTATATGACGTTTTTTTTACTATTTTTGTTCCTAGAATCTGTGGTTGAAATCTTTCTATGTAATTTCGGGACACCCTGTATAATGAATTCGACGTAATCTGAAGTTGAATGTAAATGTTATTTCACCTATAAACGTCAAAAAAATTTCACTCCTCCAAGGAGGAGGAGGAACAAATTTCCAGAAATTTGCTTAGTTTCTATGTTCTATGGTAACGATACAAAATACAGGCTTTTAATTGGAAATTATCAAATGAAGCATTGAAAAATTGACGAATAATCAACTTTTCTAATTGGATCCTACTTTTTTTTATTATTTGTTTCGTAATCGAAAACACTTGCTTTCTGAGGAAATCATAATATCATCGTTCATACATTTTGAGCAATCTTCCATTGATACAGTAG
This sequence comes from Phaedon cochleariae, assembly GCA_918026855.4. Classification (NCBI taxonomy): domain Eukaryota; kingdom Metazoa; phylum Arthropoda; class Insecta; order Coleoptera; family Chrysomelidae; genus Phaedon; species Phaedon cochleariae. The sequence goes on along the minus strand of OU896716.1, from coordinate 5,388,984 downwards.
CTATTTACGACCTAATAAATATTATCTATTGTTATTTTTAGCGCATATTTTGTTCCATGTGAACAATGTCAGTAAATTATTCAATGCCGGATATAACTCAGTTGCTATGAATTTGAAATATTATTGTTCCTGTCAGGGACACAATCTAAGAACAAAAAAGTCAAGAGAGAAGAGACGATTTGAAAAATCGGATGGAACCTGATTTCTTCATGCTGAATCTTGCTAGCTTTGAATATTTGATATATATCACTAATTATGTCCCATATCTTAAATGTCTACTAATGACCAAACAATATTTTGAAATGATATAACTTTTGAATTAATCTGAATAAAATTTTATCGAAAGGGTGAACGACATGACGTCACGCCTACCATTGATTGTTGTTTTGACAAGAAAAGTCTACCTCAAAATTTGTTTTCTACTTCTGAGAGATATTTTTTCTATTTAATATAATTTTATTAAAATCAATGCAGTTGCTACAGTTTAATTTTCTATTCAGAAGGTAAATACATCTAAAATACTGAACCGGCAGTAAAACAGTATATTTTCCTCTGAAACCATACGCACAGCAATAAACTAATTGTTTTTTTGCAGGATGAACTATAATTATTCTAGAATGATTGAGAAAAATTCGAATTCAGAGCAGGATCTAGAAGGAATCCTATATCGTAAATTTATTCCATACTCAATCCATATTCATTCTAATTTGATATGAAAACCTATTATTCTTTGGTTCTCATGAAAAATAGGTTCAGGAGTGGAATAATTTTTTATTTCTTCGTCTTGTAGCCATCTGATTTCCTCTCAAGTAATTTGACATTCCATGAGCGATGAGATTTTTTTGAAATAATTATACAATATAGTCATTGTGATATCAGATACGGGAATAAAATTGATGACGTATGTACAAAGTACATCATTGATGTATCGAACGCAGTAAAACAAGAGCAATTTTGTATTATAGCAATAGAAAAAATGAATTTTTGATAAAAATGTGATGTGACTGATTTGATTCATCGATAAGTGACACAAAAAATATTTTTTTAGAAAAATTAACTATTTTTTAATATTTTTTTAGAAAAATTAACTATTTTTTAATATGTCATTTGAAATAAAGATTGCACTTGTTTTGACTTCTTTCACTTGAAAATGTAAAAATATATAGAGTGTTCCATTTGAAAAAGCAAAGTCGCTGGCATTTCCAGAAACCGGAAATCCGCCATATTGGATTGTAATGTGATCAAATCAAAATTTCAGAAAAATCCGTTTACGAATGCAGAAGTTAGAGGGGTGGTCCGATACCCTGTGTCACCCTGTATATTGAGCTACAGGAGATGAACAATTGTTCTAAAATGTTTCTATCCGTCATTCGGTTGTCCCCTTACCCTCAGTCTTCGAGAGACTTGTGCGAGCAAGGAATGACGGGGGCCTTACGTTTTATCGTGTGATCCCAAACACTTTCTTGGACCATCAGAAAAACTTCCGCAGTCGCGGGAATTGAACCCACGACCGGCAAGCGAATGCGAATTCGTGGATCGAAGAACTGATGTGTTAACCAACAGAATATATAATATATAATAGAAACTTTCGTGAGAAAATTCCTTCTTTGGCAGCTTCTGTTAGGCTCATATATTCCGCTTCTGCAGTGGATAAAGCCACAGTAGGTTGTTTTTTAGTCTGCCAACTGATTGCTGTACCATTCAAGAAAAAAACATATCCAGAATACGATTTTCTGTCGATGCTATTTCCTCCCCAATCTGCATCGGCAAATCCTTCAATATTTGAGTGACTTATAATTCAGCCTCAAACTTTCTGTTCCTTTCAAATAGCGCAGAACTCTTTCCGCAGCTTTCCAATGTATTTCCGTATAGAAAAATGATAAATACATCATCTTGCCAATTAGTGACGTGAATGGAGATTTCTTCATTGTTTCATCAGGAACATTCAGTTTTTTCTCCAGTTTAGTAGAAACATCTAATGGAGTAGATATGGCTTTACAGTTTTCCATTCCGTATTCTTTTAAAATGTCTTTTATATATCTCTCTTGCGATAACTATATCATTATTTTTCTGTCTTCAGAATAGCTGAATGATATTCCAAGACAATAATGTGAAAGTCTTTTATTTTAAAGGACCTAGTCAGCTCACTCTTTATTTCTTCCAGCCACTGTTTATTGCGACTGGCCAAAATTATGTCATCAATATATACAGCTAGTATCATTATATCCGAATCTCTTCGTGCATTGTATACACATGGATCAGAAATACAAGGCTGCATTCCGAAAGTAACAAGTTTATCGTGGAGCTTGTTAACAAATTTCTAAAAAATTGTTCTAAAAATTAATGCCGGTAGCAATTTCAGGTGGGGAAAACCCTGAATATGGTACAAAGAGCGTTCAACTTCGGCGAAGAAGGGAACGCTTCACTGCAACCGCCGAGGCCCCCATTGTCCGATGCGGAGTTCAGGAGGTTTCTCGATCCGGTGGGACAAATCATATACGCCAAAGAATTACGCTCCGTTATCTATTTCGGAGGAATCGATCCTGGACTGAGGTGAGCCGAAAGATACAGTGGTAGAAAAACTATATTTTTTTGTTACGGGAAAAAAAGATTGAAATTTCATCTCTGTTGACAGGTTATAAAATGCAATCGGCTCAAAAGTCTTCCATTTTTGTTCCAAAATTAGCTCTTGAAGTTGACATTACTCTCAGTGATACAATAAAATTATAAGTATACAGTCTGTCCAAGATAAGGTTGCACTGCATGGGGATCTCGGAAACGGTAGGAGATACGAAGTCGGTTAAATGGGGAAAAAGTTGCGCATTCGGAGGCTCATACCAACAGCCTTCGAAAATTTTCAAATTTTTTTTTAGTTGAAAAGGAATATTCTCAGATAAATTATGAACATACAAAAATGGATATATATATTTATAAAAAGCAATACATTGAGAATTCGCATTCTCTATGTGATGAGAATATTTACTCTTTCTCAGTTGATTCAATAGAAAACAACTACTTTCCTGGCTATATGCCACGACGAACATTGAATTATATCTATTGAACACACACGATAAGAGTTTGAAAATAAAATATAAAAACTTCTGAAATTGAGAATTTGCATTCTCCTTCAGATAAAAATATGTATATGCACACATCATTCTGAATATTCAACAGAAAACAACTACTTTCCTGGCTATTTGCCTCGTCGAACATTGGATTATATCAGATGAACATTCAAAAGGAGAACATGAAAAATGAAGAATAAAATCCTCCGAAATTGAGAATTGACATTCTTCTTCAAATCGGATGAATAATATGATGTATAATGATATAGAAATATAACTTACCAATATATTCAGCATTGAAATGAAAATTGGAATGTATAGGAGAAGTATACTGGCATAAACTCTGATCTTGATGAGCTTGAAAACTTCCAAAAATAATCATTCATATCAGTGATATGGGAAATATTATCAGTTATATCGAAAAAAGTGAATTTTTGGAATCTCTATTTTATTTTTTTTCTCCGTTATTATTAGAGATACAGGAAAAATGAAAATACTTTTTCATAGCAACTTTTGATGACGTTTAACGTGGTGATACCGATTTTTCTATGCGACGTTTCGTATTCGTAGAACCATCATCAACTTTTGTTTTTTAAATACGGCCCTGATAATTCTTTCACAGATTCTGAAAGCTTTTTTTATTCTGAATTCAACCATGTATTATACAAGGTGGTTTGAATGTGTTTCGAACTATTTTTAGCCATCATCAATGTTTTTTTCGAAATTCCAAAGGAAAAATGCCATCAGTTCCACTTATTTTGAAGGAAAATTAGCCAACAAACTAATACCCCATCAATTAGTTCCGATTGATAGACTTATAGGAATAATTAGTTCGAAAAATTTAATTATGACAAGCTCCTTCGGAATTTAAAATATGAATACAATTCATAAACAATTCGAAGCGCTGCATTGAATAATTTAGTGGATTTTTTTTTCACTTTTCAGTATTGAATAACTAGTCCATCAATGTTTGACACTGAATAATCAGAAATAAGTTGAACTGATGGCACTTTTCCTTTGGAATTTCGAAAAAAACTTTGATGATGGCTAAACATAGTTCGAAACACATTCAAATCACCTCGTATAATACATGGTTGAATTCAGAATAAAAAAAGCTTCCAGAATCTGTGAAAGTATCATCAGGGCCGTATTTAAAAAACAAAAGTTGATGATGGTTCTACGAATACGAAACGTCGCATAAAAAAATCGGTATCACCACGTTAAACGTCATCAAAAGTTGATATGAAAAAGTATTTTCAGTTTTCCTGTATCTCTAATAATAACGTAGAAAATAAAATAAAATAGAGATTCCAAAAATTCACTTTTTTCGATATAACTGAAAAACTAAACAAAATTTTGAAAATTTTCGAAGGCTGTTGGTATGAGCCTCCGAATGCGCAACTTTTTCCCCATTTAACCGACTTCATATCTCCTACCGTTTCCGAGATCCCCATGCTGTGCAACCTTATCTTGGACAGACTGTATATGTAGGCAACACATTTAGTGTCTAGGAGCTAAAGTTGGATTTTAACTCCTAGGAACCAAAAATGTGTCGGATGACAGCTGCTCTGACACTGACATGCTCAAGTGACTCAAAAGAGTGGTATTTTCACTTGATAGATATTGATTAGATATAAATTATCTCGATTGCAGAAAAAATAGCATGTTTCATTACGTAGATTAGGTTCTGAACAAATACGTTAGCAATTTTTTGACATCAAATCACAGAATTAGACTGAGAGATAGTTGATTACTACAAGAGAATAATAAAGATATAACGTAATATCTTCTCAATATTGATTTGTCATTTTTCCTGTCACAAAAAAGTCTATTATACACGGGAAAAATATTAGATTTCAGCTCACGGTTTTTTGTCTCCCTCCGCTACGCGTCGGGAGACAACACAACCTGGAGCTTAAATCTACTACGTTTTCCCTTGTATAATTAATAACTATTTTAATGCAATGTGAAATTTCTATTTTTTCAATGATCAATGAATTAATACTATGTGCTCAACATAAGTGTACAATTTTGACTCCAGTTTTGGCCTTTGGCCATTCTAGTGTCTGTGTCTAGTCTTTCTGTTGATCTTTCGAGCATGTGTGATAATATGCTTGTCGGGTGAGTCAACTCCAAAATATTCTTGCATTATCTATTCTAATGTCGGTTATCTGAAGGTTTTATTTCATCCATTGTGTTGTACCAGGTGAATAACTAAGAACGGCTGTCGGCGTGATCTGGAGTATCAATAGATATCGTGAATTAAAAATGTGTTGTATGCTTACTATTACACGATCAAATAGAGAAACTGAATGTCAACAGACCAACGAAAACTGCAACATGATAGCTTTTCGCTAACGGAAGATATTGCAAGTTGGAAAAAGGATTGATGACAGTTGTCCTTAGTTGTTCACCCGGTAGACTAGCAGGCGCTTTATAGTAATTAGTTGTGATTTTGGTGATTTTTGCACGTTTTCAACGTACTTCTATGTACTGTGTTACTTTCAACAATGTCTAATAATACTATTTTTATATTTTCTCGATCACTTCGTCACAGATCGAGTGATATTGAAATATTTACTTCTGAATATTAGTGATGATCCAATTCAAATCTTATTCAACGTGATTAATCAAAGATCTAAGAAATATCTACTTGCAGGCAACTATCGAACGTTATTCGCTATCGCCATTTTTATGAATTGTGGCAATGTCGCTTCGTTCTCTGCGTTTCTACTCGTTTTATAAACCTTCCATGAGAGGCTAGCTCTCGATCAGGCCAATTTGGTGTGGATAAAGGGGTCTTGCTCCAAATATCATTCTGATCATTATATATTTTTTTCGATAATTATGTCATTCAATAGTACATCTTGAGCCTTCTTTAAGTTAAGATTTCAGATTTAATGTATTCATTTCGTTAACATCCTGTATATGTCGATAATCCTAAACGCTAAACGTGGATTCATTGATGAAATGACGAATGGTAGGGGTAATACTGCGGAATCATGAGCAGAGAAACGAGGGCATGCCATTGATATATGAGGAATATATAATAAATAATACATTAATTCACAAAATCATAGTATGTGGACAATCACAACTATAAATATGCATTTTTAGACTTTATAAGAACCTAGCGTTACTTATACGTAACATCATGATTCTGATAACAAAATCAAGATATCTGGATAACATTCGACAATTTCCAAGACAACATAGAAACACCGACAATAATATTGAAAATAATTTGATTGAAATATAATTTATTTAGTACTTCCTACAGTCGGAGGTACGAGTAACTTTCATAAAACGTGGCCTCTCAAATTGAATCCATAGAAACACAGTGTACATGACCCCATATTCTATCAAGATTAATCAGTTGTTGGGTTCACAGTTTTGGTTAATGTGAAGATATCTGCCTCGAATGTCTGTAGATTCCGGTTTAGAATATGGTAATAATGAAACAAATTACAGGGTGTTTTGTTTCTGTACATATATATCCTCACAGACTCTGGTGAATGGCAGAATAATACTGTACCTAAGAAATTACTGTTTCAGGAAAGTCGTTTGGAAACACCTGTTGAACGTTTACCCGTCAGGCATGACAGGCAGAGAAAGGATGGACTACATCAGGAAAAAAGCGTCGGAATACGTTACTTTGAGGGAAACGTGGAAGACGGCGATCGCTCAAGGGCCGGTGGTGGGAGAGTTGGCCTACACCACCGGCATGGTCAGAAAAGATGTGCTCAGAACGGACAGGCATCACCCGTTCTACGCCGGTAGCGACGATAATCAGAATATCGCCTCTTTGTTCAATATACTCACTACGTAAGTTTTGTTTTTTTCTGCTGGGTAATTTTTTCTGATGTCAAGCTATAGATCTTTTCAAACTCCTTTAAATTTCATGGAATTGCTGAATTATTCAATCTGTTGAGTTGGTCTTCCTAGCGACGATAATCATAAATAATATCGCCTCTTTGTTCAATATACTCACCACATAAGTTTCATTTTCCATGTGTTGGGTAATTTTTCCTAATGCAAATTTACGAATATTTTCTAACTTCTGTATATTTTATGGATTTGTTGTCTAAAATTAGTGAATTATTCAATCTGTTGAGGTAATCTGTTATCTGATATCACTAGATTATTCGAATAAATTGAAATATACAAGGTAAGGTCACTGTTGAAATATCGTCTCTAATTTGAACTAGATATAAGATATAAGAAAAAAATCTTTGTTTTCATAAAAATATTTGCAAAGTATCAGTTTGTCGTTAAAGTCAGTCTTCCTATATGTTCATTATACAGAAAAGTGCACAAAAAACGGCCAGTGCTGTAACTTCTGAATCGTTTGAGTCAAATTTTGAAATTTTGTTAGTAGCAGGTACCTATACCAAATTGCCTTTTCAGTTTGACCGGAAACAACCCCAAATTTTAATTTTCAATCAGAACACACTAAGTTTCGATAAAAAAGTTTCTGGTGTGTGTGAAACAATCTTCTGAATCCGAATATGAAAATTTATACAGGGTGTCCTATTCAAAAATCGAAAGTTGGGGTTGCTTCCGGCGGCACCGGAAGTGATAGAACAAAAATTGTTTTGTCAATAAATAAGTAATTTGGTATACTTGCTACGTACCAAATTTCAGAATCTGATCTGAAATAATTCAGAAGTTACAGCACTGGACAATTTTTGTGCAGTCCTCTGTATGTCAGAACAAAGGGCAAATCAGATTTTTTGGGCAGACATTTTCATTAGGTGCGGTCTGAATCATCTGAAAAAGACTAAGTGGCGAGGCATATGTCACCTTGAGTCCTTTCTACTAGTCACAGCACGCTCTTATTCCTAGTGAAGAACGTTCAACATCGGTTCACGTACACGGAAGCTACAACTGTTTCAAATCGACTGTGATTTCTATGTGTCCCGTTTCTGGTTATGACCACTTCAATCGTAAAAGACTATTGACACTCGGTATTGGACCGATTTTTGAACAGGTATTTCCTCCAGGTACGCCCTGAATCACCTGAAAGTTAGTTACTGCCAAGGCTAATGCCGCCTGACATGGCCTCTACTGGTTACGATGAACGACGAGGAGCACGCCTACATTTGCTTCTGCGTCCTCATTCGGAGGCTCTGCACAAACTCACTATGACACAAGCTAGTAGATCAAAATCTCATTCCTAGTGAATAAAGTTCCAATCGGTTCACATACACGGAACCTACAACTGTTCAAAATTGACTGAAATCTCTAGGTGCTCTGTTGCTGGTTATGACTACTTTATTTGAAAAATACTATTGACACTCGGTGTGTTAATCCGTCTTTTGATCAGACATTTTCTTCAGGTGCGCCCTGAGTCATCAGAAAGCTACTTACTGCCAAGATATGCCACCTCGCATGTCCTCTACTGGTCACGAAAAACGACGAAGCACGCCTACATCTGCTTCTGCGGCCTCTTGCAGAGGCTCTGCACGAACTCATTATAATACAAGCTAGTAGATTAAGATTGTATTCCTAGTAAATAACGTTCCAATCGATTAACATACACGGAAGCTACAACTTCAAAATTTTTGGGTGTCCCGTTTCTAGTTATAGCCACTTTATTTGAGAAAGACTATTAACATTCGGCATGTGAAACCGTTCTTTGATTCGCCATTTTCTTCAGGTACGCCCTGAATAATTGAAAAGTTAGTTACTGGCAAGGCATATGCCACCTCGCATGTCCTCTACTGGCCATGACAAGCTCTCATTTCTGGTGAAGAAGGTTCAATTCGCGTCCTATTTCAGTGATTGACAACTTTATTTGAAAAATATAACATTTTTGCTTGCCGACTGGTCGTTAGTGTCACGTGACTGATCACACTGACAAATATGAATGATTTCGACCGGTCGCTTTACAAAAACTTCAAAATCAGTAAACTTTACTAATCAATCGGTAATCATCTCTTTTATGAGTCATTGAATTCCTCAAGACCGATTTTATGGATGGAATAATTATTTTGAACTGTACACTAGAAATGATACTACATACACTCTTGTGAATCATCCAGTGATGTAATGCTATTTCTATAAAAATAAAAACAGTTCGAGTTACTCATTTCAGGGCTGTTGATGCCTTGCCACTTTTTTAGGTAACTTGATTGTTTGAGGTTATAAATCATTTCCTTGACCTTGACCGGCCATAAAAAAGCCTTCTTTCTTGGACTTGGATCAGTCGGACTATCATTTGGTGTTATCAAGTTGATTATTTTGGAAATATGATAGATTTTCCGTGTGAATAAGACCGTGGTGTGTCCGAAGTCGACGAAAAAATTTGAAATGCACCTCGGCGAAAAGCTGTCTATTGTCTCGCCAGCTTGCTAGCCTCGGATATCAATTTGCAGGCTCGACTATAACAGACAGTTTCTCGTCCTTGGTACACAAATAACTGTATTGAGCAGACATTTCCTTCAGGTATGCCCTGAACCACCCGAAAGTGAGTCTCCTCTTCTAGTCACGATGAACGACGAGGCGCACGCGTACATCTGCTTCTGCGCCTTCATGCAGAGACTGTGCACGAACTCATTACAATACACGCTAGTAGATTGAGATCTTATTCCTAGTGAAAAACGTTACAATCGGTTCGCATACACGGAAGCTACAACTTTTCAAAATCGACTGAAATCTCTAGGTGTCTTGTTTCTGGTTATGACTACTTCATTTGAAAAAGACTATTGACACTTGGTATGTTAAACCGTCTTTTGATCTGACCCTTTTTTGATATTCTCTTCAGGTGCGCGCCGAATCATCAGAAAGCTAGTTACTGCCAAGACTTATGCCACCTCGCATGCCCCCTACTGGTCACGAAAAAAACTCATTACAATACAAGCTAGTATATTATGATCTTAATCCCAGTGAATAACGTTCTTTGAACATTATAGGGATTTCCTCTCGTGCGCTCCAAGCATAAAAAAAAAGGTACGCCCTGAATAATGAAAAGATAGTTACTGGCAAGGCATAATAATATGCAATCTCGCATGTCCTATATTGGTCATGACAAGCTTTAGTGTTACGTGACTGATCCCAAAGACAAATACGAATGATTTCGACCTCAAAAAATCCTTCACTAATCAATCGATAATCATCTCTTTTATGAGTCATTGAATTCCTCAAGACCGATTTTATGGATGGAATAATTATTTTGAAATGTATAATAGAAATGATACACTCCTGTGAATCATCCAGTGATGTAATGATATTTCTATAAAAATATAAAGAGTCCGTGTTACTCATTTTCAGGACTGTTGATGCTTTGCCACTTTTTCGAGTAATTTGATTGTTTGAGGTTATAAATCATTTCCTTGAACTGCATTTGCCATGAAAAAGCCTTCTTTCTTGGTCTTGAATCAGTCATTCTTGGTGGTCACTTTGATACGGCACAGTGCGAGAGCGGCGATTGAGCTGACAATAACTATCATTTGGTGTTATCAAGTTAATTATTTTGGAAATCTGATAGATTTTACGTGTGAATAAGACCGTGGTGTGTCCGAAGTCGACGAAACAATTTTAAATGCACCTGTCGAAAACTGTCTATTATCTCGCCAGCTTGCTAGCATCAGATATCAATTTGCAGGCTCGACTGTAATCGACAGTTTCTCGTCCTTGGTACACAAATAACTCTTTTGAGCAGATATTTCCTCCAGGTACGCCCTGAACCACCCGAAAGTGAGCTACTGCCAAGGCATGAGCGACCTCGCGTCTCCTCTTCTAGTCACGATGAACGACGAGGCGCATGCGTACATCTGCTTCTGCGCCTTCATGCAGAGACTGTGCACGAACTCATTACAATACAAGCTAGTATATTGAGATCTTATTCCTAGTGAAAAACGTTCCAATCGGTTCACATACACGGAAGCTACAATTTTTCAAAATCGACTGAATACTCTAGGTGTCTTGTTTCTGGTTATGACTAGTTTATTTGAAAAAGACTATTGACACTTGGTATGTTGAACCCTCTTTTGATCAGACCCTCTCTTCACATTTTTATCGGGTTTGCGCTGAATCATCAGAAAGCTAGTTGCTGCCAAGACTTATGCCACCTTGCATGCCCTCTACTGGTCACGAAAAACGACGCGAAGCACGGCTTCATCTGCTTCTGCGGCCCCATGCAGAGGCTCTGCACGAACTCATTATAATACAAGCTAGTAGATTGAGATCGTATTCCTAGTAAATAATGTTTCAATCGATTAACATTTACGGAAGCTACTACTCTTCAAAATCTTCGGGTGTCAAGTTTCTAGTTATGACCACTTTATTTGAGAAAGAATATAAACATTCGGCATGTGAAACCGTTCTTTGAGTCTCCATTTTCTTCAGGTACGCCCTGAATAATTGAAAAGTTAGTGACTGGCAAGGCATATGCCACCTCGCATGTCCCCTACTGGTCATGACAAGCTCTCATTTCTGGTTCAATTAGCGTCCTATTTCACTGATTGACAACTTTATTTGAAAAATATAAAATTTTTGCTTGCTGAGTGGTCGTTAGTTTCACGTGGCTGATCACAATGACAAATATGAATGATTTCGACCGGTCGTTTGAATACAAGAACCTTGAAAACTGTAAACTTCACTAATCGATCGTTAATCATCTCTTTCATGAGGCATTGAATCTCTCAAGACAGATGGAATGATTATTTTGAACTGTTAACTAGAAAGAATACACTCAAGTGAATCATCTAGTGATGTAATGCTATTTCTGTAAAAATATAAGCAGTTTGAGTTACTCATTTTCAGGACTGTTGATGCCTTGCCACTTTTTTGAAAAATTTGATTGTTTGAAGTTGTGAATCATTTCCTTGAACTGCATCGGCCATAAAAAAGCCTTCTTTCTTGTTCTTGCCTTCTTGATTCAGTCGGTCTTAGTGGTCACTATGATACGGCACAGTGCGAGAGCGGCGATTGAGCTGACAATAACTATCATTTGGTGTTATCAAGTTAATTATTTTGGAAATCTGATAGATTTTACGTGTGAATAAGACCGTGGTGTGTCCGAAGTCGACGAAAAAAATTAAAATGCACCTTGTCGAAAACTGTCTATTATCTCGCCAGCTTGCTAGCATCAGATATCCATTTGCAGGCTCGACTGTAATCGACAGTTTCTCGTCCTTAGTACACAAATAACTCTTTTGAGCAGACATTTTCTTCAGGTACGCCCTGAACCACCCGAAAGTGAGCTACTGCCAAGGCATGAGCGACCTCGCGTCTCCTCTTCTGGTCACCATGAACGACGAGGCGCATGCGTATATCTGCTTCTGCGCCCTCATGCAGAGACTGTGCACGAACTTCATGATTGACGGCATCGCGATGACGCAAAAGTTTACCCACTTAGCCGAAGGCCTCATGTACTACGATCCCGAGTTTTATAACTACTTGAAGTCGCATCAGGTGAGAACGAAGTGATTTTCGGCTTTCGAAAAATTCATGAAATAACAATTGAAAGTCATTCGGGTCGATTCTGTTTGCAAATAGCAATATGGTTGTAGAGAAGATATTGCTATCATAGCAAGATTCGAAAAAGTGGAATTCTGATCATCGATTTTTGGCAATATGATCTGTCAATTTCAATGACTTCTGGTCAGCTTTCTTGCTACCTATCTCGGCAACATCAATTTTGTGCTTGCTATCTTATAACAAGGTAGTGGATTCTTTGTTTTTGCACTACAAATTCTTCCAACTGTATGAAAATTCAGAAAATAGTGGATTTAAAACATATGAGAGTTCAGTTGTGTCACAGACTACTCGAAAACCTTTTCTCAAAGTTTAAATTCGTAGAAGAATTATTGAAAAACTTAAAATGGTGATTACAAACACTACTGTGACCAACTTCTTGAAAACCTTTTCTTGAAGTTTCAATTTGAAGAGGAAATATGAGACTACAATTTCGGCACATCAGTTGCCTGATGGATAGCATATCAAGCTATTTTGCTAGAATATTTTCAAAAAATCACGATTATTTTCATCCGGCTTTTAGTGGTTTTCTCATTTCGGGGACATGATTGATTACTTGCCAGTCGCACAACAATACGACCAGATTCAGCAAATACAAAATCTCTCGATTTGAACAATATAATTTTGTAAAATGTCAGCGCAGGACTGACTAATTTGAGAGGTTAGGTAATCATGAACTCTTCTTCTTCATGAAATAATGGCAAAATCGATACCTAACACTTAAATAATGAGTTGAAAACAGTGTTGTCAGCTCAAAAATTCTCAATTTTTCAACAATATTGCTATCACTTGAACTTATAACCAGTCTTGCAGTTACTCTGCAAACAGAATACAGAACTTCATAGCAATATTGTTATATGTTATGATCATAACAATATTATTATCTTAGCAATGTCATAACAAGATCCGAACAGAATCGACCCGATAATCGTTAAACGGACTGTATCGATACATAGATGTATAGAAATTCAAATGGTGTTATCACTTCCTGTTGGAAGTATTTTCAAAATCTCTCGATATATATTTTGTACAAATGGCGATGTGTGGGAGAATCTTGCTAAATTTCTGAAGTTTCAAACCAAATTTACAGACAGATTCATTTGACTTCACATTTCCATTTCCACAATTTTTGGTTAACATGGAAACGGTGAGTTATATTTTCGATTTTCAATGGCGAATTCAAGAACGGCTTGAGTCCTAACCCAAGAAAATCGTGAGATAAAAATTTCTTTACTCACTTTTGGTACATTGAATGAAACGAATTTTCGGATTTTCAAATAATCTTTCACTCACTGGACTAATATAATATTTTTTAATCCCCTACTATTATTTTGATTCAACGGTATTCAGATGACAATTGAAAAGTGAATGTTCACAGCCTCCATCCGTTAAGATTGTTTAACGGTCGGCGGTTGTTAACTGTTCCAGGATTTTTCTGTAGAATTACGAGGAATGTGGTTTGTTCTTTCCTCGGAGAATCAAAATGATATCGGATTTGGTTAATATTCAACCTCATTCGTTATTTCCTACCTAACGACCTTGTAACATTAATAACTATATCAAAATATAGTGCAAATATTAATGGTTCATACTCACAGCTAAAATCAACATTGATTGTTAGAGAAAACATCAATATATCAGCATTCAGTCAACTAATGGCCTTTCTGAAAGTTGAATCAAAAGGATACATTCCTAATGAATCAAAGGTGTTGAACAAGTATTACTTTTCATAAGAGAAGCTCCACATGATACTTTTCTGCTACATAATGTTGTTCTGGTAATGGGTGTATTTGGAAGCTCAAGACGTGATGAAATGGTCAAGATGACAATTGATGACATTGAAGACAGAGGAGCCGTTTTATAGATATAGGTACCAGAAACCAAGTCCAAGAAAGTACATTGCACTACGACCAAAAGGATGTGAATAACGTTAATAATGATAAATGCATTGATTTAACTGTAGGTAAAAATACTATTCGCGATCGTCATTAGATGACATTGCGATGACATTGAAAAATTCAGGAGAACAACCTAATCCCTGGCATAGATTGAAAGATATTAGACTTGTTTTCCCCTAGTTTGTAATGTCATCAGAACGTCATCTATCGACTTTGGCGACCGCGAATAGAAAGTGTCCTTTCTATCAAAGCGAAATACTTTAATTTGGATAGCCGGAAAGGTTACACCGGACATTGTCTACGCCGAACGTCGTCAACGCTAAAATAACATGGAAAGTGTAAGAATTACGGTAGCGGAGATCTATATTGAAGAAAGTAAATCCTCGAAGAACAAAATTGCTGCAATGATAGCCCATTCCTTTTCCGAAAAAGAAAATGTTGATGTTCCGAACGAAACCGAATGCACATTGAGGAGTTCTTCATCGGTCAACTCACAGAACTTCTACTTGGTACTAATTATTCATGAACATTTGAAAATTGTAATTTATATTTGAGAGAAAATAGTTATTGAGCCCTTTTTTATGTACTGTACTTTTCTGAATAAGTAATTTATTGAACTACAGAAAGAACCAATTAGCGACTGTTATGATTCATTATGCCATCCATAACGGCATAGGGCGTTATGGGTCTGTTGATAGCAACCGTTGCCAATGTATTATAAAGCAGTCCTGGTCAAGTGAAAAATAAAATATTTTTTGCTCGACAAAGTAGATAATTTTGAGCAGTATATTATGAGAAAAAAATACAAATCGCCCTAGGAATACGAAAGATTAGGGGTGGGGTGGACACAATTGTAACATACAAATATGAAAAGTTTGTCAATGCAACTGACATAATTATCATCATCACTTGATTCAGTTGATGTGTTCATTTCTGAAAAATCGAACTTTGTAAGTAAAACTTGATGATCAACGATCTGGTATCAAGCCCATTGAAGCTGGTGTTCCTCAGAGTGCAGTTTTATCGCCGCTGTTGTACAGTTTATATACTAGCTATTTGCGGAGACCAGTGATGTGCAAGATGCCGATTTTTGCTGATGATTCGGCAGTTCTTGCATATTCGACAAATTTCGAGCAAGCAGCTATGAACCTGCAAAGCTCAGTGAATTCTCTTCAGGAGTACTTCCTAAGATGGAAGATCAAATTGAATCCTACAAAAAACACAATTGGTCGCACTCGGAAGGGAGCGGAGGCCTCCCAAAACCAGAATAGTCCTGGATGGTCATGAGTTGGAGTGGTCTTCACAAGATAAATACTTGTGTATGTGCATTGACAAAAAGCTCACTTGGGCCCAGCACATTGATCAGCAAGTTTCAAAAGCTAAACGAGCCATTGGAGCCCTGTATCCATTTCTAAACAGACGAAGTAAATTGGGTTTGAGACAAAAATTGAATATTTATATCATGGCTATCAGGCCAATTTTACTGTATGCCTCAGTAGTGTGGGGCCACACAGCTAAATCTCATATCACTAGATTACAAACATTACAAAACAGAATCGCGAGAATGGTGACAGGATCTCCTTGGTATGTTCGGAATAACCAGATCGCCAGGGATCTTAAACTCCCTTCAATCGTGTCAGTCATTAGAGAACGAAACATCAAGACTTTCGAAAAAGCTGAGGTTCATGAGAATCAGCTTCTTCGAAATGCAGTTGATTATGACCCAGGTGATCAATCAAAGTTCAAAAGACCGAGATTGTCCATAAACTAGAAAAAATATCGACATTATGACCAAATTTACTATTCTCAAGTTTTTGGTACTTATTTACTCCGTTCAATTCTCAGAATGTATTTCTGAAACTTATTTGGGGCAGAAGGGCTGTTCGCATCAAACTTCATTACCGTTTTTATTTTGTTTCATAATAGATATCAGGATAAGAGGGACTCTTCCCTGGTCTGAATCAAATAAAAGAAAGATCGAATATGACATAATTATCACCATCACTTCGCAGGCCGACGATCTCCTATTCTGCTACCGCTGGCTCCTTCTCGAGATGAAGCGCGAGTTCGCCTTCGAGGACTCGCTACGCATGCTCGAAGTCCTCTGGAGTTCGCTGCCCGCCGATCCGCCCGACAAAGAACTGAAACTCTTCGACGCCATGTTCCTACCCACCACCTTGACGCCTCCTATCAGTCCCCTAGTGAAAACGCAGAGGGAGAACCCCTACACGAAGATCTGCGCCCTTCGCAGGCAGAGTTCTTCCATATCGCTCAGCAACTACAATTCCCGCAAGGTTAGAATAAAATAGAATTTATTTAAGATTGGATACAAAATATAATTTAAGTAAGAATTATGATATTTTCATATTTCCAGGTCGAACTGCCGAAATGTGCAAAGAAAAAAGTTGGGGGAAGAAATGCCCCTATCTCCACTTATTTCCCATGCCCTGATCAAAATTTCGGAAAATTCTTAATATTTCTAAATCGGGCATGAAAAATAATATAGATGTACAACATTTCGTTATCTCAACACAAAGAGTTGCCCATTTCTGGGCTCATGTTTATATGAACTTTTTTCAATATTTTTGCTCCTAGAATCTGTGGTTTAAATCTTTCTATGTAATTTCGGGACACTCTGTATTTACTTTTATCAATTAAATTATTCCACTTTGTTATTGTTAATTGCGGTGCTGTCTGACAGGATTGCTGCGGAATCCAGATTGGTATAATTTTTGACTTGATTATTCGGGGGAATCAATGTTACCAGGTGGCGCTCGGTTTTCATCGTTCCATGTCAAAGCCACGTCAATACAGGGGGAAAACAAACTCAATCCTCCCTCAATCCCATTAGTGTCATCAGCTTGTGTACTGTGTACTGATAAGAGTGATGAATTTTAAAATTTCTTGACATTAATTGTCAATATTCGATCGAAAACGCTAATAATGCCTGTTGTAGATGTTCTTTTGACAGATATTTTGCTCTATTTAGATGGAAAAAGCCGACCAGTAGTGGAAGGAGAAGCAGTTCTCCGTGCTAATCATGTGATTTTGTGTGGGGCAGAAGACTTCAACAAAAGGCACATTTTTGCACTTTGTCTACAAACTTCGGCAATGAAATCTTCCCACATGAAGTAAAATAAAGTCCAGAGGAACTCCTGTAGAACAATGGATTCGTATTTGTTCATGCAAAGCAGGACAATTTGGGTGTTGTAAACATGTTGTAGCTGTTCTTTTATATGTCAATTGATTTGCTCGTCATAATCAGTTTGAATTGTTTGAACTATTTCCAATTCTTCACCCGTTCACTGTTCACTAAACTAATAAAAATGTAATAATGTAAAAAAATTAACCAACTCAACCATCATCACTACCAACAGTGCCAACACTTTATGACATTGACTACAGCTACAGCTAAGCTGAATGCAATGTAGTCTATGCACTTTATCCATAGACAACAGTTTGTTTTCCCCCAGTTTGAAGTTCGTATTATGTAACCTAGATGTCGCCCACTTCGTGAATCTCGCGAATATGCAGCAGTTTCTATTATTTTTTCAAGGTTGTCCAAGTGAAACGGCAAAATCATAGTTTGGACGACTCAATCAGCAAATCTAGACACATTCCCGAGATGAAAGTGAAACACCAAAGTTTAGATGATACAGCTCTGAGCAAAAACAAGAGCATGGAAGTTAGCCCTAGGGAAACCTCCCCGAAATCCGAACTGAGACCAAGATCGGTGTCCCCTTTGGAACAGAAATCGGACTCTGTCCTGCTCAACAACCGACTCAACTCGCAGCAAGTGCTGAGCCGAAAGAGCGCCAGCTTGTCTTCCAGCATGACCAACCTGATAAAAAGCACGAAGCGCTCGGGACATTTCAAGGAACTGAAGGATAAGATAGCGACAGCCAAGTTCTTCTCTTCTTTGGACAGGCTGGACGCGACACACTCGATAAAAGAGGAAGAAGAACGCGGCAGACCGAGAGGCAAGATGGTGCGGAACCTCAACGAGTTCATGAACTTTGGCGCCATGGCCAGAAACAAGATATCGGATATCGAGGCCAACGGGGAGAAACCGAAGATCATGCTCACGAAGTCGAGTTTCGACGACTCGGATCACAGTACCAGCATGGATCACGTGTCCAGCACCAGACTGTACTCGTCCACGTCGAACAGTTGCGAGGGGACTTTCGATGAGACCAGTCCGGACGATTCTCAGGAGTATTTTCCGTTGACTACCTCTGTGACCAGGGAGATGCGGCTGGAGATGGAGAATTTGGACCGTAAAGTGTTCGGAGAAAGGTTCGTAAACGATGTGGTGTCTGATAAGTAATCAACCTATCTTTGTTACCAATTTATTAAGCTGTCTTAAAACCACTTCATTCAATATACTGGTGTCCCATCACGATTAAGACAGGGAATATCTCGGTACTCGAGAGTACTACAAGATGGGCGAGGTGATTGGACAGGTATTGAATAATAGGGAATTTCACCATGGTTTCGCGATTTAGAACTCATACTGGGTGATTTCAGCATTTTTTCAATTTCCTTGCGATTGCGGTTGATCCAGAAAAAAAATTTATTTCTGACAGTGACATTATAAGCTTATATCGTCATAGTTACGATATCTATTATGAGGGTCATAACTCCCTTGGGATGTTATAGATGCTATAATTCCCTCTAACTAAAATTAAATAAGAAATGCATAGCAACAACCACGCAGTAACGTAGCAATAAGGAATCTCCTATTCGCGGTAGTCAAGATCATCATCTGACGTTCTGATGACATTGAAACTATACGGAAAAACATGTCTAACTTCCAATCGGGAAGGTATCTAATGAATGAAATCAGTCAGAAATAAAATTATCTATGTATCACGGGAATTACTGAGCCTCAATAACCTCAGGCAATTGCTGTCCCTCGGGCCAGAGGCCCTCGGGACGCAAACTTTGCCATCGGTAATTAAGGCCCTCATAATTCCCTTAATACATAAATAACTATTAAATTGAACCTAAATTCAAACGATAGCTCGAATGCGCGCGAAATATTGATGGCATTTCATTGGACGAATACAAGGTGCGTCACACCGCTTCATACACTTCGGACGGACATTCTCATTAGGTAAAGGTGAGTTTATACAGCAAATAAAACAAAATAAGGAATAAAATAGGATAAAATAAGAAATCTTGCACGAAATACAAATCTTCCCTTTGGTATATATTCACGTGCACACAGCCCAGCAACACTCACTAAAATAAGAAAGTTCAACATGGGCATCAACATTGAACCGTTCATACAAGAAATAAGTTAAGAATAAGAATTAGAAAAATAAAAGATGACCAACTTTTATCTTTTTATTTTATTTCATTAGGAAAATGATGATGCGCATGACCCAAATGAATTCTGCCACAGAATCTCCATGGAACATGAAACATGAAACGTCATCTCTATAAACAGTGGATTTTATTCCTTATTCCTTAAATTATCTTATCTTATTCCTCATTTTATTTTAATTGCTGTATAAACCCACCTTGATTCGTCTTGTCACCATTCGTCATTGTATTTGTTATTTGTCACTCAATAAAAACTATAATATGACACTGATAGATCACTGAAAATGAAATGAAATAATGAACTATGAACTAGATTTCGAGGTTAATCTTCTTCTTCTATAGTTTGTTTTGTAGCCATTTTTCTCTCAAGTCACAGATCACCCAACCACTCTGTGCTCGAGTTCTGTGTCTGTGGTTTTGTGCAATGCATCCTCTTTGGGTCGTCAGAGGGAGCCTCAAGAAAATACAAGTGACGTCACACCGCGAAAAATGGTCGTTTGGAACTCTCTCAATTTGTAGCACTTTTGAAGTATTAATAATTAAACGGTTGTAAATAAATCAATAGATGAGAGGAAGTGCTATTTGATATACTGAGTCATGTATGAGACCGTTCGCCATATAAAAAGGGCTATTTTCAATCATAGTGAAATTGCCTATTGGCATTCAATTACTTCACTGTATCGTTAGGAACCTGATTTAATTTTCGCAACATTTCTTACGCGTTTCTGATGTAAACAATCGTGTCTATAAGTTGTTCAAAGCTGTTGAATTCCAGAACTCATTTCAAACGTGCTGTCATGGCCGCCATTTGGCAATGTTTTTCGATAAGTCGGTTATTATGCTGTTTCATTATTGGTGAGATAATCTTTCATTCCCACTGATGAAGCAAAGTTGTCAAGTCATCAATTATCATCAAGTTATCGAAAAATTGTTGAGCCCTGTAGTTGAATAAAACTATATCGAAATTAAATATTTCATCTGACCTAATAAGAGGAAACCATGATATTAAAGTTATTAATTTGTGATTGTTTCGAGCAAACTTGTTGAAATATATATTATGCTCCATAACAAAACATCATGTAGATGTTGGCTAGCTAGGCTAGAGACTTGGCAATGCTGTGCTCATCGCTGATAACTGACAAGACAACGCCAACAATCCTGTTGTGTCACGTTCACCAGACAAAATCTCCTCTAGTGTGGATTAATATAATTATTATCAACACAAATTCATCATATGCAGTAAGGCAAAACCTATAAAAGGGATAATTAATTACAAGACAATGGATTTTTTATAGCTAATTAAGAATATTACCAATACATAATTGAGAATTTATGAATTATGAAATAAATCATATTTCTGAAGTTCCCATTCGTATTTCAACATATGGCAACGATGCTATTCTGCCCCTACTTACTAAATCGTGACGTCAGTTTGTATTTGCGGTAAATTCCTGGCCGTTTGAAAATTACCATGGCAATATTGATGATTTTGAGCAAGAAATCTAGAAAAATATGGGATTGGAAGGTAATTGAGTGATGATTCTATTTTGAAAATTAATAAAAAAGTCCACTTGCCTACTGTAATTTTGGGGTTGTGAATTTACACAATCTGTGCTGGTTTTTCTGATATTTCTTTACCCAATGAGCTGTTTGTTTTCGGCCACGTGACATCAGATTCAAAATTTTATATGTATACAGTGTGTCCCACTTACCATGCTCACCATGGGTATCTTTTTAACGGTGAGAAATACGAGGTCGGTTGAATAACACCAAATGTGGAGTTTGTCAAGGCCAACTATATTGTGAAAAAATATTTTGATAAAATCTATTCGTTTTTGTTTTATACGCGAAAAACAGATTTTGATCATTTTCATGTCTCCTCCGTAGCTTCTTTATTAATGAAAACATTCAAATAGAAATTTCACATTCTCATGGCAGTTTTTCGAAGTGATTTCGAAAAAAATATGAAATTTATACCAACTCTTCTATAATTTGAGATATCAGCATCAACTTTAGTTTTTCAAATGTAGGTCATAGCTCACTATGACTTAGTAAGGGGCCAGGTAGCCGTGCGGACAGAGTGTCTATATTCTAATTCGCATTCGCTTGCCGGTCGTGGGTTCGATTCCCGTCGACTGCAGAAATTTTTCTGATGGCCCAAGAAAGTGTTTGGGATCTCACGTTAAAAGGTAAGGCCCCCGTCATTCCTTGCTCGCACAAGACTTTCGAAGACTTCTGAGGGTTGCTCGTAAGGGGGCAACCGAATGACGGATAGAACAATTTTAGAACAATTTTAGTTAAAAATAACTTTTCTTTCTCTTACAGATGATATGTCGCAGTAATAGTTTTGTGTTGATAACAACGGAGTTATCGTCATTTATGCAAAAACAAAAAATTATTTGGAAGCCGCCATCCTGAATTTCTAAATTTTAACAAAAAAATCATGATGTCCGACCTCAAAAACCCCCACTTACCAATTTTGAATGGAATCGGAACAATTCTTGTCCGCCATCTTGGAGCAGCCATTTTTATTATTTCAACAAAAATTTCATGATGTATTGTCACCGAAATTTGGAACACTCGCCAAATTCCAAGTTGATCGGAGTTATGGATTTTTTGTTGAAATTAAAAAAAATGGCTGCTCCAAGATGGAGAACAAGATTCCAAATAATTTTTTGTTTTTGTATAAATGACGATAACTCCGTTGTTATCAACACAAAACTATTACTGCGACATATCATCTGTGAGAGAAAAAAAAGTTATTTTTAACTAAGTCATAGTGAGCTATGACCTACATTTGAAAAACTAAAGTTGGTGCTGATATCTCAAATTCTAGAAGAGTTGGTATAAATTTCATATTTTTTTTCGAAATCACTTTGAAAAACTGCCTTGAGGATGTGAAATTCCTATTTGAATATTTTCATAAATGAAGAAGTTACGGAGGAGACATGAAAATGATCAAAATCTGTTTTTTGCGTATAAAACAAAAACGAATTTATTTTATCAAAATATTTTTTCACATTATCGTTGGCCTTGACAAACTCCACATTTGGTGTCATTTAACCGACCTCGTATCTCTCACCGTTAAAAAGATACCCATGGTGAGCATGGTAAGTGGGACACACTGTATATCTTCGTATTTCTATATTCCTCCTGATGAAACGATTCCAACAAACAATCACTGTAGTCTATCTTATTCGCCTTGAAATTCTCATTCAACTATATATCACAATTCGATATTTGTTCATTAATTGGCTGTTAAATTCCAAAACTAAATTTGAATGCTTTTGACAATATTCAACTGAATGAATGGTAATAATTTGAATTTATATAGTGAATCTATATCCAATAACTCTCTTCTTCTGTAAAGTTTCTTAGTAGGTTCCAAATAGTTTAGTCTGTATACAGGCTGATCCACGGTAGATGGCACATTAGACGTTTCTGGAGAAAGCAACTCTGGATTATTCTGAAAAGTTGGTGCCTTGGATAATAACTTGTGTTCTATCCACCTAAAATATTCTCAATGATGTGATGTTGCCGCTTACAACTTTGATTTTTAAATGGGACACCCTGTATATTATTCCATTTTCAGATTCTTCCTGGAGAGCTGATTTCATTGACCTATAACACTTGGGGTCTTGCAGTAATAATTACAGAGTTCTAGGATGTGAAATATCGAGATTTTCCAACTTTAGGAATTTTTTGTGTCGAAACTATGCATAATTGGTCAAAACGGTTTCCATGTCCCTATTCCAACATTTTATTCACTATCAATTGATATTTAATTGAAATAGATACAGGGTGGTTGAAAATCTCAATTCTGAACCACCCTGTACCTATTTCAATTAAATATAAATTGATAGTACATGAAAAGTTAAGATAGGGACATGAAAACCGTTTTGACCAATTATGAATAGTTTTGGACACAAAAAATGCTTTAAGTTGAAAAATCTCTATTTTTCACACCCTATATCTTTGTTATCATTCCCGCTAGACCCCAAGTGTGATAGATCGATGGAATCAGCTTTTCAGGGATAATTTGAAAAACAGGGTTTTCCATTGAAAAATCAAAGTTGTTGCTACTTTTCAGTATAAGCGGCAACGTCGCCGCGCTGAGAATATTTCAGGTCTATAGAACACAACTGATTATGCAAGGAACCGAGTTTTCGAATTAATCCTACGTTGCGTTCTCCAGAAACGTCTACTTCACCTTTCACCGTGAATTGATAATTTTATTTTGAAGAGTTTTGAGAGGCTTCATAATTGATAGTTTTGTTGATCCCCGAATGAATGATAAAAACCTATTCATAGTAGCTTTCTTACAGGTTCATAGGGAGGCTGTCCGAGTCGCCTAGCACTGAAGATGCCAAGACTGAAAACGACAGTTCAGCCCCCAAAAACATGGGCAAGAAGAAAACCGACGACGTGTTTGTGTGGGAGAACCCCTTGCACCAAACAAGCCCCGGGAATGCGTCGAAAATTCCCACGCGGACTCCCGACGAGCAAGCCGAGCTCGACTACGACGTTCCCAAATCGCCTGTCAAACCTGTCAATCCGACCCTGAATGGCGCCCTACCTTCCATGACCAATTCCTGCGAAGAAGTAACCGAAAATATCAAAACGTTGAATCTCCTGCCGCCTCCCAACGAGTTCGGAGGCGGCAACCCCTTCCTCATGTTCTTGTGCATCACGTTGCTGATGCAGCATCGCGACCATATCCTCAGCAAGGGCATGGACTACAACGAGATGGCGATGCATTTCGACAAGATGGTGCGGAAGCATGACGTCATCAGGGTGCTCAATCAGGCCAGGCAGATGTACGCTCGGTACATCAAACAGCACAGCATCGCGCAGCAGAGGTTGGACGCGAAAAACGAGGACTGTTAGTTTGTCTTCTTCTCTTATCCGGTACTGTGATATTTATTCTTTATTGATACTTTTTTTGTATATAAGGATTAGGTAAGTATACTTGCTTTATGATTTACTGTAGGGGAAAAGTGCGTATTGTATTCCACTCAATAAAAAATTTACTATTTTTCTTATGCATTTTTGGAAAGAAGAGAGAAATAATGAGAAAGAGAAAGGGAGGGGAAGAAAGAGAGACAGCAGAGAAAATGAACATGATAGAGAAAGTAAGGCAGAAAGATAGTAGGAGTTAGAGAGGAACTAGGCGTTAGAGAAAGTGAGAGTGAGAATAGAGAGAGAAAGAGAGAGAGAGAGAACAAAACAACCAGATAAGCTAATATCAAATGGTTATCTCGATGTTTTTCACTGACAAAAATGAAAACAGAACACTTGAACATAGAACCGAATGTGAGAAAGAAATAGATTGTATCTATGCCCCTATAGTTACAACCAATGATAACAATAGGTCGCATGCACGATAACCGACCCTGGAGGTGAAATATTGAAACACAACCTCACTCCTGTGAATGGGTTGCGTGCAAGAACTGTCAGATGACCGACACTGGAGGCAAAACATTGAAACACAACGCCACTTTTCTTACTTGTTTACAAGTGATCAAAATAGTTTTCCACAATTTTTTTGGCATATGAATCGTATTTTTCCGCTATTCATCAATTCGCTCATGCCATCACATTGTGCTCTTGTAAAATGCACAAAAACTGCAGCGGAAGACGAAGGAATCCGGTTGGTACATTATGATTCGAAAGTAAGTACCTACTATAGTCACTCACATATAGTTTTCATTTTTGAAATTTGGTAATTTCTCTGATTTCTCATCGGAATTCCTTCTGCAATAGGAGCTAATAGAAATACTCGTGAAGTTTCTAAAATAATGCAAGAAGATTGGATTCATGCAATCAAATGGGAGGACTGGTCTGACATGCTGAAGAAATATAATATCGTGTGTGTTGTTAACATTTTCAATCTATTAGCAGTATTAGCTTATATTGCAGAAGTGGCAGAAGGCATAAATAAGGAATGACAATATTCCATAATGAAAACTATGTGAGATTACTATTCACCTGAAAAATCATATTCCTTCGTCTCTCGTTGCATTTCTTGTTCATTGTACAGGGTGAGTCATTAGTGTGGCAAAGTGAGCTAACGACTTTACTGTTTGAGATAGATGAACAAAAATTTCAGAGATGATCTCGGAAAATAAGTAGCACATGTCCAAATTATTTCGATTTATACAAGGTGACTGAGAAATGCGTGGCGTATCAAAGTTATACGTTTTCTTATGGGACACCCTGTATTTCATTGTATTTTCGCATTCTCCTTTGTGAGCTGATTTCATCAATGCATTACACTTGGGGTCTAGCGATAATGATTACAGAGATATAGGGTGTTCAAAATCGAGATTTTTCAACTTTAGGATTTGTTTGTGTGGAAACTATTCATTATCGGCCAAAACGGCTTTCATGTCCCTATCCCAACTTTTGATTTACTATCTACTGACATTCAATTGGAACAAATACAGGGTGGTTCAAGATTCAGCATTCTGATCACCCTTGTATCTGTTCAAATTAAATTTCAGTAGACAGTGAATCACAAACAAATCCTAAAGTTGAAAAATCTCGATTTTGAACACCCCATAAGAAAAAGTATAACTTTGATACGCCACGCATTTCTCAGTCACCTTGTATAAATCGAAATAATTTGGACATGTGCTACTTATGATCCGAGATCATCTCTGAAATTTTTGTTCATCTATCTCAAACAGTAAAGTCGTTAGCTCACTTTGCCACACTAATGACTCACCCTGTACAATGAACAAGAAATGCAACGAGAGACGAAGGAATATGATTCTTCAGGTGAATAGTAATCTCACATAGTTTTCAATATGGAATATTGTCATTCCTTATTAAAATGCCTTCTGCCACTTCTGCAATATAAGCTAATACTGCTAATAGATTGAAAATGTTAACAACACACACGATATTATATTTCTTCAGCATGTCAGACCAGTCCTCCCGTTTGATTGCATGAATCCAATCTTCTTGCATTATTTTAGAAATTTCACGAGTATTTCTATTAGCTCCTATTGCAGAAGGAATTCCGATGAGAAATCAGAGAAATTACCAAATTTCAAAAATGAAAACTATATGTGAGTGACTATAGTAGGTACTTACTTTTGAATCATAATGTACCAACCGGATTCCTTCGTCTTCCGCTGCAGTTTTTGTGCATTTTACAACAGCACAATGTGATGGCATGAGCGAATTGATGAATAGTCGAAAAATACGATTCCTATGCCGAAATAATTGTGAAAAACTATTTTAATGACTTGGAAACAAATAAGAAAAGTGAGGTTGTGTTTCAATGTTGTGCCTCCAGGGTCGGTCATCTGACAGTTCTTGCACGCAACCCATAGTTGAGCAAAAGAATGAGGTTATTTTATGTATTTTAATGACAGGAATTGAAAAACAAACAGTGAAGAACAACTGGATAAGGGAATAATATAGAAACGAATGTATGTAGTAAGAAGAAAAAGAAAGAGAAAGCAAGATAAAGATAGAAAAGAAACGAATGTATGTAAAGTTTAGTACGAAGAATCTGCAGTTCCTCTATTACTTTTATAACGCAATATTTTGAAATGTAAAATGTAGTAGAAGACAGAATCATATGATTTCCAATGCTGGTAAATGAAAAACTTTTATGTTTATTACTTTTATTATAAAAATATTCTGAGAAAAATATCAATATACTTACTATACAAATTTAATACACAAGTCAGTTCATTTGAAAAATCGAACGTACAGGGTGATACACCATTCTTCTTCTCCGAAATCTAAACTCAAATTTGAATACAAAAGTTGTATGATTTCATTTATATTTCATCAATATTGACCACATAAGTGGCGTTAAACAAGTTTATAAAAAATACAGGAAGCTTCTTGACGTTCTATTCGATTTCGAAAAATAAATTCAAAAGCTTTGCTATTTTGAATTTATTCCTGAAAAAATTAATAAAACATTTTTTGAGTTTATTTAACGAAATCAGATTTGAACATTTTCTAGGTTCCTATAAATTTACTGTTGGTTCTAGAAAATTTAGATGAAAAATGCACTTAATTGATTTGTTTTATAATTTCATCAGTGGTTTGAGGCGTGAAATATTTGTGACAGTTATTGTGTTTCTCAAAACTTGAAGTTTTGATTTTTGAAATTGGATGAAAAATATAGATGGAACTCTACAACTTTTGAAGCAAACAAAGGAGTTTGGGGTAAGAGTCAAAATACAGGGTGTCTAATTTGAAGGGAAAGTGGATTAGCTGCTGATTCCTGAACTAAAAATAGACTGATTAGACCCTTATGAAGTTACTGCGTTTCATTTAATTGCTAGATGGAATGAAATATAAAAATTTTGATGAGGGACCTTCAGCGATTCACTGTTGAAAATCAACCATATCATCATCATAAGTGATTTCTTTCGGTCTGGTAATATTGTTAATTGCTGACATTCAAACTGCAAACATTTTCAAACCTGCAGCGGTTTTGCCGAAAATTGATTCCCAAAATTTGTTGTCTATTGAAAAATCAGTCAGCATAATGAAAGCTTTTGATGAGGAGTAAAAGATTTCAAATAATAATAACCATAATGAAAAATACCCGAATATAAAAAACCAATGTCGAAAAAGAATCAATTGATTTTCAATAGTGCTGTAACGAAATCAGCTGATCGGCTGACAAAACGTAGTATTGAAACAAATTTCCATTCGATTCGAGCGATCGGATTCACTCATGCCCCACCCTGTATACTGGGTGACACAGGTTAACGAGCCATCTTTGTAACTTCTACATTTGTGAACGGATTTTTCTGAAATTTCGTACAGTTATATAGCAACCATTACGGATATGATTACAAAACAATCCAATATGGCGGACTTCCGGTTTCTCTGGAAATACAAGCAGCTTTGTTTTTTCAAAAGAAATACCCTGAATATTTTTACGTATTTATGTTCAACAGGTCAAAACAAGTGCAATCTTCACTTCTTTTTTTTTCGAAGAAATTCAAAATGAGGTTGTTTTTATTTTACCTTGTGGATAAATGAGATGTGGTAAAGGCTATTCACAATGAGTCGCACATAGAGAAACATAGTTTTTCACGATTAGTTAAGCAAGACTCAGAAATGTTGTTTTCCACAGCTTACTAAGTTGAAAATTCAATCGAACTGCAAGGAAATTCATGAACTAGTTGTTGATTTCTGAATGTATACAATTTGTTACTGCACCGAAATACAAAAATGATATGTCACTCTTTTTCTTAATGTATGTTCTAGAGAGACATGTAGGTGGACCATAGGGATTTCATTTGAAAATATGTTGTGACTGGATTGATTCATAGATAAGTCAGATAAGTGACACGGAAACTGTTTTTTTTAATTATGTCTCTGTTGTGTGTGACTCATTGTGAATAACTGTTAACCACTAGGTGAAATAAAAAAACTATTTTAATCAAATGTTTTCGAAAATTTTGAAATATACAGGGAATTCCGCCATATTGGCCACGTTTATATGGATAGTTGGTATGCTTACCAAGGAGATCTAACCTTAGTTAACGCATGTTCACACCATGTATCTTTAGTTGACTAACATTACCAACTTTGTTTTGATTTGATTATTTTTTTGAGGTTAGGTTGTGGAACTCCACTTGAATTCGTAAATTAAGAATGAAACCTTTTAGTAGGATACGAAATCAGCTGAAATAGAATGAAATATTATTATGAGAACTCATGAAATAACTGCCACTTGCACTCAAGTCAATTCGAGGCTATACAAAAGTAGACCAAAATGTTTACACCGTCTTGGTCATCATACTATTTCTGTCTGGTAGGCAACAAATTTCGGTACCAGACCAAGCTGGTAACTACGAAGTAGTAATCAAAATATAGTAATTAGTCAGCTTCCCAAGATACGGTATAAACGTGGCCATTGTTTTGTAATGTGATCAAATCCGAAATGGTTGCTTATACAAGGTGATTCTAAAATAGGTGGTCAAACTTTGGGAGCATATAGAGTGGGTGAAATTGTTACGAAAACCTCCGTAACATTTTTTTCTGAAGTGACCCCCAAGAAAGATACAGCCCCTCAAAGGGGGGCCTCGGAGAATGATTTTGTATTATAATCTCCAACACCTTGTATAATGAAAATCTGAAATTTTGTCCATCCACCTACTATTCAGTGCCGGTTCGAATGGGGTTAAAATCACGTCAAAATTAAATACAGGGGGTGTGTCAAAATTTCAATTTTTTGACATGAAATTATGAAATCTCAGGGCTATTTACATAGAAAAGGTGCTCTTGTTGCATCTCGATACAATGAACTAATAGCTAATAAAATTTATTTTTTCAAGATTTCATTTAAATTGCGATTTTGGTATGTACTTAAGTTTAATTATCTAGGTCAAATCTCGCAACTGAATTTCCACCTACTTCTAATCGTCTGATCAACTTAGAATCTGGCAGATGACAGTTGACAATGCGTTATGGCGGCTCCAATGTGGCTGATCAAATTTGTGATTAAGGTTTGATTCGATTCAAAATTGGTATGTGATGGTTTTTGGGGTTGGAAATTTAGAATTCGTTGTCGGAATTCATGATATCAAAATAGCCGACGAGTTTTGTTACTATGGACTGATCCTATTAAAAATAAAATAAGAAATATCGTTGAAAACAAGCTTTTATCACTTCAACTATTAAAATAAAAAATTAAAGATGAAATAAGGTGAAGAAAGACAAGCCTTTATTCAGATGCTCTGAGCTGTGAGTAAGGTATTCGATAGCTTACATATCTGAAGAAATCTTTTTCCACTTCCTGAAGCATTTGGAAGTGGAAGAAGATATCTAGAAGCCTTTTTTTCTCATTTTTAGAGCATTCACCTTATTTCATCTTCAATTTTTCATTTCAATAGTTAAAATAATAAAAGCTTGTTTTTGACAATATTTTTCATTTTAGTATTTTCAATAGGATCAGACCATTATCACGAAACTCGTCGTTTATCTTCAATTCATGAATTCTGACAACGAATTCAAAATTTCCAACCCCAAAAACCCTCACAAACCAATTTTGAATCGAATCGGACCATAATCACAAATCTGGTGAGCCACATTGGAGCCGACATATTTTTTTCTATCAAAAAGTCCATAACGCGTTGTCAACTGTCATGTGTCAGATTCCAAGTTGATCAGAAGATTGAAAGTAGGTAAAAATTCAGTTGCAAGATCAGAACTAGATAATTGAACTTGAGTGCATACCAAAATTGCAATTTGAATGAAATCTTGGAAAAATAAATTTTATTCGCTTATGGTTCATTTTATCGAGATTCAACAAGAGCTCCTTTTCTATGTTAATAGCCCTGAGATTTCATAATTTCATGTAAAAAAACTGAAATTGCGATGAACATAAAAGTTGGGGTTATTTTTACCCCCTACCTCCCTATTTTGACACACCCCTGTATTTAATTTTGAGGTGATTTCAACTCCATTCGAACCGGCACTGAATAGTTAGTGGATAGACAACATTTTTGATTCTCATCATAGTGTTGGAGATAATAATATAAAATCATTCTCCGAGGCCCCCCTTTGAAGGGCTGTATCTTTCTTGGGGGGCACTTCAGAAAAAAATGTTACCGAGGTTTTCGTAATTATTTCACTCACTCTATATACTCCCAAAGTTTGACCACCCATTTTAGAATCACCTTGTATAACTGTCCCAAATTCCAGAAAAATCCGTTGACGAATGTCGAAGACAGTGGTATCCCGATACCCGGTATTATTAGATTTTCGAATGAGCTGAGTATCTAGAAATCCACTTTCAGTCCATGAATGTGTGGTTATTCCATTTTCTCTCAAATCGGAACACCCTATATCCATATTGAATCACCCTGTACGCGATAACCCTCAAATATTACTCTCGATGGCAGGCCATTCTATGCTACCGTGCTCCTTAGAATTAGCGGTCAAAAAGTTTTTCACGATATTTTGCAACACTGACCTCGCGTCCTTCTCGTCTCCCAGTTGTGACGTCAGCGTCGCCACGTTGTGCTCCAGGATGCTCAATTTCGATTGGATTTGCTGGACGGCTTCCGAAATGGACTTGTTTGGATCGGTTTTTGGTGCATCGGTAACGCTCACTGGAAAATCGACGAATAAACATAGTAGTTTGAAAAACAGAAGAAACACGCTTCTATAGATGGCCAAACTAAAGAAAAGTTATTCCAGATTTTTTGGGATTTTCTCCTCGTTTCTATAAAATAAATATATGAATATTATTTCAATATACGTATAGTAAGGACAAATCAGATGATTCGCCCTAAAATGTCACAAGTAGGGTAGAAATGAGAGATCCAAGACAGCTCCCCCCACTCTAGCCCCCCCCACCCCTTCAAAACTGGTTTTTAAAACTGGTTCTCAAAACTGGTTTCCCAAAACTGGTTCCCAAAACTGGTTTCCCAAAACTGGTTTCCCAAAACTGGTTCTCAAAACTGGTTTCTCAAGACTGGTTTTCAAAACTGGTTCACAGAACTGGTTCTCAAAACTGGTTTTTCCAAAACTGGTTTCCCAAAGTGGTTCCCAAAACTGGTTCTCAAAACTTGTTTTCAAAACTGGTTCTCAGAACTGGTTCTCAAAACTGGTTTTCAAAACTGGTTCTCAAAACTGGTTTCCCAAAGTGGTTCTCAAAACTGGTTTCCCAAACTGGATTCATATGAAAGCAGTTCGACAACAACCAGATGAGAGTTCTATGACGGCACCCCTCACTATATGAAGAGAGAACTGGGACAACACCCGCCAGCATATACTGGTTTTCTCCCAACACAAAGCTGCAGACAGAAACCGTTCACTTTAAAGTTCACGTTATCCAGGTCTCTACATAGACAATAAAAAATGGCGTGATCAACTATTTTGCATACTTCAAAATGTGCATCGAAGACTTTTTTATCCCAAGAAATTGGTACAATTCATACGATAAACGGCTGGCTTCATACAAAAATTGGAGTGGAAAACAACAACCTTCAGAATTGGCTAAAGCTGGATTTTTTTTCAAAGGGAAGGAAGATAATGTAGAATGTTCTCAATGTGGAATAGAAATTTACATGTGGAATCATGAAGATATACCTATAGAGGATCACTTGAAGTATTCAGAAAATTGTCCTTATGCGAATCTCATGAAGGATGTAATATTCAATTCAGAAGATCGAAAAATTATGCAAGAGCCGGCAAATTCCGTATCGAAGAATTCTGGTTTGGAAGAAAAAGTATTTATTGAAATAAGTATGTTACATTTTCTCTGTACTTCATTATCTATGAACATTGTACTTGACATTTTCAATAAAATATATTCAAAGTAACAATAGTGATCGTATATAGATATTTGTAATGAAATCTATTGAGAATCATAATGAATTGATCATACATCATTCATTGTATTTTCCTATGAACATTGTTATAGCCATTTATAATAAAAGTATATTGAGAAATCATACTGCTCCTTTTTTATTATAGTTATTGTTGTGGATCAATGATCAATCACTTACTGTAAGAAATTGATAAGATATTTGTGATAAGATCTATTAAAAACAGCTATCAACAATAGAAGTTGTTGATATATTAACGATTCACGAATGTAGAGAAATTAAATCAATCAAGATATTTTCTGTGGTCTTTGACCTATAAAGAATATCACTTTCCTTTTCTGAAATAAAGTTGCATATTTTTCGAGCAAGTTTCAATACCCAGATGATTACATGACCGAGCGAGTAAATTTGATACTATGCTCGCCACATCTCCGCTTTTGGATGCGATAAGACCTGTTACTTGTTCCTCAGGTGTGACTTGAATAAATTGTGATTTCTTATGCAATCGATTGTCAGGCACTAAATTATTATTCAATTACTCTCTTAAACCCACCAAAAATACATACAGAGTGAGTTTTATGTATGGAATGCCTCAATTATCTCGGAAACGGCTTGCACGATTTTTATAGATTTTGGTGTGCAAGGGTCTTGTGATGCGACTATGCGACCGATATTATGGTGGTATTTACATTGTTGTCAGATCTCTCCTTTTTCCGGAATAATAATGAACTTTGTTATTTCAAATGGAACACCCTGTATTTTATTGCATTTTCAGATTCTTTCTGAAGAGCTGATTTCATCGATGTATCACACTTGGGGTCTAGCGGATATGACAGAGATATAGGTTGTGAAAAATCGACATTTTTCAACTTTAGGAATATTTTTTGTCGAAACTATTCATTATTGGTCAAAACTACTTACATGTCCCTATCTTAACTTTTGATGAACTATCTACTGACATTTAATTGGGATATATACCAGGTGATCAAAATTCTGAATTCTGCATCACCCTGTTTTGTTTCAAAATATTTTAGAACGATACCAAAACGATAGCAAAAATGAAAGTGGGTAATGAAAAAATACATATATTGTTTATTGGATCTGCAAAATAATGAAATTGAATGCTTTTGAATGCGACTAGACCTGGTTCTTGTTCCTAATTGGAATAAAGAAGCAGCCGCTGAAAATGTATTGCATATTTTAACAATGAATCTCCAACTCAGACTATAGTGAGGACCGAGCGTCATTGTAATGTAATTTATGTAGGTCGCTACCTATTTAGCTGGAGGCGATAATCGAGTTTCGACGATCGCCGATTCCCATTAATATTCAATACAGTATACTGAACTACTTGTTCAGCAGTGAATTATTTTTATACGGGGGCTATTTTTAGCTGGAGGTGATTATTGAATTTCGGCGACCGCCGATTCGCTTAATATGCATACAGTATACTGATCTACTCATATTATTATTCAGGTGAATTATTCTTATACGAGAGGTATTTGAGTCTGATTGAAATATTTTTTGAGATTTGTAATTTCTGGGAAAATTGGTGATAATATAAATTATAATATAAATTATCTAGCTTTTATGGAATAGTGTTTATTGATTTTTTTGTATAATTACATTCATTGTGTTCAAAATGTTATCAATATTTTGATTCTCTTCATCTAATTTTGCCATGATTTGGCTCATCAAATTGATGTATGATCTCAACGATGCCACCCTCTTTGACATCGCAATCCTATTTCCACTTATAATTTGTTTGCGAATTATGGACTTCGCCAGCACATCCTTGTGAATGTCGCGCATCCACACCACCGATTCTTGGGATGCGCTACCCCTCAAGAACCTCTCCAACTCCTTGTCTAATTCTTCAAATAATTGTGGATTTGAAGAGGCGGGTTGGACTGCTGTGCTGGGTAGAATGGATTCGATGCTTGGGGTGGCACCTTGAATTCGGCTCTGCGAAGTGCTCAGGGTGGCTGAGCTGCTCGTAGTGGAGTTGGCTAAGCGACTCGTGCTGGAGCTGACTGAGCTTCTCGTTGCGGTGGTTGGGGTGGAGGTGCGACTTCCTGTGGGACGAGAGCTGGCTGAGCGGCTTGTGGCTGTGCTTGCTGCTGTGGTTGGGGCAGAGCTGACTATGGTTGGGGCCTGGATGATGATATCATCCAATATATGGATGATATCATCCCTGCTGGTGTTCATCTCAGCCATCTCATCGAACGACATAGTTGTAAAAACTCATGGTGATGGATAATAATAATAAATAGATAAAAAATAAGATAATAATAAATGATAACTGAAATACAGATGAAAGAATAAAATAACGTCGTAAATGTTTTAACTCGTTGAGATTAACTGAAGATACTAATGGAGATACTACTTTATATACCTACGCATTTTATGGTTCTTGTGGAAATGGAACTTAGTAGTCTTCGACTAAAGCTGCTTGGAATAGTTGATTGTGAGATAATATGATGATGACCTCGAATCATCTTGTCCTCAAAAATGAAACTCGTTACATCAACTGTTTTTAGCGAAACTTGTTTATGTATACTTTATGGAATAGTTGATCTGGTTTGAGAATTCTACATGTAATCATTGAAATTGAAAACATGATGACCTGCAAGCCAGACTAGACGGGAGAGTTGTTTAGAGGTCGTCGAATGTAGGCCTGCCACCTTACCATAATACTCGACTCTCGATACATGTTTTGATAATTAACTATAAACTGGTAAAATATCGAAACCAATCTTCAAGAGTTCATACGATGATGTGATGTGGCCTTGTATATACTCACATCGCTAATGAACTCAATAGTCTGGGTAGATTGGAACGGCTATTTTTTCAACACATGAATTATTTTATGTAAACCAGGGATATAATACATTTTAACTAAAATTCGTTGAAGGTTATTTAAGTTTAACTCTCTACGATCATAATCGGCGGACAGTTTTTTCATGTTGTCTATTGATATTCTTTTTCTATGTGCAATGATAGTGGAGAAATATACCACAAGTCGATAATGACAGCTTCTCGTGAAGATACATTGTAAATCAGCGCAGATTGAGAAATAATCTATAAACATTGGTACATCAAAAATTGTGAAAGACCCTGTAACAATGATGTACTTCAAGATGGTCTGTGGTATAGTTGCAGATCACCCAATTACCCAGATGCGAAATCTTTGATGCTGCCTTCGATATTTTATTGCTCAAAATCCCTAAACGTGTATACCACCATACAGGGTGTCCCCATATATATCTTGTCCTCAACATATAGTTTTGATATGCGAGGTAGACAAAAACTACAAACATGGAACTTGTAGGGTTTTATCTGTACTATATTTTGACACACCTTCAACAAACAGATATAAATCGCAAAATTGAAAAAAGTATTTTGAATCAATCAGTTTTTCCAATTAAAACACCCTGTATATTCTCAACTATAGTGAAATATAGTTTTTCTCCTCAGTTTGCTGATATTCTCCTTAGTTTGAGTTTTATAACCGTCAGAAATTTTAGAATATGAGGTGGTTCTAGTTATATAGGATAGCTCCTCCTCCTCTATTATGTGTGCTTCTAGGTTTCTTGCAGTAAGTAAGTTAGTATCTGCACAGATAAACAAACCTTGGTATCTGGATAGAGGTTTCCTCCTTTTCCTGAGATGTTTCATCATTGTATGTTACTTCATTTCCTTCTATTCCGTAATGACCCGAAACCCATAGAAGGATGACTGTTGGCTAACTCGTTCAGTTTTCTTTGGCTTTCCCAAACCATTTTGGATTTGATAACCATAGAGCGCATCAATGGCTGCTTGACTATCGAATATGATGATGATGATAGCTCATAGGGTGATTTCCAGATTGAACTATACACATCCTTCTATTACGTGAATTTTCTGCTTGACATATGCCCTTAAAATTTGCCACAGCTCTCGAAGTACTTGGTGCAATGCCCCTTGACTCCTATTCCACTTCCGACTTTAATTTTGCAGCCATTTGAGTATCCTTTATGACTCCTTTTCTGTGCTCAATACCCATGGTTTCACTGTTCCATTCTTTTTCGCAGCTCAGCCCTGTTGTGAATTGTTTCAATGAATTATTTTTCTCTAACGGATCCTGAGGCAAATCTTGAATTTGCTGGTTGAATAGGCAGATTGGCCTACCTTTGATCACTCCTTCTCTAATCATTCTGAATATTGTTATGTTTGTGTCATTCTCCAAAAGTGAATTAGAGAAGTGAGTTCTAGAATCACCTCTAAGATGGTAGTCAGACAGACATATTCCCATTGCACCGGTAATGCATACACATGCTAGTCTCTGGATTCTTGTATTCCAGATAGTATAAATTAGATATTTCAAGGCCAAACACCGCGAAGGCAGTGCGTATTGGCAAAATGCTTGCTATTACTGAGCACATTCAAGAAGTATCTAACTCGACATAGTGAGCACTAAGCACTAAGAACATTCGGAAGGGATGATACTGTTACACAGTTGAAAAGCCTGATATTGTTTTTGTTTGTTTGGTAGGCGGCCACTATCTTCTTGTCCTTCAATTTTCAATGACGACAAGTTGTGAGTATGGAGAGGCTTAGTGCTTAGTGTAACCGAAAAGTGCTCCCAAGCACTGCAATACTCGTGAGCACTTTTCTGGATCACTTAGCACTAAGCCTTCTCGTTAACTGCTCGAAGCAGTAAGCACTGAGCACTGGCTCAAGAAAGTGCTCGGGAACACGGGTGCTTCAACTAGCACTAAGCACAATACTTTGGACAACTTTGTAGTCTGTTCTGGTGTGCCAAGTCTCATCAGTTCCGGCAAGTCAGATGACGATCGAATCAGGAACGTTACTCCAATTCATGCTACAAAAGCATAGTTTCAAACGGTTGGGAACACGATTCAGCCTCCAGATCCATCTAGCGCCATAAGTGCAAAGGTGTAGAAGTACCTTGTTCAAATTAATCTGGAAACGAAGCTCGTAGTTTTTATCATCCTATATGCATATACGAGATGTCAGAATATATAAACTGCGATAGCGTCTCGCAATAGAATTTACATCGATGTTCTGGAAAAATGTTTAATATCAGTCCATACTCTCCAATTTACATTTATCCCGTTTCATTTTCCAGGTGAGCACCCCGAGGCAATGCAACATGGAGGCAATCAGAGAATGGGCCCTTCCCTAGGGGCATTGGCGTTCATCTCCTACGTTTTGTTGGCTTACTGTTAAGTTTTAGACTTTTTGTGTCGTTCCTGGCTGACAGCCTCGTCGACTATGTGCGTGTTGAAACTGCATTGTTTTTGTGCGTGAACGCTAATGAAACATGACCCTTGATTTTTTTCATGATGAACTACCGCACTGATCATTGTGAGTAGTGAGTTATTAGCTCAAAACAAAGAGTAATCCACCAGTCATTACCATGCCTTACCTTGTCATTATAACAAGTTACAAAACATCAGTTCATACAGGGTAATTCAGGTTTCGAGGTACAAACTGAAATGGGTGATAGATCTCATCATTTTGATCAAAAAAGTTCTTATTAACCTGAATCCGATCTCGATCAGTTGCGGAGGGAACTACAGATGGTCAAATTTTGATTATTCTGTTCTATCAATTAATTTTGTTGATATCGATTTGAAATTTGGTGTAGTTGATACTTTCCAGAGAATTATAATTGTAAGTATTCTGATGGTTCCCAAAATCTACAGGAAGAAACATTTTTGTAGTACTTCTTTGACATCTCCCAATCTTCAAATAGGATGGATCGTTCAATGTAGAGGCTTTTTTTGCCTTCGATTTTCTCCCGAGATAAACAGTTTTCGAAATAAATAAGCTTATTCGTTTCGAAACATAGGCATTTCATCTAATATCATGTTCCTATCAAATTTTATTCTTGGGCAAAAATTTGAAATATTGACAATGGCGAATAGTACAGAATATATGTATTGTGGACTGATGAGGCCACATTTACCAGATGTATGGTGATGATTTACCATAATTCACATGTGGCTTGATTATTTATTTCCTATTTTGTCCTTTGTGAATCGTACATTTTTCTTTACAGGTTGAATGCTATAATATATCTCAATTTCTCTAATGATATTGACAAAGATATTAGATACAACTTGTTGAGACTTAACCAGTGGTTTGACACGAATTTTCCGCGTCGTATTGGTCAATTAAAAGCAACCTGACCTTCTACTTACTGTATCCTCGCTACTGATCCAGATTTGACACATGCTCAAGAACATTGCAATATTAGTACATTTCATTGCATTATCAATGAATTTTGATCAAAAATAAAATCCAAGTGAAAACTAGAAAACTGAATCACCCTGTATAGCGAGTTATTGTTTCATCAATATCAAACCAGACGTCATTCACTTGATTTTTCTGTCATAATTTTGACATTTGTATCTAAGATATAATTCTTTGAAACTCACTTCTGGTTTCACCGCATAGACCTAGGTCGAGAATTCAGAAGAGAACCCTGTAGATATTTTCACGCCATCCGATGAAGCGAAGAAACTCCTTTACAATGACATATCACGGGTGGAGATTTGTTTGTGAAATTGCGGCGCATGATACTTTTTTCTTTCAACAATATGACAACACTGTGAAGTCATCGATCGAATCTTTTTTCAAGCAACATAATCAAATAGCATATAATTCTCTGGAAAGTATCAACTACACCAAATTTCAAATCGATATCAACAAAATTAATTGATAGAACAGAATAATCAAAATTTGACCATCTGTAGTTCCCTCCGCAACTGATCGAGATCGGATTCAGGTTAATAAGAACTTTTTTGATCAAAATGATGAGATCTATCACCCATTTCAGTTTGTACCTCGAAACCTGAATTACCCTGTATGAACTGATGTTTTGTAACTTGTTATAATGACAAGGTAAGGCATGGTAATGACTGGTGGATTACTCTTTGTTTTGAGCTAATAACTCACTACTCACAATGATCAGTGCGGTAGTTCATCATGAAAAAAATCAAGGGTCATGTTTCATTAGCGTTCACGCACAAAAACAATGCAGTTTCAACACGCACATAGTCGACGAGGCTGTCAGCCAGGAACGACACAAAAAGTCTAAAACTTAACAGTAAGCCAACAAAACGTAGGAGATGAACGCCAATGCCCCTAGGGAAGGGCCCATTCTCTGATTGCCTCCATGTTGCATTGCCTCGGGGTGCTCACCTGGAAAATGAAACGGGATAAATGTAAATTGGAGAGTATGGACTGATATTAAACATTTTTCCAGAACATCGATGTAAATTCTATTGCGAGACGCTATCGCAGTTTATATATTCTGACATCTCGTATATGCATATAGGATGATAAAAACTACGAGCTTCGTTTCCAGATTAATTTGAACAAGGTACTTCTACACCTTTGCACTTATGGCGCTAGATGGATCTGGAGGCTGAATCGTGTTCCCAACCGTTTGAAACTATGCTTTTGTAGCATGAATTGGAGTAACGTTCCTGATTCGATCGTCATCTGACTTGCCGGAACTGATGAGACTTGGCACACCAGAACAGACTACAAAGTTGTCCAAAGTATTGTGCTTAGTGCTAGTTGAAGCACCCGTGTTCCCGAGCACTTTCTTGAGCCAGTGCTCAGTGCTTACTGCTTCGAGCAGTTAACGAGAAGGCTTAGTGCTAAGTGATCCAGAAAAGTGCTCACGAGTATTGCAGTGCTTGGGAGCACTTTTCGGTTACACTAAGCACTAAGCCTCTCCATACTCACAACTTGTCGTCATTGAAAATTGAAGGACAAGAAGATAGTGGCCGCCTACCAAACAAACAAAAACAATATCAGGCTTTTCAACTGTGTAACAGTATCATCCCTTCCGAATGTTCTTAGTGCTTAGTGCTCACTATGTCGAGTTAGATACTTCTTGAATGT
The DNA here is from genome assembly GCA_918026855.4 of Phaedon cochleariae. Lineage (NCBI taxonomy): Eukaryota > Metazoa > Arthropoda > Insecta > Coleoptera > Chrysomelidae > Phaedon > Phaedon cochleariae. Next base: position 5,347,968 of record OU896716.1, on the reverse strand, counting down.
GCTCAGTAATAGCAAGCATTTTGCCAATACGCACTGCCTTCGCGGTGTTTGGCCTTGAAATATCTAATTTATACTATCTGGAATACAAGAATCCAGAGACTAGCATGTGTATGCATTACCGGTGCAATGGGAATATGTCTGTCTGACTACCATCTTAGAGGTGATTCTAGAACTCACTTCTCTAATTCACTTTTGGAGAATGACACAAACATAACAATATTCAGAATGATTAGAGAAGGAGTGATCAAAGGTAGGCCAATCTGCCTATTCAACCAGCAAATTCAAGATTTGCCTCAGGATCCGTTAGAGAAAAATAATTCATTGAAACAATTCACAACAGGGCTGAGCTGCGAAAAAGAATGGAACAGTGAAACCATGGGTATTGAGCACAGAAAAGGAGTCATAAAGGATACTCAAATGGCTGCAAAATTAAAGTCGGAAGTGGAATAGGAGTCAAGGGGCATTGCACCAAGTACTTCGAGAGCTGTGGCAAATTTTAAGGGCATATGTCAAGCAGAAAATTCACGTAATAGAAGGATGTGTATAGTTCAATCTGGAAATCACCCTATGAGCTATCATCATCATCATATTCGATAGTCAAGCAGCCATTGATGCGCTCTATGGTTATCAAATCCAAAATGGTTTGGGAAAGCCAAAGAAAACTGAACGAGTTAGCCAACAGTCATCCTTCTATGGGTTTCGGGTCATTACGGAATAGAAGGAAATGAAGTAACATACAATGATGAAACATCTCAGGAAAAGGAGGAAACCTCTATCCAGATACCAAGGTTTGTTTATCTGTGCAGATACTAACTTACTTACTGCAAGAAACCTAGAAGCACACATAATAGAGGAGGAGGAGCTATCCTATATAACTAGAACCACCTCATATTCTAAAATTTCTGACGGTTATAAAACTCAAACTAAGGAGAATATCAGCAAACTGAGGAGAAAAACTATATTTCACTATAGTTGAGAATATACAGGGTGTTTTAATTGGAAAAACTGATTGATTCAAAATACTTTTTTCAATTTTGCGATTTATATCTGTTTGTTGAAGGTGTGTCAAAATATAGTACAGATAAAACCCTACAAGTTCCATGTTTGTAGTTTTTGTCTACCTCGCATATCAAAACTATATGTTGAGGACAAGATATATATGGGGACACCCTGTATGGTGGTATACACGTTTAGGGATTTTGAGCAATAAAATATCGAAGGCAGCATCAAAGATTTCGCATCTGGGTAATTGGGTGATCTGCAACTATACCACAGACCATCTTGAAGTACATCATTGTTACAGGGTCTTTCACAATTTTTGATGTACCAATGTTTATAGATTATTTCTCAATCTGCGCTGATTTACAATGTATCTTCACGAGAAGCTGTCATTATCGACTTGTGGTATATTTCTCCACTATCATTGCACATAGAAAAAGAATATCAATAGACAACATGAAAAAACTGTCCGCCGATTATGATCGTAGAGAGTTAAACTTAAATAACCTTCAACGAATTTTAGTTAAAATGTATTATATCCCTGGTTTACATAAAATAATTCATGTGTTGAAAAAATAGCCGTTCCAATCTACCCAGACTATTGAGTTCATTAGCGATGTGAGTATATACAAGGCCACATCACATCATCGTATGAACTCTTGAAGATTGGTTTCGATATTTTACCAGTTTATAGTTAATTATCAAAACATGTATCGAGAGTCGAGTATTATGGTAAGGTGGCAGGCCTACATTCGACGACCTCTAAACAACTCTCCCGTCTAGTCTGGCTTGCAGGTCATCATGTTTTCAATTTCAATGATTACATGTAGAATTCTCAAACCAGATCAACTATTCCATAAAGTATACATAAACAAGTTTCGCTAAAAACAGTTGATGTAACGAGTTTCATTTTTGAGGACAAGATGATTCGAGGTCATCATCATATTATCTCACAATCAACTATTCCAAGCAGCTTTAGTCGAAGACTACTAAGTTCCATTTCCACAAGAACCATAAAATGCGTAGGTATATAAAGTAGTATCTCCATTAGTATCTTCAGTTAATCTCAACGAGTTAAAACATTTACGACGTTATTTTATTCTTTCATCTGTATTTCAGTTATCATTTATTATTATCTTATTTTTTATCTATTTATTATTATTATCCATCACCATGAGTTTTTACAACTATGTCGTTCGATGAGATGGCTGAGATGAACACCAGCAGGGATGATATCATCCATATATTGGATGATATCATCATCCAGGCCCCAACCATAGTCAGCTCTGCCCCAACCACAGCAGCAAGCACAGCCACAAGCCGCTCAGCCAGCTCTCGTCCCACAGGAAGTCGCACCTCCACCCCAACCACCGCAACGAGAAGCTCAGTCAGCTCCAGCACGAGTCGCTTAGCCAACTCCACTACGAGCAGCTCAGCCACCCTGAGCACTTCGCAGAGCCGAATTCAAGGTGCCACCCCAAGCATCGAATCCATTCTACCCAGCACAGCAGTCCAACCCGCCTCTTCAAATCCACAATTATTTGAAGAATTAGACAAGGAGTTGGAGAGGTTCTTGAGGGGTAGCGCATCCCAAGAATCGGTGGTGTGGATGCGCGACATTCACAAGGATGTGCTGGCGAAGTCCATAATTCGCAAACAAATTATAAGTGGAAATAGGATTGCGATGTCAAAGAGGGTGGCATCGTTGAGATCATACATCAATTTGATGAGCCAAATCATGGCAAAATTAGATGAAGAGAATCAAAATATTGATAACATTTTGAACACAATGAATGTAATTATACAAAAAAATCAATAAACACTATTCCATAAAAGCTAGATAATTTATATTATAATTTATATTATCACCAATTTTCCCAGAAATTACAAATCTCAAAAAATATTTCAATCAGACTCAAATACCTCTCGTATAAGAATAATTCACCTGAATAATAATATGAGTAGATCAGTATACTGTATGCATATTAAGCGAATCGGCGGTCGCCGAAATTCAATAATCACCTCCAGCTAAAATAGCCCCCGTATAAAAATAATTCACTGCTGAACAAGTAGTTCAGTATACTGTATTGAATATTAATGGGAATCGGCGATCGTCGAAACTCGATTATCGCCTCCAGCTAAATAGGTAGCGACCTACATAAATTACATTACAATGACGCTCGGTCCTCACTATAGTCTGAGTTGGAGATTCATTGTTAAAATATGCAATACATTTTCAGCGGCTGCTTCTTTATTCCAATTAGGAACAAGAACCAGGTCTAGTCGCATTCAAAAGCATTCAATTTCATTATTTTGCAGATCCAATAAACAATATATGTATTTTTTCATTACCCACTTTCATTTTTGCTATCGTTTTGGTATCGTTCTAAAATATTTTGAAACAAAACAGGGTGATGCAGAATTCAGAATTTTGATCACCTGGTATATATCCCAATTAAATGTCAGTAGATAGTTCATCAAAAGTTAAGATAGGGACATGTAAGTAGTTTTGACCAATAATGAATAGTTTCGACAAAAAATATTCCTAAAGTTGAAAAATGTCGATTTTTCACAACCTATATCTCTGTCATATCCGCTAGACCCCAAGTGTGATACATCGATGAAATCAGCTCTTCAGAAAGAATCTGAAAATGCAATAAAATACAGGGTGTTCCATTTGAAATAACAAAGTTCATTATTATTCCGGAAAAAGGAGAGATCTGACAACAATGTAAATACCACCATAATATCGGTCGCATAGTCGCATCACAAGACCCTTGCACACCAAAATCTATAAAAATCGTGCAAGCCGTTTCCGAGATAATTGAGGCATTCCATACATAAAACTCACTCTGTATGTATTTTTGGTGGGTTTAAGAGAGTAATTGAATAATAATTTAGTGCCTGACAATCGATTGCATAAGAAATCACAATTTATTCAAGTCACACCTGAGGAACAAGTAACAGGTCTTATCGCATCCAAAAGCGGAGATGTGGCGAGCATAGTATCAAATTTACTCGCTCGGTCATGTAATCATCTGGGTATTGAAACTTGCTCGAAAAATATGCAATTTTATTTCAGAAAAGGAAAGTGATATTCTTTATAGGTCAAAGACCACAGAAAATATCTTGATTGATTTAATTTCTCTACATTCGTGAATCGTTAATATATCAACAACTTCTATTGTTGATAGCTGTTTTTAATAGATCTTATCACAAATATCTTATCAATTTCTTACAGTAAGTGATTGATCATTGATCCACAACAATAACTATAATAAAAAAGGAGCAGTATGATTTCTCAATATACTTTTATTATAAATGGCTATAACAATGTTCATAGGAAAATACAATGAATGATGTATGATCAATTCATTATGATTCTCAATAGATTTCATTACAAATATCTATATACGATCACTATTGTTACTTTGAATATATTTTATTGAAAATGTCAAGTACAATGTTCATAGATAATGAAGTACAGAGAAAATGTAACATACTTATTTCAATAAATACTTTTTCTTCCAAACCAGAATTCTTCGATACGGAATTTGCCGGCTCTTGCATAATTTTTCGATCTTCTGAATTGAATATTACATCCTTCATGAGATTCGCATAAGGACAATTTTCTGAATACTTCAAGTGATCCTCTATAGGTATATCTTCATGATTCCACATGTAAATTTCTATTCCACATTGAGAACATTCTACATTATCTTCCTTCCCTTTGAAAAAAAATCCAGCTTTAGCCAATTCTGAAGGTTGTTGTTTTCCACTCCAATTTTTGTATGAAGCCAGCCGTTTATCGTATGAATTGTACCAATTTCTTGGGATAAAAAAGTCTTCGATGCACATTTTGAAGTATGCAAAATAGTTGATCACGCCATTTTTTATTGTCTATGTAGAGACCTGGATAACGTGAACTTTAAAGTGAACGGTTTCTGTCTGCAGCTTTGTGTTGGGAGAAAACCAGTATATGCTGGCGGGTGTTGTCCCAGTTCTCTCTTCATATAGTGAGGGGTGCCGTCATAGAACTCTCATCTGGTTGTTGTCGAACTGCTTTCATATGAATCCAGTTTGGGAAACCAGTTTTGAGAACCACTTTGGGAAACCAGTTTTGAGAACCAGTTTTGAAAACCAGTTTTGAGAACCAGTTCTGAGAACCAGTTTTGAAAACAAGTTTTGAGAACCAGTTTTGGGAACCACTTTGGGAAACCAGTTTTGGAAAAACCAGTTTTGAGAACCAGTTCTGTGAACCAGTTTTGAAAACCAGTCTTGAGAAACCAGTTTTGAGAACCAGTTTTGGGAAACCAGTTTTGGGAAACCAGTTTTGGGAACCAGTTTTGGGAAACCAGTTTTGAGAACCAGTTTTAAAAACCAGTTTTGAAGGGGTGGGGGGGGCTAGAGTGGGGGGAGCTGTCTTGGATCTCTCATTTCTACCCTACTGTCACAGCGTTTGAAGAATTTTCCTATCAGAGAGCCTAAAAGAAAAATTCACTAGCTTGTCAGTGACAATTAGTATTGAAAAAAGTTTCGAGGAGAGAAATGAAGGTATACAGAAAAATATAAAATTTGTACTTAGCTTATGGACATTTCGGGAACGAATTTGCTCCCGTTTTCAACAGGAAAAATTGATTTTTCGTATCGCAAATTCGTATTTGTCCTGACACTTTTCAGTTCTCAGTGACAATTGGTGACATTGACAATCAAATGAGTTACAGGATGTTTTCATTAATTAATCTTGAATTTATCATTTTCATTTTCAGATTTCAACAGTGAAAATGGTAAATTCAAGATTAATTACCTAATGATCTCCTTGGTAAGCATACCAACTATCCATACAGTATAAACGTGGCCAATATGGCGGAATTCCCAGTATATTTCAAAAATTTTCGAAAACATTTGATTAAAATTGTTTTTTTATTTCACCTAGTGGATAACAGTTATTCACAATGAGTCACACACAACAGAGAGACATAATTAAGAAAAAACAGTTGCCGTGTCACTTATCTGACTTATCTATGAATCAATCCAGTCACAACATATTTTGATCAGAAATTCATTTTTTTCAAATGAAATCCCTATGGTCCACCTACATGTCTCTCTAGAACACATTAAGAAAAAGAGTGACATATCATTTTTGTATTTCAATGCAGTAACAAATTGTATACATTCAGAAATCAACAACTAGTTCATGAATTTCCTTGCAGTTCGAATAAATTTTCAACTTAGTAAGCTGTGGAACCAACTTTTCTGAGTCTTACTCAACTACTCGTGAAAACCTATGTTTCTCAATGTGCGACCCATTGTGAATAGCCTTTATCACATCTCATTTATCCACAAGGTAAAATAAAAACAACCGCAATTTAATTTTTTTCGAAAAAAAAGAGACGTAAAGATTGAACTTGTTTTGAACTTGTTCAACATAAATACGTAAAAATATTCAGGGTATTTCATTTTCAGATTTCAACAGTGAAAATGGTAAATTCAAGATTAATTACCTAATGAAAACATCCTGTAACTCATTTGATTGCCAACGTCACCAATTGTCACTGAGAACTGAAAAGTGTCAGGACAAATACCTACGAATTTGCGATACAAAAATCCATTTTTCATGTTGAAAACGGGAGCAGATTCGTTCCCGAAACGTCCAAAAGCTGAGTAAACATTTTATATTTTTCTATATACCTTTATTTCTCTTCTCCAAACTTTTTTCAATACAAATTGTCACTGACAAGCTAGTGAATGTTTCTTTAAGGATCTCTGATAGGAAAATTCTTTAAACGCAGTGACATTTTGGGACAAATCATCTGATTTGTCCGTATATTGAAATAATATTCATATTTTTATTTCATAGAAACGAGGAGAGAAAATCCCAAAAAATCTGGAATAAAGAATGTACCACCTTCTCGATTAACCTACAGACAGTATTTAAAACGAAGTAGCAAATAAAATAATCAAAGTGTGTTGATAAAATACACAAGATAGAAGACACTGATTATGAAGGTGCTAATATTTCCAACTAGGAAAACGCCAACTACTCAAAGTGGAATGCAATGGTCACAAAGAGAGAGAAACTCAAAGTCATTACCACAAATAGTTCATAAAATGAACGAAAATGGTAGATAACGAGAGAAAAACAAATACTTTCCTGGCTATAAGCCACGCAGAATATTGGATTACATCCTCCCGAATTCTATGCAATAATCCGTATAGACGAATGAAATCGCAATTCCTGAACGCCGAGATGCTCCTCAGTGGTTCAGGAACGCGGAACCTGCAGACCGGTTTCGAGCTTCTGGCTCTCATCAGTGCATGGCTGTCCCAGATAGCTTCTTGGCCGCTATCTGGTGCGAACCTGACCCAACGGAAACGCATCTCAGCATTTATACTATTGCTAATATTTTCTATGTTGGGTATCTATCAACACACTTTCATTAATTTGTTCTCTACTTCTTTCAAGTTTGGCTATCTATGAAAGCGTTTCTTTAATTCTTTCAACTACTATTCATTTTTTTTTAGTTCGGCTAACTACAAAGCGTAATTTTTAGTTTTTTTATATTTTTTGTAATTATACCTAATTTTGACGAAAGAATCATGATTACAAAACCCGTCCGCCATATGGAATTTTCGAATTTTGACGAAAGAATCATAACTTCCGAACCCGAAAACTCCCAGATACCAAATTGAATAGAATCGGATGATACTCACGAAAGCATCATAATCTCTGACCCCGAAAACCCCGAGATACCAATTCTTAATAGTATCAGATCATAATTACGAAACCCGTCCGCCATATTGGACTCGCCATCTTGAGTTTACAAATTTTGACGAAAGAATTATAATTACCGACCCCGAAAACTCCCAGATAACAATTTTGAATAGAATCGGATCGTAATTACGAAACTCGTCTGCCATAATGAAGTCGCCATATTGAATTTGCAAATTTTGACGGAAGAATCATAATTACAAAATTCTTCCGCCATTTTGGAGCCACCGTTTTGTTTTCTGTCAAACAAAAATTCGAATCAATCGGACGTTTTCAAGTGGTTCAAAATAACGTTCGAAGATTCAAGGAGTCGGTTACATATACAGAGTGACCCAATTGAAAGCGGGCAACCCTCATGAATTGTTTTATTCATGGAGCGATTTCCACGAATTAATTTCTGAAATGTAGAGGGGGAAAGGTGTATTTTTTGGAGCCAAGCGGCATACATTTTTTCTTAAAACCATGCCCTACTAGATCATATTCAGAGGCTGAAAAATCCAGAATCCTTATTAGCGATTTTTTTTAGAAAAAATCCGCGTACGCCTCTGGAATCGGCGTCCTCTGAAATAGATATCTACCAAGTATCACGGAAACATATTGAACATTAAGGAATCTACAGCATGTCTCATTTCCGTTTCACCCTCTACATTTCAATAAAGAAATAGTCAAAATCGCTCCGTGAATAAAACATTCATGAGGGTGACTCGCGTCCAAATGACGTCACTCTGTACATACTGGTAAAGCCAATAAGAGCGTGTTAAAAAAGTGATGGCAGTTCGAAAATGTCGATTTATTAATCTCAGTTTGTTTATAAAAAATATTAATGAAACTCCGTTACATTTAACAAAACACACACACACAGTATAACAATATTATATAAAATATTTTCCTCTTTCATGATGAGGTACAAGTTCTCAAGTGTCACAACAATATTGAGATCAAAGTGATCGAACAATAGGGAAGTTTCCTTCTGATGAATTATCATGGAATTCGTTTTTTCAAAAGTGGCTTTTCAATGACCCTTAACAGGCACAAAAGGTATACTTTTACTGCCCAGGTAAAAATAGTTTGTTGCTATGCAACGTTCCAAGTAATTATTTGAACCGAATTGGTTATCAAAATTGACAATGATATAGGCTGAATTCGCGATATTCACGAAGTGGGCGACATCTAGGTTACATAATACGAACTTCAAACTGGGGGAAAACAAACTGTTGTCTATGGATAAAGTGCATAGACTACATTGCATTCAGCTTGCTGTAGCTGTAGTCAAACTTGTCAATAACATTAAAGTGTTGGCACTGTTGGTAGTGATGATGGTTGAGTTGGTTAATTTATTTACATTATTACATTTTTATTAGTTTAGTGAACAGTGAACGGGTGAAGAATTGGAGATAGTTCAAACAATTCAAACTAATTATGACGAGCAAATCAATTGACATATAATAGAACAGCTACAACATGTTTACAATACCCAGATTGTCCTGCTTTGCATGAACAAATACAAATCCATTGTTCTACAGGAGTTTCTCTGGACCCCAACTTCAATTTTACTTCATGTGGGGAAGATTTCATCGCCGAAGTTCGTAGACAAAGTGCAAAAATGTGCCTTTTGTTGAAGTCTTCTGCCTCACACAAAATCACATGATTAGCACGGAGAACTGCTTCTCCTTCCACTACTGGTCGACTTTTTCCTTCTAAATAGAGCAAAATATCTGCCAAAACAACACCTACAACAGGCATTATCATCGTTTTCGATCGAATATTGACAATTAATGTCAAGAAATTCAACAACTTATCACTCTTATCAGTACACAGTACACAAGCTAATGGCACTAATGGGATTGAGTGAGGATTGAGTTTGTTTTCCCCAGTTTTGACGTGGCTTTGACATGGAACGATGAAAACCGAGCGCCACCTGGTAATATTGATTCCCGCGAATACAAAATGATGGATTATTGGGAATTTGCGTGAAAATGGAACAAATTTGGATAAAAAATTATATGTTTCGTGATACATATTATACAAGGTGTATCTAAATAACACCGAAAAAATTAAAGGGGTGTTTCCTTGTGACATTAAAGCAAATAAAGTTAGGACACATGTTTATATGAACTTTATTTCCTAAAATAAAAAAATCACCTCTTGAATCTTTTCGGTGTTATTTAGATACACCCTGTATAACCCATGCCCATTTTCAGCATGAACATAGCAGTTCACCAATGATGTCAACAGAATGGTGACAAGTATTTTTGTGAATTTTGTTATTCAAAAGCTTCATGAAGAAATGGAAATCTGAATATTAGAAACTTCCCCATTCAGAACATATAAAGGCTGAATACAAGTTTTCAATAAGATTGGGATTCTAATTATGCCATACTATTTTCTAGTAGATCCAGCCTTTATAATTACGAAACAATATTATGAATAATTGTAAAAGGAATCTAGCTATATTAGGAAATAAGAGTATAAAATCATGAATATTGTTTGGACACCCAGTATAACAAATAACAAAATAATTGTCTCTTCAAGGCACACAATAATACTATCACAGGATTTATCAGAAGCATGCAACATCGAAAGTCAAATCTACAAGCGAATAGATGCACAATGGAAAATCCACGAATATTTTCATCTCCATCTAAAGATTCGATAAAATTCATTTGGTCAATAGATTATCTTCTCTTCTTAACTAGAATTCAAGTGTAGGTATCCTCAGTAGATATGTAAATGAAAAAGTAATGGTGCATTGATTTCCATCTCTGATAGATACTGAATAAATAAATAAATGAGAAATGTTGTCATTTCATTCTCATTCACAGGAAAATGTTCAAATGAAGCACCTGGATACAGGTTTGGACAAGATTTCTGGAACGCCCAAATATCTGGGGAACTTTTCATCACATGCAGCAACACTTTAAGCTCAAATGGAATATTTTTTCCTCTTCGTAGTAATTTGGCGTATCCCCTTCAAACAGGGTATCGTATTGGACATCGTCAACAGAATATGTAAACAATGTCTGTTTTTTAATATACCGTGCTCTGAAATTTGTTGAACAGTTATTTATATAGATACTTGACTGTAATACAACTTTTGCACAACCCTGTATAAGAGTATACAACAGATTCTTTGAAGTTACGACATAACTGGTCCCCTAAATCAATAAAATTATATATTATTATTGAAATAGTAAAATCGTTTTAACTCTACACATAAGAGAATGCAATTTATTGACCTTGAAAACATTTATCAGCAAACACAAAGATCTCGAAGGCACTCAATATGTCAGTTGGTGAGGAACTTAGTGCTGATGTCCGATAATATATTAATCTCTACTAATTTTACCAGAATTTTTGAGATTTTTTCTACTCGTTTCTACAAATTAAAATATGAGTATTACTTCAATATTCATGAATGATTCAGTCCAAAATATCACTGCGTTCAAAAATATCCCTTAGTGTGACTAAAAGAAAAATCGATTGTCAGTGCCACTTTATTTTGTTGAAAAATGTTCGAAAAAGATGAATATAAGGCCTGTTCGTTTGTATTGCTAAACTGGCTAAAGTTGAACCATGATGTAAAAAAAGAAAGTCATAGAAAAAAATCAAGTTTAGCAGGTTGAGCAAGCACAAACGAACAGGCCTATAGATTCATAGAAAAAATATCAAATTTTTACATAGCTTTGTAGAAACGATGTGAAGAAATAAAATTAAAAAACAGGTGAAATGATTGTCTCATCTTGTCAAATAACCTTCAGACAGTATTTAATCTTCATTATTGCCAAGAAAAAAACTGGTGTGTGGAGAAAAAACCAAATTCCCAATTCTTCTTCCTTTTACCCACACCATTTATGCTGCCCGAAATGTCAAAATGAATTCACCATCCACTACCAACCTACTCTAGATTGCCTTCATATCGTTGTGGTACTGTCATTAAGTAAAACAAGCCCCAGTCTTGCCAGCTATACTAGGAGCGTCCAGAACGCACAAAGACATTTCTTACATTGATTGACCATTCTAGAACACGTGATTTTGACATGGTTTTTTGAGGGGCACACAAACTATCTATTAGGTTACCATTGATGAGCATAGCATCCCTGCCACAACCACAATATAATAACAGTTTCACCAAACAAAATTATGAATTTTCTTTCTGGTTCCAACTCGGATTCAAAGGAAAACGATCCCACTAATAATTCTGGTTTCATGACAAATCTTGACAAAATACAATGTTTGCCCCTCAGCAACCTGTCAAATGACGTAATTTTGGAATGATTAATAACATGCCTATATGCGCCCCGCATAACGACAGGGTTGCCACCACTTTGTTAATCTAAAATTTCCTGAGTTTTACAGGTTTTCCCTGACAAATACAAATTGAATCAGATTTATGGAAAGCTTTGATATAATTCAAGTATATTTTAGTTTTTTCTTGATCTCTACCAACACTTGATTCAGTTTTTTTCTGACTTTCTGACTTATTACAAAGTGGTATATACAATAATTTTGGTGGTAACCCCGAACGATTCGCGTATCAAGGCCATTGAATTGAAGTAAATACTGGAATGACTCCTGCATTATGACAAAGGCCAATGTGATAGTGAAATTGTTTTTGATTTCAGATATAAGGCTGCGCTTATTTGCTCCAAAATTTAAGGGCGTTTTATCAAAAATCTGAACAGACCCTCTGAAGTTGTAGGTTGTTATACCTTTCTCGATTGAAAATAAAAAAATAAAAAAAAAACTCAATACAACTTTTCTTGAAGAAAACGCATTCATCTCATTAATTGTCGGCAGTACCGTTGGAGCAAATCAACTGTTCATTTGATCACACTGGAAATCCTATTATTGAATGAATACCGAGTACCTACCGTTGAGAAAAATTTCAACAAAAAAGTGAATTAATCACCCATGACTTTTCATTTGAGGGTAGTTCTTATGGAATAAAAATGAAGATAGTTTGGGGATTCTTCATCAGCCGAATATGCCAATGCGGGAAAACATTTTTTTCATAGAGAGATTTGATCATAACTGGGAATTCTACAAGTTGCACTCAATGCAACGCTCGAAACAATTTAAACTACGCAACACTAATTTCGTCACACCCCAACATTTTGTCCCTGTTAAAATATGAACAACTTTTTTCTGCTTTGAACAATTTGAACTCGGATTACACTGTTCGCTAGCCCAGTCCTTCAGCTATAGTCTCGTTGTTGAAGATATATTTGTTATTGATTGTCCAATTTAGAAATAACTCCTTGACTATTATTGTAGTTATTATGATGATGTGACAAAAGATAATATAAGAAGAAAACATGTCAATAAAAAGTCAGAAAAACTGAGAATAATATTTTATTACAAACAGTGATTCTTATATGGTTCTTCGAGAAAAAAGAATATCCAGTCTGTGAATATACAGTTAACTAACAAGAAAATGGATGGAAAGAAGTATAGTGGCCAAACGAAGTCCAGAAGTGAATCTGATTTTTCTTGGATTTCCACAAGATAGAATTGATCCTTCAAATGCAGTTGAAGATGTTCAAGATGGAAAATCAAAGAGAGGAAACACAGCTAACAAAGCAGGTACTTCAGTTGGTAAGCAGACTACTTCATCCAAAGCGAGGAAAATTTTAGAATGTTGAAGATATATTTCTTATTGATTGTTCAATTTAGAAATAACTCCTTGACTATTATTATTGTAGTTGTTATGATGATGTGACAAAAGAAAATATAAAAAGAAAACATGTCAATAAAAAGTCAGAAAAACTGAGAATAATATTTTATTACAAACAGTGATACTTATACTCGTACTACTTTAAAACATGAGGTTCTTGATATAAAACCGCTACAGGGTGTCACCTAAAACTATGAAAAATGTCAGAATTTTCAAAAGGATACCAAATGAACAAAAACTTTTTTTTCAACTTCGACAGCAGAGGCATGAAGATGATCTCATTACCTAGGGACATTTTTCAAATTGTCTTCTTATCTCTTTTATTTACAGTTATCTCGAAAAATTTACTTTCTGGTTTCGCAGTCATAACTTTTTTTCTTGTCAACCCGTTTTTGAAATCTCATTTTGAAGCTGGAACTTCAGATGGCTCACTTCTAATGGAAGCACCCCTGTATATTTCGTAATTGTTTAGTTAGGATTCTGAAACTTACAGGAGCGGGAGATATACTGAAAATAAACACTATGACCAAGTGGAGTCATCTCCAGTGATATACACTGCTCGCCAAAAGCCATGGAACCACCCAAATTTCCGGAAAATGTTATTAGGAGCCAAGATAGGTTGAAAATCACTTCGGATTCGAAATCAAGACGTCCAGTTCACTGCCTTTACATATTTTTCCCGGAAAATTTTCACTTCAGAAAAATTTAATTTTGTCCCACTTCTCATAAAAGCATCCCCGTATCTCAAGGAATTATTGAGGTAGGGTTCTGAAATTTGTAGGAGGAAGCAAAAGGGACGTCCTGATTTTTGTGGGTGGTTCCTTGGCTGTTAGCGAGCAGTGTATATCACTGGAGACGACTCCACTTGGTCATAGTGTGTATTTTCAGTATATCTTGCATATTTCAGAATCCTAACTCAACAATTACGAAAGATATAGGGGTGCTTCCATTAGAAGTTAGATATACTGTATAATGTTCATCTTGAGTGAATTCTGATCACCATATCTCTTCATCTGAAACTTAAGCTTCAAAATGAGCCTGAGATTTCAAAAAATCGACGAGTGAAAAAGTTGTGATGATTGCGAAACCAAAAAGTTAATTTTTTGAGATCACTCTGTAAATGGAAGAGATAAGGAGACAATTCGAGAACTGTCCCAAGATAATGAGATCATCTACATGCCTCTACTGACAATGTTTAAAAAAAAAAAAGGTTTTGTTTTCTCCATTTGGGGTACTTACTTTTGAAATTTCCGAAATTTTGCACAGTTTCATGTAACAGTCTGTAGCGATTTCATGTGAAGAACCTTATGTTTTAAAGAATTACGAGATTATAGCTGAAGGATTGGCCTAGCGAACAGTGTGATCCGAATTCGAATCGTTCAAAGAAAAAAAAAGTTATTCATAATTCAACAGAGGCAAAATGTTGGTGACGGAATTAGTGTTGCGTAGTTTATTGAGCAAACACTACCACTACAATTCGTCTATTTACAAACTCATACTCGCTCTCTGAATATTGACCTAACCTGATCGCGTTATAGATATCTGACATAAATAATTCTAGCATGTTCAGATAATATCGCGTTCATTCGAGAAATCTTCATAATTCAACCTCCTAACAACACTTACAAATAGATAGGATATTCAGCGTGATCAAATAAAAAGTAAAAATAGCCAGTTAACGTGAGCATTCCAGTGAAATACTCTAATTCAGCGGTCAAGGCCTTCCGCGACCTTAGGCCGTGAACATGTTGGAGCAGTGATAGATGACAAAAGCTACGATTCTGGCGAAGTCACGAAAAAACAAGCAAGAATAACCACATGTGTTTGTGCTAGTTGAAAGGTGAACTATAGTACAATATAGACCCTTGCCGAACACAGTAGTTTCAGTTAGCACTTTTCGTGTCCTAAAAATCACAGTGCGCATTTCCACTCGTGACTAGAATGCGCAGTAGCTCAGCTAGCACGGCAGGTGTTTTGTTTACACTTCTTTGATTTATGTGCCTCTGTGATTCATTCTATTATGTTGGTGGCTCTTTTATTGAACAATGTTTGCAGCAACATACTTGTGATATATGTGAAGCTTGTGCAAAGTCAGAAACAGAACTGGTTGATGGAGTTTTAGAGCATATGAAAATTCTGCTGAAGATACATATGGAAATTTGAAAATCCCTCATTAGGATTTCTTTTCATACCTAGGATTTTATAATTTTTCAGTCCAGCCTAATGTTGCTATCAGATTGAAGGAAGAAATAACAAGTACAGTTCTGCTGATACATCCTTGTGAAAATTTTCCACTTGATTGTCTCAACAGTTTGTTTAATCGAACAAGGATTTTTTATACTCTGTTCAATTGCAAGCTAGCGAAGTGAACAACTTGGAACCATACTAGTATCGAAGATCCATCATGGATGCATCGAAGTAAGATAATTTCGTAGCTCTAATCGTCGCTTTCATCATTGTTCTTGTCGGACAGATACCAGTAGAGTCCCGTTTACCTGATTTAATCCCCTTCTCAAAAATGGCATACTACGATGTAAGCGTTCGAGTGATTTTTTAAAAGTTTTCAATACGTAAAAATTGCCGAGTACGCGCACCATCTACCAATTTCCATCATTGTTTGTTGAAACATTGAATGTATCGCTTGTGTTAAGGCCATCAACGCTAATATAGCTGAACTTTGAAACTTGAAAAACATATCAACTCCGTTATTCTACATTACGTCTAATCTGTGTGGCCTACTAGCTAAGGTGAAAACGAGCGAGATTTGACAAAGAGGAGCGAGAGAGTGAACTAGTGACAAAACGAGCGAGATCTCGCTCAATCTAGCGAGCTGTGGCAACGCTGCAAGGGACTCTATCTTATCTAACTAATACCATCCAGTGACTCTACTCGTACCCAGTATTTCAGGTAATAAACAAGACTCTACTCGTATCATCCGTTCTTGTCGCTGCTCCAACATGTGTACGCCCTAATCGAGATGCTGCGTCTTGCGCAGCAGCTGTCGCGCAACGAACGATCCGCAGCACCACGTGGACGCCCGTCTGGCGTGCGGCCTGTAGTGCTGCGGATTCACAGGCCGCGCCACCACCGCCGATGAACGATCCAGGTCGGAGCTGGAGCTGCGCGATCGTGCCAACACTGCCAAACGGTCATGCATGCGTACGTTACCGCCGGTCAAGAGATCCACTGTCGCACGTTACCATGGCGACCAGTCGAGTGGGCGGAGATATAGAGATGCGCGAAGTAGGGGAGAAGAGGAGAGAGACGGAGATGAAATAAGAGAGAAAGAGTTAACGAGGACGGGGAGGGGAGAATCGACGAGAGCTGTGAACGGATGACGGGGTTATTTGGCGATGGGCAGGCACGCAGAAGACATTGACAGTCATTTTTGGGGCAGTATCTAGTATTATATGCGTCACTGCTGGATATTGGATGTCCGTTCAATCAATTCAAAGTATATCGATAAAAAAATCCTTCTTAGCTTCACAAGGACCTAATGATGTAGGTTTAACGAGTATGCCATCTTTGATAAATCATGTTTTTTAGAGGGTGAAAGAGTGAAGACACCCTCTTCATCTCATGCTCAGAAATAATAAAATGTAATTTATTGATACAATGTCTCATTTCAATTTAATCAACGAATCATTTGTTATTTATTGCAGTATCTACATATATATGTCGGCGTCAAACAGTGAAATCCGTCATTCTCTGGAATGCCTAGTCATTTTACGTATTGCCGGCAAAAAGCGTTACCATAATGTAACGGGTGTTCACAAACTGTAGATATTTCAGTCGAATTTCAAAAAATTCATACACTTGCCAGTAGTTACTATCATTAAAGAAATACGTTGTCGAACTGTCGAAGTTATAACCTCTAACCTCTAACCATAACAGTGGCATATTAAATCATTTCGGAATTATTGAGTGATTTTTTTTTCAATACTACATCACAACTAAAATCTTGAAGGCCTATACAGGGTGACTCAAAAATGTTACCAAGCTTTCTGGGGGGGACAGTACATTGAAAAATGAATATAGTTTGATGAATGAACTAATGGCCCAAAGTGTATATTAAGGAAGATATCTCTCTCCAAGTTGATAAAATTGAAATAATTCTCCCTATAACTTCTAAACGGTAGAACCAACCAGATTGAATTCCGTGCTGCTGATAAAATACATTTTTGATATTTTTACAGAGGGTGTTTTCAGACGGTGGGTCATAATTTGGTGAAAAAATAGAAGCATTTAATAGAGCCAGAAAAATTACATGAAAACGGTACTCCTATCAGAATACAAAAATTGTAACCTTTCTCGAGATATTTCAGTTTTTATTTGTGACATAATATCAGCAGGTAAATTCATCAGTAATATGTCAGGAGGCCTCGAACTTCTTGTCCGGACACCATCTTTATATTTCGTTTTGAAACATTCTTTTTCACGCAATCTTTGAACAATCCTCAAAATTATTCTAGAATTTGGAACGCGTCGAGCGGGAAACATCATCTCGGCATAACGAATAACCTGCAATTTTTAAAATCTCAGTTGATAATCGCAGTAATAATATTACTAAGCAGAAAAACTGACCAAGAAAATCAATAATAACTATGTTCATGTCATAAACGTCAGAATTAAGAACAAAATTGATCATCATGTCCTCCTAAAATATTGTAACTGATGAATCAATCTACGCACATCATATGTCACAACAAAAACGCAAATATCTCAAAACGATCACAATATTGGTATTTTGATAAGATTACTGTTTCTATGTAATTTTTTTCGCTCTATCAAAAGCTCCTATTTTGTCACCAAAAAGAATACGTGAAAAAAGTTGTCTTAAAAAATCATGACCCACCCTCTGGAATCGCCCTTCATAAAAATATCAGAAATACCTATATAAGTGTACCATAAAAGTTCAGAAGTTATGCGAAAAATTATTTTTTCTGTGACGGAAAAAAAGTTTGGCATTTCATCTCTGTTGGAAGGTTATAAAATGTCACTTTTCATAAATTACTTTTTTCCCATGGGAAAAAAGTGAGTACTTTTTTCCCGGATATCAATCACATATATTTACACTGTTGATGGCTCTTGTTGTGCTATAGTTCCGAAAAATGAGTCAATAATACCGTCTCCGAGAAAGAACTGCAAGTTTTTTTATCTTCCATTCGATTTCGCGGTTACGTATATTACTAAACAACCACTAAATTCGCAATTTTTTTAATTGACAGAAGTGACATCAGATATTTGATTACTTCAAAATAATGATAAAGATGCCTACAACGCAGGTGTCTCCACTGTTAAAAAACTTAAAATTTCACGTCGATAATTTTCTAATTTCAAAATAATGTAATATCTTCTCAATATTGATTCTTCCTTTCTTCTGTCACAGAAAAAAATAGTGTATTATACACGGGAAAAATATTAGATTTTAGCTCACGGTTTTTTGTCTCCCCCCGCTACGCGTCGGGAGACAACACAACCTGGAGCTAAAATCTACTACTTTTTTTCCCTTATATAATAAATAACTATTGAATTTCATTAACTTTGGAAAAATATATCTCCCTTAATGTACATTTTGGGATAGTAGTTTATTCATCAATATACTTATATTCCAATGAACAATCACCTCCAGAAAGCTCGGTACACTTTTTTGATTCACCCTGTATATGATATTCCAACCATCATCCGTTCACAGCTCGCCCCATAACCATTCACTACGTCACTTCTACCAATGAGATGGTCATAAGGATGGTGCTTGTCTTCAGCAATTCAGAATACGAAGAAAAGAAAATAAATCACTAGATCATGTCTTCTTTGACTTAAAAGAGAACAGAAAACTATTTTACAATCCCTGTTGGTACATATTGCATTTTGATAAGCTGTGAAAACCTGCATTCCAATTTGATGAAATTTCATAGACATTTAATTTAATGATGATTTATTAACAAGAAATATATAATGCCAAATCACTTCAATAGATGCTGACATGTTGCATTTGAAATTCATTTCTTAAAAAATATAAATATACAACCGAAAAAATTCATGGGGTGAATGCTAGAATGTCATAAGGAAACACCCCCTTTTTCGGTGTTATTTAGATACACCCTGTATACAGAGTGGCCCTTTGAGAACAAAAGAAATAGACTATGTAGGTCGCCAGAACCGGATTATGAGAAAACACTGTCGAACATGTCAACTTTATTTTCGAGGGGGGCATCGTTCTATAATATTTTCAGCGCTGCGACGTTGCCGCTTCTAACGAAAAGTAGTAACAACTTTGTTATTGCAAATGGAACACCTTGTATTTCATTGCATTTTTTCATTCTCCCTGAAGAGTTGATTTCATCTATATAATATCACACTTGGGGTCTATCGGAAATGATTACAGATATACCCTATATATTTTATATCTTTCTATACCAAAATCGAGATTTTTCAACTTTAGGATTTTTTTAGGTCGACACTAGTCATTATTGGTCAGAACGGCTTTCATGTCACTATCCCATCTTTCGATTTACTATCTATTGACATTTAATTGAAACTGTAATGTCTTTGAAACCAGTAAAGAATCTATCTCTATCTATCTTAATTGAAACAGATACAGTGGTGATCAGAATTGTGAATCTTGTACCACCCTGTATTTGTTTCAAATAAATGTCAGTAGATAGTAAATCCAAAGTTAAGATAGGGACATGTTAGCCGTTTTGACCAGTGATGAGTTGTTTCAACACTCCTCTTCAAGGAGAATCTGAAAATGCAATGAAACACAGGGTTTTCCAATTGATATAACAAAGTTGTTGCTACTCTTCGATAGAAGCGGCAACGCCGCAGGGCTGAAAATATTTTAGTATGCTAATCACAGAACACTATCTACCTGTTGTGCAGCATATTCCAGTTTTCCATAATATTAAGTAATTTTCATTGAAAAAAAAAATCGTTCAGAGCTTATACTTCACACCATCCTTATAAACAATTCTCAAACTCCCTAATCACGGTTTACAGAGAACTGTTGCCTCATTCTCTGAAATGTAGCAGTATTTTGTACTAGTTGAATGTCCGATAAATGAATTTGTGTTTCTATACATTTTATTTCGCATTGAGAGTAGAAGAAAATCACCTAATAATATGGGAATTGTTCCTGATTCAAGAAAGCATCAAGAAGTGATTTCACCAATCGGCACCTAATAGAACTTGTATAGTTCATTTGGCTACATACATTGTTATTTCACAGTGAAAAATTCAGTGATTACATAATGGTGTAGATGCACGGTATTGATGAAAAAGAAGTTTAGCCAGAATTGGTAGAAAAAATATGTGTTCCCCTGGTTTGTAGGTATCTTAGACAGGATAGTTTCTGGATGATCTCCTATTAGGCTACCCTACATCTTTCGTTATATCATATTAGCAAGCATATCATAAATAAGTATGAGCTTTTCTAACCAAATTAATGAGTTGATCTTATTGTAGCAATCACAGGTAGGGATGTCCTTTCTACTGAATACCTTCTTCGATATCTTACTTGTGACTTCGTCTTTATAATTATCATAAGATCAAATTTCTTCCTTATAACGTATTACCGGATAGATATCAAGTTAAAACATGACATGAACAATCCTATGAAAGTATGAAAAACGTCATAACATCAATTGTTGTAAAATGGACGTAATCATCCTGTATTATGAAAGAGGCGACGAAAAGAAGAGATGTCAGTTGATGTCAGTAGTTAATTTCATGAATTGTCATTTTTTGTACATGAACTATATTTTAGAATGATATTTTCTAAAGAGCCTTTCCATCTTGACAAAAAACGTAAAACAACAGGAAATAACGATATCTGAAGATATTTCCTACAATTGAGAAGTGGTCCTTATTGGTATCAGAAAATTTTTGGCAGAGTATTGGTGTTGGCTAGATTTCCGAGTCTATCTTGATTTCAGTGGAGAAACTCTAGGAAAACCTCCTATGGATTGGCTTGTGAGTCTGGAGAGTGCAGCTGTACTTCACAGCTGGCCTCAAGAAAACAGCGAAAATCCATATGGTCAGTACGGCTAGGAAATGGTTCACTGAGAGAGCTGCTCAAATCAAAACATTTGAAGATTTCAAAGCGAGTTGGGTAGAGATGAAATGTGGGAAAAAATTAAGAAGCGAATTCAAGGGAAAACAGAATCAATTGATTCCTATTTTCAAGATACGGTTACGCTTTGCAAGAGTTTACGATTTGATTTTGATGAAATGAAGAAGCAGGTAATTTTAGGACTGCAAAACAAGAGTATAGTTCCTGGTTTGTTTGCTGAGGATACTACGGATACTAATCAATTACTGCATGAGATTGTGAGATTCGAGAAAATAAACAACAAAGCTAATTTTTATACCCACAACAAATCTCAACCTCATAGTTTTTGGAATAAGAATTCTTCAGGTGAAACTGATAATGTTGAGGATTCTACAGAAATAACTGTTGTAAAATGGACGTAATCATCCTGTATTATGAAAGAGGCGGCGAAGAGAAGATTTGTCAGTTGATGTCAGTAGTTAATTTCATGAATTGTAATTTTTTGTACATGAACTTTATTTTTGAATAAAATTTTCTAAAAAGCCTTTCCATCTTGACAAAGAACCTAAAACAACAGGGAATAACGATATCTGAAGATATTTCCTACATAATAAACTCTCAGGATGCGACAACAGTTCTTTCCACAATAAACCGTGACCACAACCCACCGTCACCCAAACCCAACCGACCTACCTGAGTTAACAGCGCCTCTCGCCTTCATCGCCG
This sequence comes from Phaedon cochleariae, assembly GCA_918026855.4. Taxonomy (NCBI): domain Eukaryota; kingdom Metazoa; phylum Arthropoda; class Insecta; order Coleoptera; family Chrysomelidae; genus Phaedon; species Phaedon cochleariae. The sequence continues at coordinate 5,325,744 of OU896716.1, read as the reverse complement.
AACAATACACCTCGATGACGTCCAGAATGAGCCCGTCCTCCTTGTAACTGGTCGGCTGCCGGCCACCCCTAGAGTACGGTCCGTTGGGCGTGGCGCCGAGCGCGAAACAAGGACGCAGCGGAGGCGTGGGCCGCAGCCGGACGGACGACCAACCGGCGCGCGTCGACGAGGGGGCGGGGCAGCCGGACGACCAATCGGCGCGCGTCGAAGAGGGGGCGGGGCGGGAGTGGGGAGAGGGCGTGGTCGAGCGCGGGGCCGCTTGATGGCGGTTAGGGGGCGGGCTGGTGAGCGGCGCGGTCGGGCCTCTTGCTACCAGCGGAGACATCTGCGGGGAGAATTTAGTGATAATAATATATACAATTGCGTATATTGTTTACAGCAATGAATTCAAGTAAGAGTTGAGAGAAAAAGAATTAGAGAAAGACAAAAAAATAATGATAAATATGTGCAATACAAAATAATGATTAAAATGTTTTCTTTATACCTATCATATCTACATATTTGTGACCAGTATTAGTCAAGTAGACAAAAATTTAACTGGCCGGTAAATTGTCACTGTTGAAAAATCGAGTCACCATGGTAATGACGTAAGTAAATCAGCTATACCAGTTCTAGACCATTTCGACCACTTTTCCCATGTTAATCTCCATAAGAAATTTTAAGGTTCATTCTGCAATTTTTGGTCCCCATCAAGGTCATCCATCTCTAACAAGTGAGAACGGCGATTCTGGTGCTGCAGACCTCGTTGAAAGCAAACGCTCTCAAATCGGATTGCTGAAAGGGCCCCAAGGAAAGTGTATCTGCTTGAATTTTACGAAAACTAATTTTTGAAGGACCCTAAGGGAAATGTATCTGCTTGAACGGCTACAAGGGCCATATAGTAAATATTATGCCAACTATAGGTTGTTGTATATCAAATTTCACGAAAATTAATTTTCGTAAAATTCAAGCAGATAGGTACATTTCCTTTGGGGCCCTTCAAAAATTAGTTTTCGTAAAATTCAAGCAGATACCTTTCCTTTGATATACAACAACCTATAGTTGGCATAATGTACACTATATGGCCCTTGGGGGCCCTTCAAAAATTAATTTTCGTAAAACTCAAGCAGATACATTTCCCTTAGGGCCCTTCAATCCGATTTGAGAGCGTTTGCTTTCAACGAGGTCTGCAGCACCAGAATCGCCGTTCTCACTTGTCAGAGATGGATGACCTTGAAGGGGACCAAAAATTGCAGAATGAACCTTAAAATTTCTTATGGAGATGGAAAAGTGGTCGAAATGGTCTAGAACTGGTATAGCTGATTTACTGACATAGTTTGACGTTAACTCAATCAAATTTTCAAAATGTCAGTCACGTCGAGAAGATATGGAAATATCGAAAATGAGTCGATTCCAATTCTATGAAAAACAAGCATATCACAAGTAATAATGAGTGTATGTACAGTGTGTCCAGTTTTTGATGCTTTTGCGTGATATCTCAGTTATCTTTGGAGATAGAACCTGGCGGTTTTCGCGATACTGTGCCACTTTTTTGTGAAACACAAGATCAGATTTCAATTTGAAATTTTTGCTAAGGAACTTGGTAGATATAGAGGGGGCCCAAAAAGTATAAATTTTCAAAATCGGCCTGTATTTCAAAAACGAAAACAGTTATGCAAAATCTGATTACGCCATCTTGAGTTTTCCAAAAAAGTGGCACAGAACCGCAAAAACCGTAAGGTTCTATCTCTAAAGATAACTGAGATATCACGCAAGTGCATCGAAAACTGGACACACTGTACAACATGTATTCTGTTTTTCACCAGACTACTTTGTTGAAGAGTGGACTTCAAAGTGTATACGCAGGAAACTTACGATTTCTATGTTTCAAAGAAGACTTCGGCAGAATATTGAATTTATATTTTTGAAATGGCAATGTTGTCAATGGCAATGGCTATCAAAATATGTGAAAACATATACATAGGTAGTCAGTTCATTTGAAAACAAAATTTTCAATAATTATTATTGAAACTATCTAGTTCAAAAATAGGACTTTCCTTTGAAAAATGGCCGGGCTATTTCTGAGTAGTTCGACATTAAAGATTTTGATAGATTTATATAAGTAACAATGTGCATTTGATGGTGTCATGATTGAAGGGAGTGTAATATATATTGCACATTCTTCTACTACAAGAAGCGTTAGAAACAAACAACATATTAGTAGTCACTCTTCATTCTTCATTCTTGAATACAAACTTGAATAGATGAAATTGATTTCTGTTTAGACCCAGAATACTGATAAATTGATCTATATCCCTAAAATTGCTGGAAAACTTAAGAAATCATTTTTTTAATCAATCCTTTGAAACAGTAATGAATACAGGAAAACAATGTTGAATAGACTGGGTTTATGACTTTAACTGTTGATTTGAGAGTAGTCTCAGAAAAACGTTCAAATCCTAGGTCGAAATCGTGAATACAGATGGAGAGATAACAAATTGACTTTGTATATGAAACAAATAAATCAATGATGCAATATCAAAACTTGTATATTTCCCATATTACATACCAGATATTCATCAAAAATATGAGCTCTCTCTAAAGTTCAAAATATAGTAAATCACCTTGTACAGATAACAAAATAGTACATATCTGACGCATGTTTCCAATAGGAAATCAGCCGGCCATAAGAGTCGCATGTGCCATAAGTACCCTATCGCTGATCGCGGTCACCATATCTTTTCACCAACCCTAGGTCAATTGAAAGTTATATTTTTCAAAGACGTTGATGGGTAAGTCATTGAGAATTTTCAATGTGAGGATTTTGGGAGAACAGCAATAATTTCAGTACTGAAAATGTATGATACTTCTTCTAATGACTAAATGAATAATATATTCAAAGCCGATGAAACACAGTACATAAATACGGACATACACATATTAAAACGAAGTATGACAGGTGATTGCGATGGCGGTTAATAAATGTACAGGCAAGGGCCAAAGACACACAAGCACATTGTTAGGAAACTTAGTGAAAGCTCGAAAAGAGAAAAACAAAATCACAAGGAACAAAACCAATACACTGCAACCAACACTTGCCCTTGCCTGTAGCGGGTGATCTAGTTTCCATATAAATCCCTTTGACCACACTAGCAGGGATTTTTGCTTTCAACCACCAATGCGCGTACAGTCCAGACCTATACACAGCTCGATCCTCCTCCGTCCCCCCTTCTTCCTCATCTTCGATCGTTTCGTCCAGCAAACACCCAGCCGACTGCGATTTCAGAGGCCCCCTATCGCTTAACCTCACTTTGGAATGCAGTCTGGGCATCAGATCGATGCTAGAAGTGACAGACGGCCGCAGACTGTCCTGAGATCCCGTCAAAACGTTCTCAGGCACGAAATCTTGCCCGGAAGTTCGCGGAGTCGATCCGAACGGAGAAGTGCATGGACACTCCGATTCGAAGTCCCTAGCCTCGATTTCGCTCAAGGAGATACCATCGAGCTTATCGCCATAGTTGTGGAACCGGTTGGCCAAATCCATGCTAGCTCTCAGACGAGCAGGTGAGTCATTGTCGTTCATGTTCGCAGAATCTGGAGAGTTCAGGGTGTAGCTGCCGGCCATTCCGGAATCCGAGGACCTAGGACTGTGACAATGTTCCATGCAGCACTGACAGAACGACGGGTTGGACATTTTGATGTATTGAGAACTGACGCACTTCTTCAGTTCTCTAGGATTAATCTGGAGACTGCTCCTCCTCCTAGGTTTATCTGAATTAATACTGTGTTTCCGGAATCCTACATGTTCCAAGTTGAGACTCACGCTCTGCGAGGCTAATTTGACGTCGTTTTTGGCAAACATTGTGGGTGGTTCGATGACTATATCGGAAGATGACTCGGCAGAGTCTGGTCTAGCAAATTCGCCGTACAGTAGCTCTCCTAGCACCTTATCAGGAAGAGGTAACGTGTTCACGGGAAGCTCCAGAGTACTAGAATGCGTTGTGGTACTGCTATTAGACTTGCTGACTGAAATCCTGTTCACCTCTTCTAGCTGTTTTTTACATGCTATGTTGTTGTCACTACTTGACCAGGTAGGTATGTAGATAGTCGTCAAACTACTCTGATTGAATTTATTCCCGACCAATTTCGTTGGACAGCTTTGTCTAGTAGTTGGGACGTAAGTGTTAGGTACAGGATGATTCAACTCCAAGCTGCCTTTGAGGTTGGGTAAGTTTTCGCAAGCCATATAAGCCTTCGGCTCTGGGAAAAAAGAACTAGCTTCTGATTCTTCAGAGTATTGTTTCGTCAACTGTATGTTAGCCGTTGAAACTAACACACTTGGAAGTTTGGATGGTTCTTTCGAAGGTTTCATTGACGGTGAAGTCAGCGCATGATCTATGAAACTTTCGTATTTGGTTTCTTTACTTTCAGACGCCGTTTGTGGATTATAATACCTTATATAACCAAACGGATTACTTGAACTACTCGAGGTCAAAGATTCAGAATCTTTTCTACTCTTAGACTGGAAATCACTATCACTTGAATCAGACTCCGAACTATCACTGTCCGAATCACTATCACAATTAATAATACTATCCCTACAGTGGATATCTTTAGTAACAATACTAATCTCAGTCTTGTGGTGGCGTATCCTCACTAAGCTCAAGTTCATTTTGTTCAGATATTCGGAATAGAGTAGCTGCTTGAGGAGTTTTCTAGTTATCACTTTTTGCCTGATGAGTTTCTGGAAATACTTTGTTAGAGCTGCGAAGGGGGCCGCAGAAGGGTAGTGATCTGGAGGGTAAGTTGGTCGATAGAGCAGGTCTGTCTTAAAGCTCAGGACGGACGTTCTATTACAGTATCCTCTGTGATTCATTCGAGAAGGCTGTAGGAAACAGTAAAAGGTGTTCAGTCAAGATGGCCAGATCGTACGACGGTTGCGGTTGACTTAGAAAGCTGAATTTTTCGATCAATTAGCACTGATTGAAATGAATGCGTGAATCACAATCTTAGGGACATTAGCTAACAGAGAATATGTCCTAAAAATAATTTACAATGACTCAACAGCGGCAACTAAAGAAGCTACTGCCACTCAAGGTTCTTGATGACTATGATGACAGATAAAAAAATGTAATATTCGAAGTAGAAATATATTTTTTCTGACATTTATAGGCTTTTAGTGACTACAGAAAAAAAGTAGTTATAGATAATAGACGAATTAGAGCACAAACATCATATGGATGGAAAATAATATAAACTGCAAATATTGAATGTATAATAAGGATGCCATGATCGAAAACATGTTAAATTTTGAGAAATCAATTTTCTATCGCACATGGTCGCGAAAACGAGATGAGACTCGAGACAATACACGAACAAGACGAGACTTTTATTGGTCTCGTCTCGAGTCTTGCCCGAGTATGGTCTTTGTGTGTTTAGTTCACCGACGTATATCTGAAAGGGGGTGATAGGTAAGAACATTTTTGCACATATTCAACTATACAGGGTTATTCAACACGAAGCATAGTGGGTGATTGTGGCTAAAGCATTTGATTTTTTGAAAACAATTTTTATTCGGATGAATAGGGATCTATTGTCGTTACATTTTGAAAATATTGTCAAGTTGCTATTTTTCAAATGTAAAACCCTGTATATTATTGCATTTTTATATTCTTCCTGAAGAGCTGATTTCGTCGTCACTTGGGGTCTACCAGGAATGATTACAGAGATATAGGGTGTTCTTTAGGATTTTTTTGTGTCGAAAATATTCATTATCGGTTGTATAATCTTCACTATCACGTACTGTATAATCTTCACTATCACGTATTGTATAGAATAAAACACCAGTAACTCTTTATAGCTCGGCTATCGTATATTGACTGACTCACATTTCTGTCTCCACACATCATATCGCTATGTTACATAAACATCCGAATCATAGCCTGAATCATCTATATACTACATCGGTCGAAACGGCTTAGATGTTCCAATATTAACTTCCTATCTTTGATTTACTATCTACTGACATATAATTGGAACAAATACAATGTGGTTCAAGATTCAGAATTCTGATCACCCTGTATCTGTTACAATCAAATGTCAGTAGATAGTGAATCAAACGTCAAGATAGGGACATGAAAGCCGTTTTGACGGATGATGGAAAGTTTCGATACAAAAAAATCCTAAAGTTGTAAAATCTCGATTTTGAACAACCTACTCTGTAATCATTCCCGCTAGACCTTCGAGTGTGATACATCGATGGATACATCAAGGAGAATCTGAAGATACAAAGAATTATCAAAGCTGCTACTACTTACTGGTATACGCGGCAACGCTGGATTGCTGAAAATATTTTAGATCGACAGACCAAGAGCAACTACTACCATATACCGTGGCCCACCCTGTATATCTATTTCACAATTCATCTCGCAATACGTGAACTTGAATGATCCATGAAAAGTTCGGCTTGTCAGTTGTTTATTATATCTAGGCAACTGAATAAAACTTGACCTGTGACCTGGCTCAATACTCTTCGCTATTTTTAATTGACGTTCAATTATTTCAAAGCCAGAAATTAACCTTATGCTAGCGCAGTTAGCTGTAACGTACGTATGTTTGCCTATGTCGCCAGTCAACAAGTAGACTTTTGGATCCATTGAACTCAATGTAAATAACTGGAAGGAATACTGCCGTCTTCTCGAATAGCACAGAGTGTGTCAGGGGCAGCTGCAACAAAGATAGCTTGCGTTACGTTAACCTGTCTCTTTCACACTAGTGATGGCCGATTGATGCCTAAATTACCTTTTATCCAACGGTTGGAGTACTTGAGATTTTTTTATCTAAACAGGCAAAAAAGTGAGAACAGAACTCCATTGTTTTTTGTTATGTGAAATATCGCTAAATTTGGCGTGTTTTGTTTCTTCAAAAGGACTGAAGTTGTTGGTGTGGATTGATTGTTGTTGAAAAGGTTTGTGATTTCGAATTAATAAACGATGGTTATTTATATTGTGTTGCCTTTGGATGCAAAACAAGCAAGACAAACAGAAATTGTCCTTCATGGGTGAGTTGAAAATTGTTCAGATTCTTAAAAAAACTATAGTAATTTATTTTTAGGATGTATCTGAGGGAAGTGTGTATGAATGTTCATAGCTTGGGTTCTAAGGACGATGTTTTTCATATGGACATTGATTAGCCTACAAGTTTCAAAGTTTATTGATAATGAAACCCAAACTGATCCATTCGAGAAGGTCTATTCTATTGCAAAGAAAAGTGGAAACACTGAAACAAAAAGTAAGAAGAGGAGGTTCTCCTTCTCCAGAAAAGAAAAAATGAAGATGTGAATTCTGGGCGACGTTGATATTTATCTTCAATGAAACAATTCGTCCAAACATTGTACTTTTATTTACCTCTTATTCACCTCTCATTCCCCTTCTGATAGTGAAATATTAATGGAAAAATAGGTACCCTTTCAAGGATCAGTATTTTTTGTTAACAAATGCTTAGGAAATGGAAATATACTGGGTACAGCATCTGGTTTCAATAACCTAGCAGTAGCTGGTATGTATAAATAAATAATCAGTTGGCAGGAAATGCTCTCCACAAAGCTTGCTGGTTTCAGTACCAAATTGGCGAATCCAACAGCACCATCAAACACGAGGGAATCAAAACAAACCTCTGTTATAGATAAAGGTTCCGTATCACCAAAAATACTACCTCCGACACTAATTTCGCCTTCTACAACAGTTTCAAAAACGAAGGATTCATCTGATTGGAATCTAGTCAGCTACAAAAACAAAACCAGCAAAACAGATCATCGAAGTTCGAATGACAAAAACCATCATACATTCAACCTAGACGAAGTGAATCATGCCACAAAAAAGGCCATGGAATCGGTACAGTATAAAAACAATACAACGAACAGCCAATATTCTAGAAATATAAGGAAACCAGTTGTTGGAACTAACAAAAACGTATCGTCTGTAAAGACGATACCAAAACTAGGACATCTGCATGTATACAGGCTGTCCCCGGAGACTTCCCCTGATCAACTATCTTAAGTCCTTTCTGAAACAGCTCCAGAAATTCCATTTGTGTGTGAACAACTAAACAAAAATGAGAAAACATGTTCCATGATAGTGTCATTCCCAATAAATTTTGTGCGTGAAGTTTACAACCCTACAACCTGCCATGATAAATAGATACCAGTTCAGAAATAATTCAAATTTTATGAAATCAACCCCGCAGGAGAAGGAGACAATATAGGCTTTGAACTGAAGCAAGTTTGCTTGGATAACAAACACTCTGTTGTGGTTATTCATCTAAACATCCAAAGTATTTTTAACAAATCAAATGAACTGGATGTATTTTTGGAGAATTATAATCCTGATTTCCTATTACTTTCTGAACATTGGCAAACTTATGAAAATATCGATAACATTAAAATCAGCGGCTATCAAGCAGTTACTAGCTATTGTCGAATGAAAAAGTGTCATGGTGGAGTGGTAATATACTCCAGAACAGAACATATCATCGATTGCAAAGATAGTCCCTCAATTAAAAGCTGTTCTATTGAACAAATTATCGAATGCTCTGCAATTTCATTCGACAAAAATACGTGTATTGCTGTTATATATAGATCACCAAATAGTGACTTGGATTTATTTTTCATTCAGTTCTGCAAGATTCTTGGAATTCTAATTGACTCGTTCAAAAACATTCTGATTTGTGGAGACTTGAATATAAATTATTTAGAACAGAGTATGCCCAAGAAAATTCTCTGTGATATATTGGAATGTAATGATCTCGATTCCCTCGTCACTACTCCTACACGAATTGCATGTAGAGGTAATATCAAAAGCGTCACCGCGATCGATTATATAATAACGAACTCAAGAGATAACATAAAATTTGAAATTGTTGATCCATGTTTATCGGATCATATGGCACAGATTATTCAGTTCTCAATTCCTGCAGAAAAGCGCAATTCGAAAATTTCCTATAGCTTCAAAAGGAAATTTACTGACTTAAATATTAGTCAATTCGAATATACTATGTCAAATCTGATCCTGACGGATCTCAACCTTCCAACAATAAATGAATGTTTTGAATCATTTTGGGACCACTTCTCTTATGCATTCGAATCATCTTTTCCGAAGATTCCTGCTGGTACAAATATTCAGAAATCAACAATATCAAATACTTGGTACACCAACACACTTAAAATCGAGGCGAATCGGCTCAGGCAATTGAATGACCTGCGCAAAGAAGCTCCTACCTATAATGAAAATTATAAAATCGCTAAGAAAATATACAATGCCAATATAGTCAAAGCAAAAAAAAACTATTACTCAGAAATGATAAATTCATCATCTAACAAAAGTTCTACAATTTGGAGTATAGTGAATTCAAGACTCAATAAATCAAAACATCGCCAAAATATAGTGCTCAACTATGAACATGAAATAATCACAAACGAATTCGAAGTAGCAAATATTTTTGGGAACTTTTTTGTAACAATTGTAAACAAACAGCTACTCTCACACTTTGAAAATCAACTATCTGGTTCTTGTACAACTTCAAACCGATTGGTAAGCAATTCTTTCGCGTTCATACCTTGTACTGCTAATGAGATAGAGAATATTATCATACATTTGAAAAACAAAAAATCAACTGGTATCGATGAAGTGCCTGTATTCTTAATAAAGAAATGTAGCGCAGTCATCGCTCCAATACTTGCTCATATTTTGAATATTTCACTAGAAAAGGGCGAATTTCCATGTCGTCTCAAGTTGTCAGTTGTTTCTCCAATCTTCAAAAAAGGCGATCGACTTTCTATTTTGAACTATAGGCCTATAGCCTTATTGAGTATTTTATCAAAAATATTAGAAAAAGCAGTATCCAGAAAGATACACGAATTTCTCGAGAAATATAATATTCTAAGCCCGAACCAACATGGTTTCAGAGGAAAACATTCAACGGAAACAGCTATTACTGATTTTGTACAAATGGTTTATGAAAAAATGGAAAACGAGGAGTACACTGGCTTATTTTTTGACTTGTCACGTGCTTTTGATTGTCTGAATTATGAATTTATTTTATCGAAACTTTCAACGATAGGATTTCGTGGACCAATACTGAACTGGATAAAATCATTCTTAAATGGACGGAAGCTGATAGTCAAGGTGAATGACCAAACATCAGGAGAATTCCTAGTGGATACAGGAGTTCCACAAGGAAGTGTCTTGGGACCACTGATTTTTTTGTTGTTCATCAACGATCTTCCTGCCTACATAACTGATGGAACAGTATTTATGTACGCGGATGACACGTCGATAATTGTATCAAGTGTCGACAAAGCCGAATTGAACACAAAAATAAAAAATGTTTTAGATCAATTTAATAACTGGTGTCATAAAAATAGACTAATTATAAACTATTCCAAAACTGTTACATTGCAATTTCACAGACCATCTGTAGAACGACTTGACATTGAGAATTTCTACACAAACAAGTACTCGCTCACACCAAGCAACACTTGTAAGTTCCTGGGTACATTATTTGATGAAAATCTTAGATGGGACGAAAATATCAATTATATCTGTTCGAAACTGAATCGACAATATTTTGCTCTTAGGAACTTAATCAATTGCCTGAATGAAGAGGGAATCATGTCAGTGTACTATGCATTGGTATACTCCACGATTAACTATAACATCATCACGTACGGTCTCGCCACAAGTAGCAATAGAGTATTCATGGCACAAAAAAGAATTGTTCGCCTCATCTTCAAAATTAATCCTCGAGATTCTTGCAGGAATGTATTCATAGACAATAAAATATTGACGTACACCGGAATTTATTTATATAAATTACTAATCTATATTTATAAAAATAGAAACAACCTCAAGATGAATCGTGATTATCATGACTACCATACACGACGCAAAAACGAATTTAGACTCGAGCCTTTGTCCTTTGCTAGCTGTAAAAAGTCTCCAAAATACGCTGGTACATATTTTTTCAATTTTCTACCTCCTGAACTGAAAAATCAAGCGAACTTGTTTCAGTTCAAACGCAAACTGAAACTGTTTCTCATTGCTAATGTTTTTTATAATACACAAGAATATGTTTTATACTGTCAACGTGTATCCTTATGATTATAATGTATATTGAAAAATTTATTTCACTTTAATATTGTATTCATTTTTTTATTCATGTGTTTATATGTTCTTTTAGGATATACCAGAATGTTAATGTGTATAAATTTTTAAGTTTTTTGAATTGTACCTATATATAATTCAAATTTCGCATTCCCTTGACTTGTCAATCCAGTTCGTAATTGGTATTTTATGATCAATAAACTATCTATCTATCTATCTATCTATCTATCAGATGGAGTCCAACTCTTTTTAAGAACTGCCTTAATCCATAAATCAAGAATGTCTGAATGGGAAACTGCAACAAATAATATTACTTAATATGTTCATGGAAAAGTCAAGGAAGTATTTAACTTTGACAAATAATATAGGTATAGTTTTCGAACATATTCTGAGATTGGGAACATTGTACACCTAACTGATGATCATTTCAAGAACTATATTTTCCAAAAATCTGAACAATATTCAACTTACCCATGGAATGACAATTTCCTTTTGTCTTGCTCGTTCTTGCATCCAAAGGCGACACAATAAATCACCATTGTTTATCAAAACCTTCTCAACAATCAGTTTACAGTGTTTACACCAACAAATACAGTTCTTTTTATAAAACAAAACGCCAAATGAATAGATATTTCACATAAACAAAGACAATGAACTTATGTCTTCACTTTCTTGCCTGTTTAGATGTGAGAAAAAAATCTAAAGTACTTTAATTATTAGATAAAAGCAAACGTAAACACCAATCCACCATTAAACAACACGAGTAGGAAAGAGACAGGTTACCGTAAATCATGCTATCTTTGTTGCAGCTGCCCCTGACACACTTTGTGCTATTCGAGAGAACGGCCGTCTCCCTTCCAGTTGTATTGAGTTCATTGTCAAAAACGAGTATATTATTATTCACTCACATGCGGCGGCGGTTGAGGCACGAGCTGCGCCTGCGACGGCGCCACTTTTTGACTGGCAACTGCGCCGCTCCTCGGCGTCTGTCTGCCGATCAGCTCCACCCACCTGTCCGCTTCTTCTTTGCTCTGGCACACTGCGATCTTCTTGTCGATCATCGGCGCGCCGATCTCGAACGCGTTTTTGTACTGGTCGGTGTCCTCCAGCCTTGTGACTGATACGCCGGAGAGAAACAGTTTGCCCTGAAACACACGACTTCTATATTGACTAGTCCACAAAATGACTAGGTCACTTGTATGTGGCATATGATTCAATAAAGGTATAAAATTATTTTGTGATAACAATTATACATTTCTGATTTTTAGTTTTAATTCCAATCTCCAAATTCCATCTCGACTGCTCATTTCACACTAATGAAAATTTTTGAAATCTACAAGTTGGTGAATTGTTTGTCGAGATTTCTCTTTGATCCATTTTGTGATATTTTTTTTGAATATACTGAGCGAATTCGATGTTTTGATCTCATGTGGTAACTCGTTGAAAACTTTGGGTCCAAGATAATAATAGCACCTTTGACCTATCGTTTTGTTAGCTCTTGGAATAATGGATGATCCTTGTTTATACCTAGTACCGTAGAAGTGATCAATAGTCGGGAGAGTTGTTTTATTTTTATATTGATATAACAATAACGCTTTGCAGTATAATTGTCGAGGGTCAAGGATATTGCTCTCGCTATACAAATCATTTCCTGGATAATCGCGATCTTTCTTAAATATTGTTTTCAGTACCCATCGTTGGATTATTTCGAGACTTTTAATACATGTTTTGGATGCACCTCCCCATCCAATGATACCATAACTCAGATGTGTTTGTACAAGAGTATAGTACATTGTCTTCAGGTGTTTTACATCAAAAAATTGTTTGAAATATTTAAATTGATATAAGAGAGACCTTAACTTTTTCACTAGGAAATTTATTTGGTGATCCCATTTCAATTGTGCATCAATTAGGATTCCTAAATATTTTATGTGCTTCACTGATGTTATGCACTGAGTTTCATTTTCAGTGTTTATTAGGAGTTCTTCGAATGGTGGCATATTGGTAAGGAGATAACTAAATGGCATAAAATGAGTCTTATCAACATTGATAGTTAAGAGCTTACACCTGAAGAAATGTATAAATTTCACAAAATCTTCTTGGGCTGCCAGTTTCAGTGTCTCCCACGATGATCCTCTATAAAATATTGCAGTATCATCTGCAAAACTAACGATTTCACCAACAGTGTTGAGATTGAAGAGATCATTGAGATATATGGTGAACAGAATAGGTCCAAGAACGGTCCCTTGAGGAACCCCAAATGAAACCGTCCTTTCCACACTGAAGGAATCTTCTATATTAACACATTGAATTCTTTCTGTTAGATAACTTCTCATCATATCCTGAGCAGTTCCTCGAAATCCAATATTTTCCAAAGTTCTTAACAAGTCATCATGGCTCACCGTGTCAAAGGCCTTAGCCAAATCTACGAAAACGCAAAGAGCTGGTTCACCACTGTCTAAAGCCCTGTATATGTCTCCAACAAGATTGGCTATTGCATCCTGTGTTGATTTGCCTTCCCTAAAACCGTACTGTTTATCAGACAACAAGTTGTGTTTTTTGTGTGTATTATTATTTTATTTTCTACTTCTTTTTAGTTTCGCTATCTATAGAAGCGGTTTTAGTTTATTTCAAATTGTTTTTAGTTGGAATGAGAATTTTGAATAGAATCGGAACATGATTACAAAACTCGTCAATATTGGATCTACCATCTTGAATTCTTTAATTTTGACGAAGGAATCATAATTTTTTTATCCCGAAAACGACCACTTAAAAATTTTAAATAGAATCGTTATATAATTACAAAACTCGTCTAGTATATTGGTTCCACCGTCTTGAATTTCCAAATCCTGCTCTTTCCAAATTTTGACAAAAGATAACAATTCATCTTCATTAATATGAGATTATTTCTTAAATATATACTCCTTAGCTGAAAATAATTAATACACAATCAGGGTTTTTGCCTAATTACTTCTACTATACAGCTGATAGGTTTAGCATGGGAGCCGTCTGAACTTTTTGAACTACACCTTTTTCAATTGTAATTCAGAAAGTATAAAATGTAATTCAGAAAGTATAAGTTGTAATTCAGAATAGTTAAATGTAATTCAGAAAGTATAACTTGAAATTCAGATTAGTTAATTGTAATTCAGAAAGCGTAATATGTAATTCAGATTAGTGAAATGTAATTCAGAAAGTGTGACTTGTGATTCAGAATAGTGAAATGTAATTCAGAAAACGTCAATTGTAATTCAGAAAGCATAACTTGTTATTCAGAAAGTATCACTTAAGTAGGTAGGGCCTTACTATGGCCTGGGAAAATTTCGAGGACCGTGGGAAAATCTCTACCCTTTGATGTTGCCGCCTAACCGCAAGGTGCTAATTCCACGTTGGCGCGAGCTTATCGAAACCGCAACAATAACACTTTGATGACAATAACAAGATTGAATTTTCATATACAGGGCGTTTGAGTTGATTGAAAATTGAATAAAAAAATATATACAGAGTGTCCCACGGTTCACGGTCCCATGTTTTAGCATGGAAGGAGTGTTTGAGTTGAAAGAAATATATACAGGGTGTTTGAGTTGATGAAGATTGAAAAAAAAAATATATATACAGGGCGTTTGAGTTGATTGAAAATTGAATAAAAAAATATATACAGAGTGTCCCACGGTTCACGGTCCCATGTTTTAGCATGGAAGGAGTGTTTGAGTTGAAAGAAATATATACAGGGTGTTTGAGTTGATGAAGATTGAAAAAAAAAAAAAAAAAAAAAATATATATACAGGGCGTTTGAGTTGATTGAAAATTGAAAAAAAAAATATATACAGCTGTCCCACTGGTAGACCACCACACTTTAGGTGGGCTCTGCAAACAGATAGGTAATGCATGACAGATGACGTATAACAGATGTTCGTTGACAGATATCAAACTTTCGATGACACGTGTCTAGGCGACCTGCAAGCTAGCTACCTCGCAAGCCATCAGTTCAATAACAAAATTGAATATTTATATACAGGGTGTGAGAGTTGAATAAAAATTGAGAAAATTTATAGGGCAACTCATGAGTAGACCACCACACTTTAGGTGGGCTAAGCAAACAGATAGCTGACGTATGACGTATGGCAGATGACGTTTGATAGAAGGCCGTTGACAGGATCAATGACATGTGACCAGGCGACTTGCTAGCTGGCTACCCCGCTGATGATTTCATTCAATATGCAGTATGTTCAGATGGACCCGGCAAAACAGATAGGTAAAGTATGACGCACTAGCTGCTGATTCCGTTCAATATACAGGGTGTTTGAGTTATAGATATAGGGTGACTCGCGGGTAGACCACCCCACTTCTTGTCATGCTCAGAGACTGCTATAACACCCAAAGTACGACAGCGGATGACAACTAACATAACACATTCGATATATGACATACGAGGTATACCACATGACCTTCTGGTGCTCGCTGAACAATCGACAGCCGACAGATGGCTTATGACATTTGATAGGCGGTCGCTACGTATACCGTTGATTATATTCCCCGATGCTTGCCGAAAGCAAAACCAATTAGGCACCTGGCGGGTGGACTACCATGCATATAGATTAAGGGTGCTAGGAGGTTATGAACGCTAGAGGTTAGCCATGTTTAGGTGTGATACTTTGTTGAATAACCTGATTTTTATTATCAATTACTGAATACAGTTATTTCAATTAGACAGCTAACGCAAGCTCATGATTTCATTCAATATAAAAGACGGTTGAGTTGAATAGCAATGAACAATATACAAGGTTAGACCAACACAAATGGGCTCGACAAAGGGATAGCTTACGTATGACAGATGTTTTTTGACAGGGGACGTATGGAGTGGAAGTATTCAAAAACCAGGAAATATGTCGAACTACTCTCTACCCAAAACTCATGATGCGAGTGATCATCTCGAAGTCTACACACTTTCGCTTGAATCTTCTGGTAACGTAGATAATGTTTGCTGCAGTTTAGCTTGTCGCAGAAACGCTGCGGCAATGTAACGGGAACGTCAGGAAAATGTTATGTAATCGTTACAGATACGCTGCAAAAATGTCTCGGAAATGTCACAGGAACGTCACGGAAATGTCATCGAAGTGTCATGGAAGTGTCACGGAAGTGTCAAGGAAGTATCACGGAAGTGTCACGGAAGTGTCATGGAAGTGTCACGGAAATGTCACGGAAACGTCACGAAACACCAGAACGTTACAGAAACATCATGGAATGTTTACGGAAACGCCAATGAAATGTCAGACATATTTCATTATACCTACCGCTTCAGCTTCATTCAAGATAAAAACAATCTCGTTATCGTTCGAGGTGTTTCCGCGACAAATACTCTCTCTACAACTCTCAACTAAAAACATGTAAAACAGCTCTGGGTTACACCAAAGGATTGAAATCAAACACAGTGTTGAAAATGTTTATAATATATTCAATAAACTATACAAATAGCAGCACATTTCCCCACCACCCTCGAGGTAGTGCCTTGTGGCGCGTTGCTTCTTTTTATAGTGGGAAGCTCTCCGGTAGACCTACTTTGACCACTTGCGACGATAAATAATTAGGTTAACAATTTTTCTCAGACAGCACGAAGATTTATTCCTAAATTAATAGAAACACTTCATTAATTCGTCTAATGTATGTTTTCGCAGACAGCACGAAGATTAATTCCTAAATTAATAGAAACACTTCATTGATTCGTTCGTGCAGGGTATGCGCTGGCGCGCGCGCGCGCTTATCTTTGCAACGGATCCATCGAGGTAGAGTGAAGCGAGAGATGCATTCCAGAAATAAGAAACTTCGAGACGAAAATAAACTTCTCCCTCGGGAAAACAGGATATCGATAGTGAAGAAAGTACATAAATGTTGCAGATTTTACCAGTTTGTAATTCTTTATTTTTTGTTGTAGACGACACACTTGGACATGAATTATTTTCTTTTTAGTTAAAAAAAAAAAATCACAAGGAGTGAATACACAGATTCCTGAAGTCAATGAGGAGATATTCTTCTAACCTTGTAATCTCGTAATGAGGAGTGAATACACAGATTCCCAAAGTTAATTAGGAGGTATTCTTCTAACCTCTTCATTTCTCAACAATTTTATTACATTCCGATCTGATCAAATATCTATTGACTTCATCATCGATAATAAGGATGGGATAAAAGGGGGAAATAGCCGTGAAAACGACTGATTTTTCTTGTTTCTGCTTCATGGATCTTGTGATAATTGTGGTGATAATGATCAAAAAATAAATTAAGGTTGATAATAGTGTAAAATTAAGAATTACAATCTCATTTTTTTATACCCGAAAGGTACTGAGCTGTGATCCGGTAGAAACTTTCGTTTGAGAGACATCGGCTGATACTTCTTCCTGAGTTCTCGAGTGACCACCTCATGCTCTTTTGTTCGCCGTATCTCTCTACTGATGATGTGAATGGGCTCCCCAGGATTCAAAACCATCTCTTTAATGGCGTCAAAGTTTATTTTTTGAGACGCTGCACAAGTCAGAGATATACCCTTGACTTTACAAATTGTCTTGTGTTCCAGATCTTTAGCTGACCACAACTTATAACTATAATTTTTTGGTCCTCCCGATACAAATTCTGTAATATATGACCCATTACCCTCTTTCTCAAGTTCATCGGTCATGTCACCAACAAACTCTCCAGTGGGAACATCATATTCCCCAGGTCTCGAAACATATATTACAGAATCCGTGTCATAATATAAAACCCTTTGATCAAGTTGTTCCAGGAAACTATATAACTTGAGTCTAGCTTGTGCTGTGACAAAAGCTGCTATTACCACGTTCACAGTAGATAGAGAATCCATTGCCTCCTCTCTGTGCTCCCAATTCACAACCAGAGTATTTTCATTTATGGGAAGTACCGTATTAACATATATTGCAGGATTTGACATCATACTGAAAAACTCTGCTGGGTTATTGACAACTGAAGTTTTGGGTTGGTTTTCACGTTGGCCGAATTTTCCCCAGAAAGAGTTCAACATCAGTTTTGCCAATGACCGTAATCCAGGATTGTCCACAACTTTTGAAAATTCCAGTTGAATATCTTCCCTCTGCATGAATTTTTCGATGTACTGATTTTTTTCGGCTTCTGTTCGACAGTTTGAAGGCCAGTCAGATGACTCTTGTTTAATTTTTATGAATTTATTCATCATACCCGTAAAAAGACCAGTAACATCATTTCGAAACTGAACTGTTTCGTATGCCCATATTTCATATGTTTCCAATATTTTGTATCCTTTTTCAACAGCTTTGAGCACCTCGTCAACAACCCATGTACCTGTTAACGCTCGTTCTCCATCGGAATGTAGGCATTCCTCGTAATTGAGAGTTTGTCCACATTCTCGACAAAGAACGAACATCAACTTATTATTCATTTTCTGAGGCAGGACAGGATGGAATAAGTCTCGAGGAGCAAGCACTTTACATTTAACAAGCCCTGAAACCGAAGATAATGCTGGACATTCTGGGCCTACGAAGACTTTCGGGTGCCCTACTGGAAACTTTCCGTATTTACAGACCCAAGGATACAGCGAGCAAACGTCAACATATTTGATTGTTTCATCACCTTGAGCCTGGTAATATGCCGAAGTGTTTCCTGTACGACCCCCGAAAAATGAATCTCTAGGATCGAGAGGTACTTCTAATACCATTGGGTGATTTTCGGTGAATTCTTGTATCTCTTTGTTGTCAGCTATGCGGCGCCTGAATTCACACTCCCACATCTCGATTACATCGTATCCTAGAGATTTTAACCTCTCATTTTTAGCAATGGTACATTCATACCTGAGATTCATTGTCATAGAAGGGTCGTCATGTAGGGGCACATCTCTTTGATGTGTAAAACATTGGGTGCATCCGTGGTAATAGCAACCTTGAAACTCGAACACTTGTTTGGTTCCCTCGTTATACCCATCAACTTTCACCCCAGCCACTCGGGCTTCTTGATCTTTTGCTGCATGTTGAATACTAATGGCTCTTTCTTTTTCTTCCCAGACTAACCATTGAATGGCAATTTTAGACTGATTATCACGCCACCTGTACCCTCTTCGAGGAATTATGCCAATGGAGTCAGATTCGAGGAAATTACGCCGGTATACTTTATTACATGCTGAGGCAATTGTTGTCGCTTCCATGAATGGGCATACGTTTGTTTCAGTTATCATGAGTTCTCTGAATTTCAAACAGGACTGTGTTAGAATGTCGACGTCCGAAGTACAATATTCGATAATTTCTCTTCGAAAGTCAAAAGAGTAATTTGCTGCGACTTTTTCAGCATGCCATTTCATCAGTTTTTCTCTGCTTTCGTCATCTTTCGAATTATCTGGATCGTAATATGCAAGAGGAGGTATTGGCCCTTTGTAATCTTGATGATCTACTGTATTGAAGAGGTGGGGAAAGTATCCCTTTTTCAATTCAGAGAAACCGAAGGCTTTTGGAAGCTTGGAGAGGGCCATGGGGAAATAATTGAGAGAATCTAAGAATTTCACGTTGCCAACAGTCATGGATATCAACTTTGTTCCTCGCATGATGAGATCAGGAGTGATATCAGTCTCACTTAGAATATGATTGAGAATAAACTGGTGGTCGAATCCACCACCGTTATGAGCCAGGACTGTGATATTCTTGAACTTTTTTCGAATTTGAAGTACATGATCCATGAATTTGGAAATAACATCATCGTCATTGAAGACTTTTTGTCGGAAACCGCAAGACTGGCAAAAGTACAGTTTCTTCTCGTGTATACAAAGGTGACAGCGTTGGGAGTAGACGCAGAGATTGGGTTCATGAAGAAGAGACATTTTCACTTCATCTTTACCATTTTTTGAAATAACTTCTTGACGAAGTGTCTCTTGACGAGTTTCGAGATCGTAGAAAATGAATAGAAAATCTTTCGATGGTGGGGCTTTCAAATCGGGTTGAATATAGCAAAGATGATCTGATGGACATTGTTTATTGCAGATCTTACAAAATATTTCTCCGCAAGTGTGTGTTCTGTCGGTTTTTACAACTTTAAAACATTTCTCACAACGCCGTATCTGCTTGCAAATATTATTTCGCGAATGATTGTTATAACACACCTGCCCACGGAAAGATCTCTTGCAAGAATCGCATTTCACGGACAACTCTCCAATAGAGCAAGAAGGTGACTGTTGACATCCAGGGCACGTGCCCCCACATCGATGTTTATCTTTATGGTCAAAAGGTTCATGACATTCTTCACAGTAATAGTTGCAACAAAAGGCTGCAGTCAATGATGTTATAACGTTGTAATGGCCCTCGTGATGAAGTAAATTCAAAGAAGGACCAATACCGTTACCTGTAAAAATTACGTCACGCCCTTTTGAGCCATAAGCATATACAGTGATCTTGTATTCTTTCATATATCTTTGGAATTGCTGGAGTTCAGGTATTCCAGCCCCTTCTTGAGGGATGGAGACACCAGCAGCAACTATCAGCTCGTGAGCTCTTTGCCCTTGCAACTTGCCGATGTCTCGTCGAACTTTCCTCAGCTCAGGATCTTTATCTACGCAGGCTTTGGCGACCACAAGAGAACGCGGTAGACACAAATTGTCTTTGTTTTTAATTGAAACGAGCCCGCGACGTTTCGCACACTCTTCATTGAAGGAGTTGTACAGTTTGCCACGGCCTTGTCCCTTTGGCATTCTCACTGATGTAACCCCCAAACAGAAAGTTTCTGTATTTAGCCCAGTGGAGTTGGATTGATATATAGCAGAAATTCTCTGCCATACATCATCAACTGTCACCTCTGAAGCGGGCTTGAAGTGCATCCACCCTTGCCCCCTGGCAAAATCCTTGGAGCAGAAGGTGAAACCGACTTGATCGGATGGCTCCATGCCTTCTGTCCCCTTCAGAACAATTTGGGTGATTGCATCTTTCACCCACCTGACAGGCTCAGTACCTCTGGGTATATCCTTGATTTTGAACTCCAGGGTACGTCCCTGAAGGCCAAAACGTCGAATATTCTTCAAGTTATCCTTGATAATATTGAATCTTTCGATAGTCGTCATTGTGAATTCGAAATCTATATGAAATCAGAAATCCAATATGGTCACAATCAAGCCCCAAATAGACCAAAAATATATCAAGAAAAAAAAAAAAGTTTTATTCACCACAAAAACACAACCGCACCGTTCAGCAATCTGAAACAAAATGATCGAGATTAGTTGTGTGTTTGTGTATAAGGTGAACTTCAGGTCGGACGGACGACTGAACGATTCCAGCAATTTTCAAAAGGCCTCTGATTTGTTATAAATTTGCGCTTTCACTGCCATAAGAAAACATGTTAAATTGCTATATTTGACAAATTTGAATAAATTGTAACAATTATTCAAGTATATCTCATTGAAGCTCCCCAATTCATTCGAAATTTCATTAAATGCAGGAGGACCATAATCGACGACTGATCGATTCCAATGATTATTATCAATAGGCCCCTGAGTTTTAATGAATTTGTGCAATCACTGCTATAAGAAAACATGTTAAATTGCTACATTTGACGAATTTGAATCAAACTGCAACAATTATTCAAGTATTCCCTTTTGAAGCATATCCATTCATTCTAAATTCCATAAAGTGCCGGAGTACCATAATCGACGACTCCAAACGACTCCAATTATTTTCAAAGGGCCCCTGACTTTTGATGGATTTGTGCATTCACTGGCATGAGAAAACATGATGAATTGCTACCTTTGATGGATTTGAATCGAACTGTCACAATTATTCAAGTATCTTTTATTGAAGCATATCAATTCATTCGTAGTTTCATATGGGTAGGTAGGTAGGTTTATTGGTGTTAATATACATTCGAGTACTTACACAAGTCAGTAAAAAGGTCAATACACTTATATGAAGTGCAGTAGTACCGGATGCAATAACCGCGAATATTACATAGTCACAAAGGTTGAGAGTTGGGAAAATAGTACAGAGTAGATTTCACACTATAAACAGTGTCGGATCCACCGGAAGAATGATTTATCACTCTACGTGGCTCCTGTATCGTTCAAATTAACTATGTGTTGTTATCACCCATTCATCATTTTAGATTGATATAAAATATTAGTTGAGTAAACTACTTACTGATGAGATTTCAGCCAAGTCAGATTAATTTATGTTTCACATGGTCACAGTATTTATAGGATTCCAACAGACGTTCAGCGGCGAAATGTAGGCAGTCTCCGCAGCGCCACCTGCATGCAGTGACGCGAATTGACGGATGAGAAGTAGTGTGACCATATAATATTTTTGATATTTTGAAAAATGACCACTAGACTAATTAATTAACGCATCTGTCTCATGAATCGTTCGAACTAATAATTCGAAACGGGAAAAACAGAAAATAATAGGTATACGGAAATATCTGAAATCTAATATAGTAAAAATGTTACTCGAAGCTAATATCATGATCATCGACACTGTCATCATTATTACTTATTTCACTATCCAGTAGATCATTCCACATCCAACTGTCTTAAAGAGTAGGCATGGCTAATATTTGTGAGCGCTGTCATCAGCTGTGTACTGTACGAGAACTTTGTAATGATTGTTTTATAATAGAATGCCTCAATAGTGGAGAGCGGATTCCATTCAACATCAATAACACCTGGGAAAGTTTCAAAAAGAGAAAATTTCCCTATAAGCTATTGTGTGAGAAATGTGGGAAATTCTTGACTAGAACTGACATGTACCGCCATATGAGGAATGTCCATCACTCCTGTTCATGAATAATCGGACTGATTAGATAATTGCGTTCGCATAAATCATCTGATCACACGCACAGAAGTATTCAGAGGTATTCGGAGGTCTTCAGATCATGCCTTCAGATGTCTTCAGATGTCTTCAGATCATGCCTTCAGATGTCTTCAGATGTCTTCAGAGGTATTCAGAGGTATTCAGAGGTATTCAGATCACGCCTTCAGAGGTATTCAGATGTCTTCAGAGGTATTCAGATGTCTTCAGAGGTATTCAGATGTCTTCAGAGGTATTCAGATCACGCCTTCAGAGGTATTCAGAGGTATTCAGATGTCTTCAGAGGTATTCAGATGTCTTCAGAGGTATTCAAGAGTCTTCAGCTGTATATCAACCACTCTTCAAAAATAAGACCCAGTGTAAACGCTTAAAGTCGAGCGTGGAGCCTGAAGCCAGTAGTGGAAACGAAGAGTTTGATATTTTAGATGAATGGACAGATCCGAATGACTTGGTAGATAGACTGAGATATTTAATGGAATCAGATAAGAACAACAACGAGATCGCCTTTATTCTCATCGAACTTGAAAATGTTGGCATATCTAAAATAAATTATTGAAATTTATCCGTCTTTTATTGTGTTTGTAAGCATTTGAGACTAACACGCAATGACTAGTCAACTCCACTTACTTTATGTAGGTATTTGTTGATTGAACATGTGACTATATGATTTAAAAAAAACACCCTGTATAACGACTCATAGTGAATTAGTTGCGATTTCGAATAAAATAATAAACTTTTTTATATGCATTATGGATACCTATACATCACAGAACCATTCATATCACCATAATTAATACATAAACATTTTTCTAATAATTTCTCAGATCCAATGTGTGAACGATAGGCTGAAAATTGATCCATTTTCTTGATGTGTAGTATTAGTTTAGATGCAAATCCTCTTCTCCGATACTCCATCATAGTATAGATAAAATTTAGAGTTTTCGGTCTATTATGTTTTCCCAAAGGGTCAAAGTTCATGCTAGACATTAGGGCAAAAAATGTCGGAAACCCGTCCACACAAATAATATATAACAGGATATGTTCTGATCTTGATACCACTGATTGATCAATACATCTGTCATGACGTCATAATCTTCCATTGCCCGATTTTCTTTACAGCTTTCGATCCATGAAAGAATACATTTTTTTCCATTGTGTAGATTGACTGACATTTCACATTATTTATTTTTGTAATATAGCTTGATTTAATCACGTGATTCCATTTCCATTCACTTTTCGCGATATCATACATTGGGCTAATCTCAAGAGAAAAACGAAAAACAGTGTAAAAGCCTTTCTAGTTTTTGAACCACACTGTATATCATCAACAGAAACTTTAAAAGTAGATTATCTATGCTGAAAAACATTCGAATAACGAAACCACGCTAATTTAAAGGTATTTATAGTTTTGAGCCGCCCGGTATACCAATAACAGAAGATTATCTATGCAAAAAACATCTAAATGCAACATAGGCCTGTTGTAGATTATGGTTAATGATATCTGTATGGCTCATTTCCAGCGTGATAAGAGTCCGAACAGCTGTTTTTGTTTGAATAACATAATTTTCAAGAGGAATGGCTGATTGAAACATTAAAGCGACCAGAACGAATAGAAAAGCGCTATAGAAATATAAAAACTTACTTTTCTTCAAGATAAAAGGCGCAAGCACTAAATTATCAATTGGTGCTGAAAACTTTTCAAGATACTCGAACACTTGATGTGTTGGTATCGAATGATTCGTCTAGATACGTCTAGCATATTTTATACTCTCGAGCTATTCAATTTTTTGCATTTCCAGCGAATGTTGGCATATTATAATGACTGCAGATAACAGCAATCTAAATTTTTCGCATTTCCAACGAATATCGGTATGTGACTACAGATAACAGCAATCTATGGATGGATATCGCCGGATATATATAGGGAGATATTCAGGAAGTATGTCAAAGCAATGTTTATTAATCATAATATGCCAAGGTTTATGATGAAATAATCATTATCTATTGGTGTAAAATAAACCACCGGTGCATCGTTATCTTTTATATATTCAAGTAATTATTTGGAAAAAATAAAATGAAAAACGACAGATTATATAGGATAGGGTATACAAATCAGCACTTGGATGAAATAATCCACGATAAAACTCAAAATGAAACCGTAATATTATATAGGGAAGAAACAACGAGCACTAGAGGATGAATCATTTACAATTTCAGAATAATCGTTGACACTTGGTTGAATTATTTTTTTCGAAAAAACTCTGAATATAATGGAAAAGGACTATAACATATGCAGGACTGAGGATGAACACTTGAATTGAAACAAAAGGCAGTTATTGCTATTGTTGTTGGTTCGAAAAAAACTCGAAATGGGAAAACTATGAAAGCTTCATAAAAGAAATTAGCACTTTGATAAAAAAAGGTACTTACTATTTTTGATGATGCACGCACACACAATATAGCACTGACTGTTGTTCAATGAGCTGCTGCTGCGATGCTCGAATGGATGTTAGAGCGTTGCGACATTGGTTATATAGGCAGAAAGATATGTGGGGAAAAGGGGATACTGAACGCGCGCGATATGTGAATAACATTCGTTATTTTCTGCGGTTTTACTCACCACGTAAAAACCAAATAGAACACAATATCTACCCACATTTGCCGGATATTTCTGAACTTATCTGAAATGTTGGAAAAAACATATGACCACATGTACAGGATATTCTCGACCTTATCTAAACTGTTGGAATAACAATCAACCGCAAAAACAGGATGTTCTCGCTACAATCTGAATCGTTGGAAAAAAACAGCAACCGCAATCGTATGAGACTTCATCATTATCGCAGGAAGTTACCGACCAAATCTCAGTGAATTCTAAACGGAAAATATGCACAACAAGTTGATTATATTCGATTTTATTTCTTCATGAAAAATAACTGAATGATATTTATCAGAATTATCACGACTATGAATGCTAAATTAATATTCGATATAATATTCGATGATGTGACGAATTTTTCATGGTCCACTGGTGCTGGGGATGTCGGAATAATTGTTGTTGATGTGTTTTCGAAAAACTGCCATTGTCCTAGCTCCCCAAAGGTCCTATCATCGAAAATCAAACGAATTCTATATTTCGTTGCGTTTTTCGGCACTTGTATTGAGAATACTTCCATCCGACCATCATTGATGTACCCTCTTCTCATACCAATCCACTGACATGATCGATTATTGAAACAAATTCCCGCTTCGCTAACTTTGTTCGGCACATTCATGTACAATATATTGTTCATAATTGCGAACAGCAATACGTATGTTGCTTTCAAAATAGCCATATTTTTTTCGTAGTTTGCTGCGTTGTAGGTATGCGTCGAGAATATCCTGTACATGTGGTCATATGTTTTTTCCAACATTTCAGATAAGTTCAGAAATATCCGGCAACTGACGTTTGTACTCTGCCACAGACATTGGAAGACTGTCGCAAAACACCCAACTACCCCATTTTTATGTCTTGATTTGCATGCGCACACGCAAAAGCAAAAATGTTTGCATACCCTGCACGAACGAATCAATGAAGTGTTTCTATTAATTTAGGAATTAATCTTCGTGCTGTCTGCGAAAACATACATTAGACGAATTAATGAAGTGTTTCTATTAATTTAGGAATAAATCTTCGTGCTGTCTGAGAAAAATTGTTAACCTAATTATTTATCGTCGCAAGTGGTCAAAGTAGGTCTACCGGAGAGCTTCCCACTATAAAAAGAAGCAACGCGCCACAAGGCACTACCTCGAGGGTGGTGGGGAAATGTGCTGCTATTTGTATAGTTTATTGAATATATTATAAACATTTTCAACACTGTGTTTGATTTCAATCCTTTGGTGTAACCCAGAGCTGTTTTACATGTTTTTAGTTGAGAGTTGTAGAGAGAGTATTTGTCGCGGAAACACCTCGAACGATAACGAGATTGTTTTTATCTTGAATGAAGCTGAAGCGGTAGGTATAATGAAATATGTCTGACATTTCATTGGCGTTTCCGTAAACATTCCATGATGTTTCTGTAACGTTCTGGTGTTTCGTGACGTTTCCGTGACATTTCCGTGACACTTCCATGACACTTCCGTGACACTTCCGTGATACTTCCTTGACACTTCCGTGACACTTCCATGACACTTCGATGACATTTCCGTGACGTTCCTGTGACATTTCCGAGACATTTTTGCAGCGTATCTGTAACGATTACATAACATTTTCCTGACGTTCCCGTTACATTGCCGCAGCGTTTCTGCGACAAGCTAAACTGCAGCAAACATTATCTACGTTACCAGAAGATTCAAGCGAAAGTGTGTAGACTTCGAGATGATCACTCGCATCATGAGTTTTGGGTAGAGAGTAGTTCGACATATTTCCTGGTTTTTGAATACTTCCACTCCATACGTCCCCTGTCAAAAAACATCTGTCATACGTAAGCTATCCCTTTGTCGAGCCCATTTGTGTTGGTCTAACCTTGTATATTGTTCATTGCTATTCAACTCAACCGTCTTTTATATTGAATGAAATCATGAGCTTGCGTTAGCTGTCTAATTGAAATAACTGTATTCAGTAATTGATAATAAAAATCAGGTTATTCAACAAAGTATCACACCTAAACATGGCTAACCTCTAGCGTTCATAACCTCCTAGCACCCTTAATCTATATGCATGGTAGTCCACCCGCCAGGTGCCTAATTGGTTTTGCTTTCGGCAAGCATCGGGGAATATAATCAACGGTATACGTAGCGACCGCCTATCAAATGTCATAAGCCATCTGTCGGCTGTCGATTGTTCAGCGAGCACCAGAAGGTCATGTGGTATACCTCGTATGTCATATATCGAATGTGTTATGTTAGTTGTCATCCGCTGTCGTACTTTGGGTGTTATAGCAGTCTCTGAGCATGACAAGAAGTGGGGTGGTCTACCCGCGAGTCACCCTATATCTATAACTCAAACACCCTGTATATTGAACGGAATCAGCAGCTAGTGCGTCATACTTTACCTATCTGTTTTGCCGGGTCCATCTGAACATACTGCATATTGAATGAAATCATCAGCGGGGTAGCCAGCTAGCAAGTCGCCTGGTCACATGTCATTGATCCTGTCAACGGCCTTCTATCAAACGTCATCTGCCATACGTCATACGTCAGCTATCTGTTTGCTTAGCCCACCTAAAGTGTGGTGGTCTACTCATGAGTTGCCCTATAAATTTTCTCAATTTTTATTCAACTCTCACACCCTGTATATAAATATTCAATTTTGTTATTGAACTGATGGCTTGCGAGGTAGCTAGCTTGCAGGTCGCCTAGACACGTGTCATCGAAAGTTTGATATCTGTCAACGAACATCTGTTATACGTCATCTGTCATGCATTACCTATCTGTTTGCAGAGCCCACCTAAAGTGTGGTGGTCTACCAGTGGGACAGCTGTATATATTTTTTTTTTCAATTTTCAATCAACTCAAACGCCCTGTATATTTTTTTTTTTTTTTTTTTTTTTTTTTTTTTTTTTTTTTTTTTTTTTTCAATCTTCATCAACTCAAACACCCTGTATATATTTCTTTCAACTCAAACACTCCTTCCATGCTAAAACATGGGACCGTGAACCGTGGGACACTCTGTATATATTTTTTTATTCAATTTTCAATCAACTCAAACGCCCTGTATATATATTTTTTTTTTCAATCTTCATCAACTCAAACACCCTGTATATATTTCTTTCAACTCAAACACTCCTTCCATGCTAAAACATGGGACCGTGAACCGTGGGACACTCTGTATATATTTTTTTTTATTCAATTTTCAATCAACTCAAACGCCCTGTATATATATTTTTTTTCAATCTTCATCAACTCAAACACCCTGTATATATTTCTTTCAACTCAAACACTCCTTCCATGCTAAAACATGGGACCGTGAACCGTGGGACACTCTGTATATATTTTTTTATTCAATTTTCAATCAACTCAAACGCCCTGTATATGAAAATTCAATCTTGTTATTGTCATCAAAGTGTTATTGTTGCGGTTTCGATAAGCTCGCGCCAACGTGGAATTAGCACCTTGCGGTTAGGCGGCAACATCAAAGGGTAGAGATTTTCCCACGGTCCTCGAAATTTTCCCAGGCCATAGTAAGGCCCTACCTACTCACTTATGATTCAGCAAGTAGGCCAGAGATACAATTGTTGGAGGTGATTGTGCTAGGGCTGCACAACACACCACCATTCACCATGCTGCAATTCTGGCATTTCAAGATATGTCCGTTGGTCGATAAATAAAAACTATTGATGTTCACCACACAATAAACCATTTGTTGATTCCTATTCCCTACCCTTATTTGAGTCCATGGTATTTATGGATTACAAGTGATGCTTTTTGAATTACAAATTACGCTTTATGAATTACAATTGAATATTCTGAATTACAAGTAACACTTTCTGAATTACATTTCACTAATCTGAATTACATGTTACGCATTCTGAATTACAATTGACTAATCTGAATTACAATTGACGCTTTCTGAATAACAATTAACTATGCTGAATTACAAGTTACACTTTCTGACTTACATTTTACTAATGTGAATTACAAGTTATACTTTCTGACTTACATTTTACTAATCTGAATTTCAAGGTACACTTTCTGAATTACAATTGAAAAAGGTGTAGTTTGAATTGAAATATCGGTTTATTGGCTCTTGGGAATTTTGAGAAAAATTACAGTAAATCTAGATACTATGAGAAGCCTTTGCCTAGCTAAATCATTTCTGTGAATTGAATATTGAAATTCCAGCAGCTGTTCAAAAAACAACGATTCTGAATGTAGTCAATTCATTTTGATATGCTATATTTCTTAAACTATAAATCGCAAGTCAGTGAATATTGATTCATCTCTTGAAAAAGTCTGTTCTGTACATATTTGATCACTTGATATTTTTTATAACTGTTACCGTTTTCCCGTGGTTCATCAAAGAATTGGGAAAGGCAATTTCCAGCGCCTCGATTTTGTCCCTATCAGTGTGACGTCACGACAGCGATGCTCCGGCCCGGTGAGATAAAGTAGGCCTTGGTATGTCAATCGACAATAAACTAGCGCCTCGCTAGAGTTCGCACACTGCATCCATCATTCTAGCTTCCAACATGATTGACGTTTTAAATGTCAAGAATTACCGTGAAAATGGTCGATTCTGATTGGTTATCGAGAACAATAGTGGTCTCGCATGAACAACCTTCTTCCTTACCTCATAAATGAACGCGCTCAGCCGATGACTGACAGACAAAATGACCAAAGTGGACGGAAACAAGACGAAGTATCTGTCTAAGTGCTGCGGCCCGACAGCCACCGAGCCCATGTACAAGATGTCGCCGAGGGTGCACAAGCTCGGTCCCTCCCACCCTCTCACAGGACCTGTCAACACTTGGAGTTCCAATTCTTTTTGTCGTCGAGTTGCTGAACAAGTTATCTGAAGAGAATAAGGAATAGGATATGTAATATACCGGAAGCTACAATGGGCTTATATCACAAAAAAATTTTATTTCATAATTCGATAGAACTCGCCCAAACTAGCCCACCACCGCAAACCGTTTCTTGCTGTGAGCTCCCTACGTTTTATAAAAAATTATTGAAATCCCCGATTTTTCGGGCCTCCGAAAACGAGGCGATGATGTGACGTCAAAACCCTAATACTGAAACAAGACTATTCGAGACAGAGATGAATGATACATGATTTCTGACAAAGCACCAAGATTGGTGAATCTGAAAGTTGATTTTTGGGACAAAGATAATAAGAACAAGAAGAAGATCAATTCTAACCTATATTAACTTTTTGCAAATCGCGAAACTTTCGAATATTAAATTGAAATATTTCAACAAAAGTATGATTAAGAAATGTTTCGTGCCTAATTGCAATTATAAAAACATCATTTAGCTGGGAATTTTGGGAACAAATCTGGCCTCCTCACTGGGTAAACACAATATTGTAGTTGTTTTGCTTTGCAGAAATTCATTGGGAAATTGCTTGAAAAATGAATGATCCATCTCTTAGAAGAACATTCAAAGGGAGATGCAATAAGTAGTATCTATTTAGTCTAGGGAATAACCATACATTGTTTCATGCCAATTGATCATATTGTTGCATAGGTAAACATATCAATAAGTGACTGATTTAATGAGGATTCTCCATATGATGGGTATTCTGATGTTAAATATCCTTTCAGGTGAACAATTTTCCAATACAACTATAAAAGGTACAAGCAATGGAAATTGAATGAATATTGTGTAACAAACCTTTCAGATTTTCTATTCCTCACTTCAGCACTGAGAAACTGTATGTTAGGGACATAAAAATCATTAACCATTTCCAAATCAATTTTTGGGAGATTATCTGAAGAGCCTTTTACAAATCTTGATTCAACGTTCATGTTTATATTCAATATATCAATATAATATAAAGCAAGATTTGGAGGTTAATTTCATTTCCTGTCTTCTCTTCTCATTTTAAACGAAATAAATAACTTCGGAATCGGAATTCGAGACTCGATGCAAATGCAGCTCCATGCAAAACGAATCAACAAAGAAATGTTGCTGCGTTTATTAATTGTATTGGATTATTGTGAAATTGTAATGGTGCAAATGGTTTGAGATTGAGAAATTACGTTGTCAATAGATTGTTTATATTCCAATGATTCAACCTACAGTCGACAACTTGAATATATTCTTCTGCAGTAGTGGTAGTGGATATCAAAAGATATTTCAATATCGATTTCGATCTCTCGGATATTTTGTTTGGATGATATGGCAACAGTGATAAGTGTCACACATGGGTCACGCTCATTGGTTCAAGGCGAGATGAGGTTTCTACGTCATAATAAGAGGGTCCGTTTTCAGAAGGCCCTATTATTTATGTTCAAAAATAAAACATTCCAGTTGATTTTTCGATCGAATTATGTCGTCAATCATTATTTATGTATAGAAGGATCGTTATAAACATGGTTTGAGTTGAAATTTCTACTAAGGTGTACACGCCCACTCTATCTTGTCAGGTTGTTGCTCAATATCAATATTACATATTTATTTTATTTTGAATTTTTAATTTTATTTACTTTATTCGCGGAAATCAATGTTACCATTTGGCGCTCGATTTTCATCGTTCCATGTCAAAGCCACGTCAAAACTGAGGGAAAACAAACTCAATCTTCACTCAATCCCATTAGTGCCATTAGCTTGTGTAAGTGTACTGATAAGAGTGATGTTTTTAAATTTCTTGACATTAATTGTCAATATTCGATCGAAAACGCTAATAATGCCTGTTGTAGATGTTCTTTTGGCAGATATTTTGCTCTATTTAGATGGAAAAAGCCGACCAGTAGTGGAAGGAGCAGTTTTCCGTGCTAATCATGTGATTTTGTGTGAGGCAGAAGACTTCAACAAAAGGCACATTTTTGCACTTTGTGTACAAAGTTCGGCGATGAAATCTTCCCCACATGAAGTAAAATTGAAGTTGGGGTCCAGAGGAATTCCTGTAGAACAATGGATTTGAAACAGTTTAAAAGTTTTCAAATTTTCCATTTTCCATTGTTGGGCTAGCTTTGTATCTTTTGGAGAAAGATGCATTGACACACTTTCCGAAATATAATTATTGCACTGAGCAGTACTTTTTTGATTAGCTCGTCATAATTAGTTAGAATTGTTTGAACTATCTCCAATTCTTCACCCGTTCACTGTTCATTAAACTAATAAAAATGTAATAATGTGAAAAAATTAACCAACTCAACCATCATCACTACCAACAGTGCCAACACTTTATGTCATTGACAAGTTTGACAACTACAGCTACAGCAAGCTGTTTGCAATGTAGTCTATGCACTTTATCCATAGACAACAGTTTGTTTTCCCCCCGTTTGAAGTTCGTATTATGTAACCTAAATGTTGCCAACTTCGTGAATCTCGCGAATACACGTATAGAAAATTGTTATGTTTGTTACCAAAGAGTTTTTTTGTTCTATTTTAAGTTCAATTTTCAATACATTTTTATATCATGTAGTTACTAGTTTTGTAATTTCTACCTGTATTCGTTGTGTCCATACTTATTGAAAAAGAATGAACACTCTTCGAATTCATCGTTATAGTAAGTATACTGTTTTTTCGGAACATAGAATGCATCAAAATCTGCATCTGTTCATACTGGTAAAAACACCTCACTTTCAATTTGAAGGCATTTGACCTTGAACCAGAAAACATTTCCCCTGCGGCGCATTCTTTTTTGCCTTAGTTGCGTCCCAGCAATTCTGGGACACCCTCTATTTGAATATGGGTCCGCAATGACTTGGCTCTCCAAATCACAACGAATCTAAGTTTCACTAATTTGCTGACAAAGTCGAAGATACACCCTTTGAAGTTGGTACAAGTACATAATAAACAACCTTCATAGTGATTAGCATTACAAAGGACATTGTTGCCTATGTATATATCCTTTCTATATGAGATTACTGATACGTTAATGCATTACAAAAACATGATATTAAGCACCTAGATTGCAACAAGATGACAACATCTCACCGAGTATGACTGAATTGAGAATGCATTGAGAATGGATTACCACTCAACAAGAAATTGTCACTCAGCAACATATTCACGGAAGGCCAATATGATTGAATTTAGTTACACTATAAACGGCAACAATGTCGAAAAACACAATCTTACGATCTTAAGATCTTGGTGTCTATTTTGACAAAGAACTTCAGTTCTTGCCACACATTACTAAAATTACATCATCAGCTAAAAAAATGTTCGGCATGATATTCAGAAGTTGTAAAGACTTCCAGAATCAAGAAATTTATATAAATATTCATGAAGTATGTTGCATTCAAAATTGATGGGATATACCCTGAACAGGGTATAGACAACTCTTCACTGCTGAATAGATTTTCGTTACTCTCTCTCGAAAACC
Source organism: Phaedon cochleariae (assembly GCA_918026855.4). NCBI lineage: Eukaryota > Metazoa > Arthropoda > Insecta > Coleoptera > Chrysomelidae > Phaedon > Phaedon cochleariae. The sequence continues at coordinate 5,291,809 of OU896716.1, read as the reverse complement.
GAAAAAAAGCATTACTCATGTAAATAACCGAAATGAAACATGTTTTTACCTAACAACACCAAGAATAAATATTATAGCCAAGTCTCCCGTATACCGAATCTGTAAGAATTTTAATATCTGCGATCAAATAGATCTATTTTCAACATCAATAGGATGTTTCAAATAATATTCAAGAAATACTCTCCTCAGAATTGAGATGTACATGTATATTCAATTGTAACTTATTATTTATCATTCTTGTACTAAGTTTGCTGTGTTGATTATGTTGCTTGTCCTGTAATTGGGTGTAATACCTGTTTGGACAAAAAACATTTTTTTTATGACTGGTGGACAATATTGGGATATCCAAAACATTTATATGATATTCAATTTTAAAGTGGATTGAATACTTACTGCTATATCTTTATAGATACTGACAGACCTCTGGGTATCCCCTCTGTCAGGATGACTCTCTTCAACGTGCCTTTCCAACTCTTGCTGCATACCCGAGTACTTCTCTAACCTCCGGAACGGCTTACTCAACATCGTTGTAAGCACAAGAACGCCTGGATTCGCGGCACCCTTTGATTCCATATATTTAGTGAGTTCATCACTAAAATTACAGTTGAATAGGGTCCCTTGATGTAAATTGACGTATTTGTCATCTTAACAGGGTACGGACAGATCCTCGTCTCCTCTTACTCTAAAGTGTTTGTGAAACAGTTATATAGTTCCATCTTTATTCATTTCTGGGGATAAACACTAGATTTCTGACATTTGTTTTTTTTGGGTTATATTGAGGACATTGGCGTATCATACGTAATTTCCACATGTAATTTCTCATACAACTCTATATATTATATACAAATAATGATGATAATTTTCGAGTTTTTGATTTTTCAACTCCAGCATAATCTTTGTGAGGCAGTGAGCAAATTTTTCTGAAAGTTTGATACGTTTCACCAAATGGGACTGTTATTAGGCAGTACCTATCAATAAATTATTTTTGATTTCAGACTAACTCTTATGGTTGAGATATGATGAAAAATGGGGGAGACCACTGATTTTTTGAATCGACATTATCGTGAACTCTATACTGTGAAACTACCAGTGAATTTATTTTGAATTTTTTCATTTATGCTAAGACGATGAAAAAAATAAATAAGAATATGTCCATTTCAAAACACACAATTCCTACGCCATTTGAAATTTTGTCAATTTATTGATGTGACTGGTGCGACGTCTTAGTCCCAACACGCCTATTGTCCTTGAACTGACCAATCACACTGCAACACTGCAGAATGACGAGGTATCAGAGAGAGATAGCTACAGTTCGGGACTAATACGTCACGGCTCCACTATCATATTTGGTTTTTTGAAATATCGAATGAAATATGCTGATCTCAAAACGATATAGATTCGATTTCCTTCAATTTCAACTCATAATATTGATTGTACATAAAACGTAAATCATGATTCGTCGATTGTATGTAGGTATTCAAACTGATGTGCTCATATGTCATGTGCACTGTATATATTCATGTTGGGAATCATTTTTGCAGATTTTCACGAACATTTAATATTTCCTGAATATCGGTATAATTTTTTAAATGGTAGGGCATAAGCCTCTTCTTTTAATCCTCCGTTTTAATCAAAACTGTTTCTACTAAAAGACATACAAAAACTCGTGGGGTGGATAATTATTGGCACATTGCCACAATGAGAAAGTATAATATGTGATTTCGTATTAGTTTTACTTCGAATATTTAGCTGATGTATTCACCAATTTTCCACATTCGGTCACTTCACTTTCCATGTTCTAAGATCATTTGGATTTGATGGAAAGCTGACAAATTCAAATTTGCCATCCAACTGATTGATACAGCCTAACGCAGCACATTTTACCATCCTTCAAAAACAGAATTGAATAATGTCGTATTAAGATCAAGTATGAAATTAAAATTTTGTGAGATCTCTTTTAACGCCTATTAATGTGACGTGACAGCAATGTCATGTCAGGGACGCCAATACACGAAACCGAAGTCACTAGATGATTAAGAGAGAATGGAGCAATGATCTGTCCGTACCCTGATAGATGACAAATACGTCAGTTTGCATGAAGGGACCCTACATTTGAATGAATCGAATAAGTCATTGGTCTGGAGTATTGGAATTGTAGTAGATAGTTACCGGTATTTGTCTAGTATGCATACTGCCCTAGGATGCAGCGAGCAGTACTTTTGGTGAACACTTTTTATTCTTGGCGCCCAAGTGAGGAATAATTTTCCCACTTTTTGTTCATGACTAGGTTTGTTCGCCTCCAATTCTAAAAGGCTCAGCAATTGCTGGTGAGTTTCTAATACCTCAGTGATGTTTCCTGTCAGCTGTTTATACTCGTCACTTGTCAATCTGAAATTCAAAGGAACATTCATCAGACAGTGTAATTCGTATATCCGTATATGTATAACTATGGTTAGATAAGAGTTCGGACACAGAAATGACAATTGTTAGTGTTTTGAATTCTTACGTTAATCAAGTTACACATCTTGCATTGTGACAACAGTATCATAGTCGTTTCGCGCTTTTTCATTCATAATTGTTTGAATTTGACAATGAATTGAATAAACGTCAGAATTGATATATTATTTCATAAACTATTGAGAAAAAAGCATAAATCAAAATGTCTTGCAGTGTAATGAATTGAGGGAATTCTGAAGGAAATGGCGATTTAATTTTTTTGGTTTTCCAAAGGAAATATCAACCATTCCCTTATGGAAGGAATGTATGAAACGAACTGGATCAAAAATTGATTTGAAGACAAGCAAACTTTGTGAGGTGAGTACATACATTGAAATTCACTTCCATCTTATCTAAGCAGATTGGAATGAAATGTAAAACTGCACTTATAATGCGATGGTTTTTTTTTCGAAAATTTGGTATTCACGTATTTTTGTCTGAAAAACACGAATTTGATGATGAAAATGTGAACAAACCATTATTTATTGAGATATTTCACTATTGTTAGGGCTATTCTGAAGATAAACCAGTTCTTGTTATTATCCTCATATTTTTATCCCCTGTATTATGTATTTTTGGCAGGATTTTGAGTTTGAGTTTTGATGTCAAGTTTGAATTGAAAATATACGTTGTGTCAGTACATCAAATATTGTAATTTAAACATATTTGGAGCCATTTGGTACTCGACTCATTAGTATATCTTACATTCTGGTCCTTCGATTATCAAAAGAACGCGCTATGGAGTCAAACTCAGGTATCGAAGAAGTAGGAAGTCAACGTCGCAGGAGCAGCAGATGTAACAAAGGTATTCCACCTCGAAAGTTTTCTGAATTTGTAATGGATAAGAGACCTGATTTAAATGTACCTACTACTAGTGTCGTTGCTGCTAGAGTTCTAAAAGGTGACATGGCTTTATCTCGGAGACAAATATCTGAAAACAATCTGTTGGAGAGAGTGGGAACTTCCTTTGAAAATGCAGGATCTGTTAGAAGGGAAACAAGGTCTGACGTTGTATTCCGCAATACGTCGATGAGAATTCCATCAATATCACAAAAAGGGTCTGAATTTTCAAATAGATCTGAAGTTAGTAAATTAAATCTTGAACTCGATATGCTTCGTATGCAAAAGCAGCTCGATGAAGAAGAAGCAGCAGAAAAGCAGAAGATAGCCGAGGAAAAGTTGAAAGCTATAGAGAAGAAGCGTGAAAATTTAGCAAAAGAAATGGTTATCCAGAAGGAACTGTTAGAAAAAGCTGATTCACGTAGCGGAAGTCAAGTGGATAATTCTGGAAGCTTATATGGTAGCAGCACTTTTTTGAATAAATGGGTAGATGATGCCAAAAAATGTGTTACTATCGATTCTAGACACTCTGACAGAGAAAATGGAAGCAAAAGCAAACAAACACGTGATGCAAGTCAATTTAGTGATCAGGTGGATTCTTTATTCTGTCAATATTCAGATGGAATGAGGCAATGTGGAAAAGCAGACAGTAAATTCATGAATGATGTAACGAAACAATGTATGGAGAATACTGCTGCTATGAATAAACTATTGATTCGCCAAAAGATTAGAGATCTGAGCCATTTTTCAGGAGAATTGACAGACTGGCCCATTTTTATAAGTGAGTTCAAACGTACTACTGAACTGTATAGTCTAACTGATGAAGAAAACCTGCTGCGCTTAGACAGAGCGTTAAAAGGTAAAGCTAGAGAGACAGTGAAGACCTTGTTGATTTCTCCAGTAAATGTAGGCAGAATCATCAAGATGTTGGAAATGAACTTCGGTACAGCAGAGTGGATTGTCTTGTCTTTAATGGAAAAGGCTAAAAAGATGAGCTCTATCAAGGATGACAAACTAGAATCCTATATTGCGTTTTCGAATACTGTGACAAATATGGTATCGTCTATGAAAAATGCCAGTTGTGGAGTATATCTTTTCAATCCCGAGATGTTATCAAACTTGGTCGACAAACTTCCTCTAATTCAAAGGTATGGTTGGGGCAAGAATAAAAATGCTCTCGAAAATCAGGGTCAAGAAGTTTCTTTGGATGATTTTTCGAGTTGGCTCGAGGAAGAAGTTAACCTTATGGCATCCATCAGTAATCCATTTACAGCAAGAAGCAGCAACACAAGAAAAGAGACTGTCATGATTTCGAAAAGAAAACCAACAGGGTATGAGAAAGAAGAAGCCGCCATCTGCCTTTTCTGTAAAAAAAGTAATCACAGCAATTCAGAGTGTGGAGATTTTATCAAAAAACCTATTGAGGAAAGAAGATCCACTGCCTTAGAATTGAAGATTTGTTTCATTTGCCTTAAACCGGGACACATGGCGAGTCGATGTTCCCATCAAAGGTCCAGGTGTGGAGAGCATGGATGCAGGGGAAAGCATCATAAATTGCTTCACATTGACAAAGTACCAGTAGTGAAACGAGAAACAAGTTCGAACCTTGACACTTGTGCGAACCTTACATCAGCAGATCAAACGGTTTTACTAAGAGTTGCACCAGTGAAACTTCATGGACCAGCTGAAGAAATTATTGTCTTTGCACTCTTTGACGAGGGTTCAACTTGCTCGATGATCGAACAGGAGTTGGCTGACAGACTCGAACTTTCTGGTACTATCACTCCTTTCTGTTACCAATGGACTAATGGAATAACACATCACGAAGATGAGTCAAGAATAGTTTCTCTGGAAATAGCAGCTGTAAATACCTCTTCTGGGGTTTATAGGATGAAACAAGTACGTACAGTTGATAATTTGTGCCTACCTGTACAACAAATCGACGTTGAAGAGATTTGCACGAAATATCCTTATTTGAACCGCGATATTTTGGAGTCCATTAAGTCCATCAAACCTCAGCTCCTGATCGGTCAAGACAACTGCGGTCTGATTATACCGAGACAAATTATTCAACCAAGAATAAATGCACCGATAATGTCTAAAGCTAAACTGGGGTGGACCATCCATGGAGCTATCGATTTCAATGGATCAAACGATACTGCTCATATAAGTTTGTGCTGTCAAACCGTTCAAGATGAAGAACTCCACATTCTTGTAAAAGATACTTTCCGTTTGGAATCCTTTGGTGTGAAGTTACAGGACGGCTTGATCAAATCTGTTGAAGACAAAAGAGCAGTAACATTGATGGAGAAAACATTGGCAAGGATTGAAGGCAGATATGAAATAGGTCATTTATGGAAAAGAGATCAAGATATTCTACCAGATAGTCGTCCAAATGCCATGAAGCGCCTCCTATGCATGGAACGTAAAATGGAAAAGAATGAAGAATTTTCGAGAAAATATTGTGACAAGATAGTAGAATACGTAAATAAGGGTTACGCAAGAAAGTTGAGAGATGACGAAATAATGGACACCCCGAAAACATGGTATCTTCCTCACTTTGCAGTTTGGAATGTGAACAAACCGCAAAAGTTCAGACTTGTTTTCGATGCAGCTGCGAGGAGCCATGGATCGAGCCTCAACGACTTTCTTTTACAAGGCCCAGATTTCGTACCATCCCTTGTCTCAGTATTGTGGCGATTTCGACAGGGAAGAGTGGCTATCAATGGAGATATTAGGGAAATGTTTCATCAGGTTGTCATTAAAGAAGATGATAGAAGTGCTCAACGATTCTTATGGCGCGGTACTGATCGAAACAGAGTACCGGATGTATATCAGATGAATGTTATGATTTTCGGTGCCATTTCTTCTCCTTCAGTAGCTCAATTTGTGAAAAATAAAAATGCTGAGAAATTCGAATCACAATATCCTGGAATCTTGCGAATCATGAAGCGGCAACATTATGTTGATGACTACCTGGACTCTTGCAACAGTGAAGAAGAAGCCATCGACAGAGTAAAATCCGTCATTCATGTCCATTCGCAAGGTGGTTTCGAGATGACAAAATGGATCAGTAATTCTGAAAAAGTTATATCATCCATTCCTGAGAACCTTCGAGCTACTGTTCAAGACAACAACTTGGTGATAGATTCCCAAAACATTGAACGAGTGCTAGGTCTTTCTTGGTCTTCGCGTGACGATAACTTCATCTTCTCTTTGAACCTGAGAAATATACCCCCAGAAATTACGCATGGTATCAAGACACCGACCAAGAGAGAAGTTCTTAGGATGATCATGTCCATTTTTGATCCCCTTGGTTTTCTGGCACCATTAATGATCAAGGCTAGATTACTAATGCAAGAAATTTGGAAATCAAATATTGATTGGGACATGGAAATTGTTGAGAGTCTGTTCGTTCTATGGACACTTTGGCTTGGAGAACTTCAAGAACAATCGCCAATAGTCGTCCCAAGGTATTATTTTCCACAAAATGGACAAAATGACACCGTGAAGGAGGTTGATCTTCATTTGTTTTGCGACGCAAGTGACAAGGCGTATGCAGCTGTGGCATATCTGAGGTTAGAGGTAGAAGGAAGAATCTATACATCGTTTGTTACTTCGAAGTTCAAAGTTGCTCCTTTGAATCAACAGACAATTCCTAAACTCGAGCTGCAGGCTGCTGTTCTCGCAAGCAGGCTTGCTAAAACAATAAAGAATGAGCTGGATTACACCGTGAACGAGATTCATTTCTGGACGGACTCCTTAGTTGTTTTGAAGCAGATACGGTCTCAATCCAGGCGTTTCCCAATGTTTGTAGCATGCCGGATTGGAGAAATTCATGAAGATACGGACGTATCTCAATGGCACTGGGTTCCATCAGATTCAAATGTAGCTGATCAGGCTACCAAAGTTCTGAAAAATTTGAATCTGAAAGTTGATGGTTCCTGGTTGAATGGTCCGACGTTTTTACAGCAAAGTATTGAATTTTGGCCCATAGAACCATACGATCATCGTGGAATTGAAGAGGAACATGTATGTTTGATTCTTACTGCGGAAACAGATACAATTTTACCTGACATCCAGAGATTTTCCAAGTGGATCAGGCTAGTTCGTGCTACAGCTTGGATTTTTTATGTGAAGAATGTGATTCGCCTTCCCAAGACGGATCGACCAATAACGCGAACTCTTGATGTGAAACTAATAGATGAAGCATGCAGATCATGGGTCATGAAGAGTCAGAGTAAATCATTTGCAGAAGAGCTCCATCAATTACATCACAACAAGATCATCAAAAAATCGAGTCGTCTTCTCAAATTATCAGTATTCCTGGATGAATACAAGATTATTCGCGTGGGAGGAAGATTCTCAAATGAAGCTGATATTGAATATGATGCAAAGTATCCCATAGTTTTGGACCCGAAGTGTAGGTATACCCAGCTGCTAGTAGATCATTTTCACATGGAATCTGGCCATTTTGGAATCGAGACTGTTGTGAACAATTTGCGTCTGAAATATTGGATACTGCATGCTCGAGCTGCAGTTAAAAAAAGCTTCCGTAGATGTCAATTATGCAGAATTCGAAATGCTAAACCAATGCCTCCAATAATGGGTAATCTACCAGCAGAGAGATTTGAATCAACATTGTTTCCCCTCACTTATGTTGGCATAGATTACTTTGGGCCGATGCATGTATCTATCGGTCGCAGGACAGAAAAAAGGTATGGTGTCTTATTTACATGTCTCACCGTTAGAGCTGTACACATTGAGTTGGCAGCAACATTGGATACAAGCTCTGCAATAATGGCCATACGTAGGTTCATGTGTCGGAGAGGACAGCCTAAAGAATTCCTATCTGATAATGGGACAAACTTTGTCGGTGCGGAGAGGGAACTGCGAGAATGGAGAAATAGTTTAGACCATCAGAGAATCTCAGATGACTTGTCTTCGAAAGGCATCGTATGGAAATTCAATCCACCTGGAGCAGCAAGTATGGGTGGAATCTGGGAGCGCATGGTTCGAGCTTTCAAAACTGCATTGAAAATAAGTTTGAAGTCACGTAATCCGAAGGAGGAAGTTTTATTGACACTACTTTGTGAAGCAGAGTATATGATTAATTCTAGGCCTCTGACACACATTTCGGTAGATCCTACAGAACCGGAAGCTATCACCCCAAATCATTTTCTCTTACTGCGTCCAGGTGGAGTTCGATCATATGGCGAAAATACAGTACTCAGTAGAAAACAATGGCGATCAGCACAAGCTTTAGCTGATTGTTACTGGAAAAGGTGGGTTCGAGAATATCGCCCAACGCTCCTACAGAGACAAAAATGGCATAGTAAAACTGAACCTATCAAAGTTGGTGACGTGACTATCATGGTGGACGAGAAAATGGCAAGAAATGAATGGCTTCTTGGTAAAGTCGAGCAAGTTTACCCTGGTAAAGATGGTGTCATAAGGGTAGCGCAAATAAAAACGAAAAATGGATTCTATACAAGACCAGTTTCTAAGTTGTGCATACTCCCGACATCATCAACGTGTTTGAACCCAACCTGACAACGTCGTTCCGAGGGCGGAGAATGTTAGGGCTATTCTGAAGATAAACCAGTTCTTGTTATTATCCTCATATTTTTATCCCCTGTATTATGTATTTTTGGCAGGATTTTGAGTTTGAGTTTTGATGTCAAGTTTGAATTGAAAATATACGTTGTGTCAGTACATCAAATATTGTAATTTAAACATATTTGGAGCCATTTGGTACTCGACTCATTAGTATATCTTACAACTATGAAGTCACAACTTTCACCTTCTTTTTCGCCTGTCTTTTGGATCGCATTTAGAACAATTTGCCATTCTTTTTTCATCACTGGAAGCTTCGAACAGGAAGATTTATTCATCACAATGTACTTGGACAAATTTTTTTTTTATTATTATATTCAACTAGAAATATGATTTTCTTGCGATTTATCCATATTTAGTGAGAAGAAGGAAGAATATCATTTGAAATAATGGCTTGTGTAATGTCATTCCAAAGCAATCTGTTGAAATATGACATCTCGTATTTGGATTGACTATTGATTAAATGGCCGTCGTCTGGTATGATTCACTAAATATGAAAAACTTGCCATATTTCGTGTTGAATTTTCTATATAAAAATGTATCATTGAAGTACATCATGAGTATATAAAGTGTTCAATGACAAAATAAGAAGAGCAAGGAGCTGTAAATGTATCCAACACAGGGGGGAAAGCAGGCGAAATTTCCAACTTTTTCTTGAAATATCTCGATAAATAGTGCTCAGTTCATATTTTCATTATCAAATTCGTGTTTTCCAGACAAAAATACGTGAGTACCAAAAAATTTTTCGAAAAAAAAAACCATCGCATGATAAGCAGTGTAGTTTTACCGAATGAAATTATATTTTAGGCCCATTTTCAAACAAAAGATTTATAAGATCCGTTTGAGAGAAACTGCTGTTCCATTGATTTATGAAACAGACTATTGAAAAAAAAATCCAATATTATCATCACACGAAATGCAAAACGACGTAATGAAATTGAAAATTTGAGAACGAAACTGGGAAAATCAAGTGAATTACAACGTAGTTATATAATATCATTGAATGGCGTTTTCAATACCGACCAAATTCAAAATTTATCAGTGAAAAGTGCATGCAGCAAAAGGTGGAAAATCAAAACAATCTTCATCTTTATCACTCGGGTACAGTTTTACATACAATAAGGAACTAGCTATAAGTATATCCATATGTGTCTATTTTGTCATATTAAAATGTTGTTACATGAATTCTTTTTATTTTCATAACTTGTTCTGCGGAAAGTGTATCGCTATATAAATTGAAGTAGGTGTTTGTACCCTGTTTCTATTTTCCATCTACGACAATGATTGATGTGACAGAAAATCTAACCTCTAAAATCGTATCTGACAATAAGGCGCTGCTAGGGAAATTGAAAATACAAAAAGCAGAATATATGTCTTATTCTTTCATTCACTCAAACCATTGTAATGAAGAAAATAGAAAAGGACAGAAGTTCAGCTGTGTCCGAACTCTTAGGCCCTCCGCACACGGGTCGATCGGCGACATGGGCGACGCGATTGCAATGACGTCACAATTTCTGCATTCGTACGATTCAAGAGACGGGAGTGTGTGTCATCCGCATATGGGTCGACGTTTTGTGTAGTCGACTCGCGTCTGATCAACTTAGTTACTCTATTTTTTGCTACTTCAAAAAGAAATGTTTCGCTAAAAATGAGCAGTTCCAATGGCGAGGAGGACATATTCATGTTTTTGTGGCACCGGCAGATCAGGAGAAGAAGAAGACAACGAAGATTATGGGTGCATTGCACGAAATTTTCACACTCGACTTTTGTTACTGCAAGTGAAATGCAAGAGAGTGACACAAAATTTCTGGCATTTTATAGAATGTCGAAGGAATCATATATTGATTTAGTGGAAACTCCAGCCATAAATTATATGGATTCAAATATGAGTAAATGTGTCAGCGCAGAAGAACACATACTAATAACATTGATGTAAGATTCATATATTTCAAAAAATCGAACAGTTCCTAGAGTTGAGGCCTTAGGCCCTCCGCACACGGGTCGATCGGCGACATGGGCGACGCGATTCGAATCGTACGACGGTCTCCCCTCTACTCGACTTCCTAAGCAAAGCATCTGGATCCTGCACACGGGTCGTTTAGTGGTCGTCTAGAAACGTACGATTTAAGATCTCCTCGTTTTCAGTCTCACGCGATCAGCAAGGAAGCAGTTTGATCGAGTGAATCTTGCGTCTCAATGGAGAAAGTTGTTCAATGATTTTTCAATCATTGTGAATATTTGTGTTACCTACCTTAGTTCTTTACTTTCAGTAACTAGAACATATAATCTTATGTTTCCAATTTATACTCTCAACTTTAGGAACTGTTTGATTTTTTGAAATATTATATGAATCTTACATCAATGTTATTAGTATGTGTTCTTCTGCGCTGACACATTCCCTCATATTTGAATCCATATAATTTATGGCTGGAGCAAGAGTTTCCACTAAATCAATATATGATTCCTTCGACATTCTATAAAATGCCAGAAATTTTGTGTCACTCTCTTGCATTTCACTTGCAGTAACAAAAAGTCGAGTGTGAAAATTTCGTGCAATGTACGGATGCACCCATAAACTTCGTTGTCTTCTTCTTCTCCTGATCTGCCGGTGCCACAAAAACATGTATATGTCCTCCTCGCCATTGGAACTGCTCATTTTAGCGAAACATTTCTTTTTGAAGTTGCAAAAAATAGAGTAACTAGTTGATCAGACGCGAGTCGACTACACAAAACGTCGACCCATATGCGGATGACACACACTCCCGTCTCTTGAATCGTACGAATGCAGAAATTGTGACGTCATTGCAATCGGAGGGCCTTATCTAACTAACACCATCCAGTGACTCTAGGTATAACATGTTTAGATCCCTAACTGTTCATTCAACTTACATCACACTTTTTTCTAGAGGTTGCAAGAAGTTCGTGACAAGTCCTTCAAGTTCCGTGACATGTGCTTTCTCAGAATCAATCAAGTCTTTGAGCACGACACTTTTATACTGGTTTTGTTGGGTGACAATGGGCTTGGGAGCATCTGGAGGAATACAAAACAAATATATACAGGGTGTTGGTGACAAAGTGCGACAAACTGCATGTAACCTAACTTGCTTCGTTTTCGAGATACAGGGCATTGATATTTCCATGAAAAATCGTTTTTTTTTTAATCATTACTCATGTGTCTTTTTACCAATTTCAATGAAACCTGGTGGTTTTGTTGAAAGTAACATGGAGCTTCTTTTGATGTGATTAAATTCAAAATATTATTTTCAGTGGCGTCATAGTGGGTTAATTTATCGATATTTACGGTTAATATCATTGTACGCAACTGGTTTTCTGACTTCAATAATGTTATTAGATTGAACAATTGAAATATCAACTTTCTCATCCTCTGTGTGTTTTTTTTAAATCTTGCTTAGTATTTGAGGAAACAATAAAAATTCGATTTGACTCCAAATTTTAATGGAGGTGCTCACGAAACATTCATTAAGATTACTAAATAACCTCAATAAGAATCATTTTGAAATTTTGGGACTTTTCAGTCTCCAACCATACTGAATTTTGGCACCATGAGAGCTTATATAGAGGCGTTATAAATAAAAACAATTAATACTTTCAACTTCAACATCCTGTGTATCAAAATCGAAACAAGTTAGGACACATGATTATATAAACTTTATCTCCTAAAACATCACAAGGTATCACCTCCTGGAGTTTGTCGCAGTTCTTCACTAACACCCTGTGTAAATATAAACATACACTGCGGATAAGTCGAACGCAGACCCATACGTCTACACTACAGAGAGATCAATTCGAGTTTTGCCTCGTAGCTTATACAGAGTGTCTCACTTTGAACGCTTCCCCTCCTATATCTCAACTATTGGTCGTGTGATTCTTACCAAATTGAACTGATATGAATAACCATCAATTTGATCAGTTTTTCATCATCATTATGGGCAGTTCGATTTTATTGAAACAAAAATGGGTCGATTTTTTATGAAATCATATTAGTTTTTTTTGCAAAAAGAACTAATTTCGTCGTATTGTTCCTCATGGTAAACCTCTATTTATGCAAAAATTAAATTTCTGCCTCGAAAAAATAATGAATTCAAATTGACTGCAGATTTTGGAACGTTCAATACCTCCAGTAGGTAGAAAATTATGGCTTGAGACATCAGGTGGCGCGTTTGAGAGAAAAAACGGAATATAAGTAGATTGTTTTATAAGGATCAAAAGTGACACTTTGTTTGACAAGCAAATTTTGCATTTGCAGAGCGGAGCGCCTAGCGAAGCCGAGCGAAAACAAAATTTGCGAGTCAAACAAAGTCACTTTTGATCCGAATGAGAATTAACTAAAATAAATATGTGAGATCAGGTTTATTCAATTTTCGAGGATGTTCAAGTTGTAGTTTCAATATAAATACAACCACAGAGTGACCCATTTGTGTATTCTATTGAATCCATGAATTCATACCATGATTTCTACCAGGTGTCAGTCCTAATAGCAAATACCGCGCCAGTGCCAGGTATAGAAAAAAGAAGTGGAAAATGTTAGGTTAGTAAGCATATCATCAACAATAAAAATAGAGATTGATATTTTCTCTCCTCTCCATATTTCACTGTGTTTGGCTCGGTAATCAAATAAAAGTAAAACATATCGTTGTGTTATACGAAAAAAGTATTGTTGGCCGTGATTTTCCAAAAACAAGTTATCCAATCAATCAGATCCCGAGACAAAAGGAAATACACAGATATGTATGATCTGCCGAAATCTGGAACAAATCAGGTCCCAACCCAAATAACCAACCGTAAAACAATGTTGTTTATTCTTGATGACCTAGTACATTCTTTTTAGTTCCTAGGAGCTAAATTTCAGCTTTAGCTCCTAGATAAATCGTGTGTAAACGAACACATGTTCAATCGAAATCATAACACACATAATGATAACCTCAAATTAGTTAAGCCAGTTAATGATATTAGAAAATTAGATGCATATGAAAGCCTAGAGTAGAGATACTGAAGAATAGTAATAGGGTAATGAATAGAGATAATGGACATATTCCATATAGCTCTCTGTATAGTTTAGTAAAATAAGATTGAAGTTAACTTGGCGGTAAGCGTCTTTCACGGTTGGGTGGACATATACCTAGTAAATAAGTAGCACAATAGATAGAATATTCAGTTATAATATTCTCCTGAAGATGCCAACATAGTTAGCGAAACACGAGGCGTATAAAAAATCGGTTTGGTTACTGTAAAAAGACTGTAGTGTATTTCTCATTATGTTCACCCAATGGAAACAATCTGTTTATATCATAAATGATTTAGGCCCTAAGACTAACTTGTAGAACTCCATAGATTACACAGCTGTTATTTTCGTAAAACTGATGTCTTCGTTTTGGAAGGCAGTTATCAAGATTTCGAAATGATATAGAAAATAACTGTGAGGTTACTTTGTGTTTATGATCGGGGATCAAATTGGATACGGATTAGTGAAGAGTATTTTTAAATACAGTCGTGTTCAAAGTGCATGCAGTATAAAAATCGTAGAAGAAAACGAAAGTTCATCTGAATTTACATAAATAACACAGCTGGAAAGCAGTTCCTCAAGGTAATTATAATTAAATTTTCTAAAAATAAAGCCCCTGACATTAGCGCCTTGTTTACATAACTACGGAACGTCAGAAGTCATCAAATACAATATTTTACTTTCCCTACACCGGGTGTTTGATGTACAGAAAAATGCCGGAATTTTTATAGATAAATTGGTTCTCAGTGGTTTTATTTTAAATCTAATATACAGGGTGATTCACATAAGAACCGACATAGAGCAGGGGCATGTAGGGGGTCCCAAAATATGGCAATTTAACGCAACTTACCTCTATACCAAGTTGCTTCCCTAAGGAGTTATAGGCTTTGAAAGTGAAGTTATAAATTTTGAAAAAAATCAATATCTCCGTTATTCTTGAACTTAAAGCAACCAAATTTGGTACAGTTTGTGGATGTATTTAGGGCGTTACTTGACAGTAACTAGAGCTTAATTGAAATTTGTAAAGGGGGTATACCGGGTGGCGCACCATTAATATTCAACAGAATTTTGTTAACCCTTGATGGATTTCAAAAATCTTTGCTTTGTTGTGTGGGCAATTCAATTCTTAAACTTTTCTTACCCCAGTAATTTTTTGAAACACCTCATCATTTTCATCAAAAACTCCAATAACTGAAAACGCGCACTCTTGGTGTGTTATTTAAAATCATCGAAAATTCAAAAGTTGGCTATGAAAATAAACGTACAACAAGAAAGTAGTTCATTAATTGTGATCATTAGAAATTGGCTGGCAAATTATTATTTAGATACGTAACAAAATACGTAAAGTAAGTACAGATACTGAAATGTGAAAAACTGGGATTAACAACTAACCAAAATAAACACAAAAAACTTGAAAAACAACCAGAATAAACAATTGTTTATCGATAAATTACTTAATTGAACAACTTACTTGCTTCATTGTCAAGTTTGACGTTTATTATCATAGCCAACTTTTGAATTTTCGATGATTGTAATAACACACCTAGAGCACGCGTTTTCAGTTATTCGGGTTTTTGATGAAAACGATGAGGTTTTTCAAGAAATTACTAGACTAAGAAAAGTTTCAGAATTGAATTGCCCACACAACAAAGCAAAGATTTTTGAAATCCATCAAGGGTTAACAAAATTCTGTTGAATATTAATGGTGCGCCACCCGGTATACTCCCTTTACAAATTTCAATTGAGCTCTAGTTACTGTCAAGTAACGCCCTAAATACATCCACAAACTGTACCAAATTTGGTTGCTTTAAGTTCAAGAATAACGGAGATATTGATTTTTTTCAAAATTTATAACTGCACTTTCAAAGCCTATATCTCCTTAGGGAAGCAACTTGGTATAGAGGTAAGTTGCGTTAAATTGCCATATTTTGGGACCCCCTACATGCCCCTGCTCTATGTCGGTTCTTATGTGAATCACCCTGTATAAAATTCTCCTGTCCCGCTCACGGTGTTAGTGGTCGAACTCCTCCGAAAAGGGTCGACCGATTCGTATGAAATTTTGTGTGCGTATTCGGTATGCATGAGAATCGGTCATAATCTATTTTTCAAATCGAAAATTCAAGATGGCGGATCCAACATGGCGGACGAATTTTGTAATTTTGGTCAGATTCCATTCAAAATATGTATCTGGAGGTTTTTGGAGTCGGAGATTATGATTCTTTCGTAAAAATTTGGGAATTCAAGATGGCGGATCCAATATGGCGGACGAGTTTTGTAATTATGATCCGATTCTATTCAAACTTGGTACCTGGTGGTTTTCGGTGTCGGACATCATAATTCATTCGTCGAAATTTTGAAATTCAAGATAGCGGATCCAATATGGTGGACGACTTTTGTAATTATGGTGATGACCATTTGAATTGTCGAAACATGTCTCAATCAAAAGTAATGAAGCAGAATTAACTGCACCTTTCGCCAATAAACTGGTGGAGACGACTTTGAGTTTTTTCTCGTTGATCCTTGATTATTATTCAATATATTCATAGTTTCAACCTCTATACGGCCCCGAAATAGTATATTACATAACAAGAGTTGTAAAACGCATATTACGCACGAAGTGTAACTCCACAAGTGCGTAATTGCTTTACAACTCGAGAATTGTACTATACTTTTTCTACGACTACACTATATTTTCTTCCGGATAGTGCAGATATAGTATTAAGGCACAAATAACGAATACCAATATAAAACATCTCCCGTCACTAAGCCAGCTGCATGAAAAGTTACAAATCACAATTCTTGTGTTTGTTTATTGATACATTGCATACCGAGACATTTTCCTCAATTCGAACTGAAATGGAGCCGTTTTTCATATCTAAACAGCTTTATTAATAGGTAGCCAAAAACACATTGTATAAAAATTAACATTCATAATGGCTATTTATTTGTAACAGTGCAGCACGAGAGATTCTGTAATCGTTATTAAAAATAATAAAAAAAAGTTCTCCAACTGCGCTCTGAACCACCGACCTTTGGGTTCGGAGCCAGCGCTTCGTACAACTGAGCTATCACCATTTCTCCGTATTAGTAGATATTTTATTAATATAATATCGAAGATGGATCTTTTTTGAAAAGGAATTCATCAATTCAATGTTGAGTATGTATGTTATTTGAAAAATTACCTTCAACAGGAGCATTCTGCAGAAAGTAATTGATCTGTTCAGCATTAAGTATCTTTGATTTTTTACTTCGGAATCCATCCTTCCCTTTTGAGGAAATGGGATATGTTGCTATATTAATATTGTGATCGATATTTATATAGTGTTGATCGTAACATGGAATATATCGACCAGAGTGATGGGGATTTCATGAAATTTGGTAATTCTTGAAAATATACTGAAAGTATACTTTCCGAAAATGGCACGGTATTATTTCTAATTCTCCAGTCCAGGAATTTTTGATGTGCTATTTCATATCATTTACGAGACTTAGCGGGTAGCAACTCATTTTTTACCATTCTAGCTTTTTCCAACATTTCTGGTGGTGTAGAAATAATCTGCTCATTGTCATCGCTTGACATCATTTTTTTAACTGAAATTGAGGATTCTCAATAGAAAATAATCATATATTCAAAAAATATGACTTTCCTGATGCTTTCGGTTTCGGTGGATAGCTGGATTGATTGATAAAAAGATAAGTACCTACCCACCTAGCTAGTGACATTAATGAAATTGTTAATTATTATTGACACATCGTCTAAGCAACAAAACGAAGTCATCTATCAACATACCTATGAAACCGTGCGATCGCTCTCTTTACGCACACGTGTGTAAGGAGAAGCTTACTGCCATTGTTTTGTGTACAATATCCATCACTTACAGTAGTAGTCGTAGAAAAATTCAGTTCCCTACTATGATTGGTTTCATGAGAAACTCACCACTAGTGATTTTTGTGTCATTAAGTCCCATACAACAACACCTTATCATATTTATCGCTCCAATTTCGGGAAACACCCAGTATAATATGATTATTTCATATTTATGCCTTGCTAAGTACTAAGTGATAATTATTGTCACCTTAACGTATCGAATTATACAAATAAAATGAAACACTGGATGTCCATATCTATAGATATTAATATCTATTGATAGCTAGCAAATATAAAAATGATGGAAACTTCTGATTCTGAGTAGGACAAAAATGTGAAGAAATCCAACGCGCCTCAGATTCAAATTCTCCTATTTTTCTAAGTAGTTGGTTTCTCATTTCGGCAAAGCTTATGACTGACAAAATTCACTTAATAATCCAAGAGCCGACTGCTAATTTCGACCGTCATCTGATAACGAAATGATATACAGTGTGTTATTTTTTCAACATACAATCACCATCAAAATTTCAAGAAAATCGCATCGTTGATAAAGGGCTTTCACGCTGGGTTGATAGTGACGTCATACAGTGTTGCCAGTTGAAACGAAATGACTGAATGACCAACCGCCCGAATATGGATATGTCTAGTGCAACGATCGTCGGACGTTATAATGTTTTTTGGAACCAACTCAAAAGCCGTCAATTTATGTTTCAAAATCAGCACTCGAAGTTGATAAATGAACTTCAATATTTGTATTTAATGAACCATGCACCTAAACAATATACTGATTATGAAATTTAATGATAATGAAATTCTAATAAAGAATAATAACTTGAAGATTGATTTATTATACAGGGTGTTTCATAATTGAATGCTGATCCTTGAGAGCGATAATCCTTGGATGATTTCAAAGAGAAAAGTTTATATCAACATATGTCCTGAACCTCTTAGTTATTGAGCTACAGTGTGATGAAATTTCAAGAAAAAAATTAGTTTTTCATCATAATTTTTTATCACTCTTAGATATTGTTATGATATTTTGTATACACGTTTTCATTATCAAGGAGCATTTTTTTACGTGAAAGATATTAAAAAATTCTCACCAGTGGCGTCCGTACGGGGTTTGAACTGACAATTTTTGAAGAAAAAAATAGTACGCCACTGATTTTTCTGAGAAACAGATTTTTTTTTCAATTCTTATTCATTTTGGAGCTTATTTGGTTCCGAGACTTACTTTCATACAACGTACCGTTTTCGCGTAAAAAAATAAAAACCAAAGAATTTTGTTCCTTCAGTTCTTGGATATTGTTTTTGGTGATTCAGTAGACACCCACTATAAGTAGAAACACATTTTGTTTTGGGACGAAAATCAAACTTTTACTTTTACCAGTGATGTCCTCGTAGACCTGATATTGAATGTTTTGTTTAAAAAAACGCTGTACGCTTCTGATTTCAACACCCTGTAGCTCAAAAACTGAGAGGTTCAGGACATATGTTGATATGAACTTCTCTCCTTAAAATCATCCAAGGATCATCGCCCTTTAGGAACAGCATTCAATTATGAAACACCCTGTATAACAACATCAACAAATAATCACAGATATTGACATTAAAAATAACTTATTTCTCTACCAATACACAATTATGTCTTGAATTAATTTTTTTTTAAATAAAACTGATCAGTATTCACATTGACTGAGTGAAAATAATAAAAACTTCGAATTCAATTTTGAGGTTATCTAATCGTTTTGAATGTTTTTCAATTACTATAAATTGGTGAAATGAAATAGAAATTCGATCAATTGATTTTATTTCGTGGGAAAATAAATAGTGGTGCATCTACTTATATTGAAAATTATGAAATAGCAAACAAGAGTTGTTCTTACTTCAATATTCTCAATATAATTCATGAGGAAAACCCACAAAAACTCATGAAACCACTATGTCATTACAATAAACTAACACAAATCATATTTGGATCATTCGGACAACACACAATATCATTATTAATACCATCATTCAACTTACATCTCTCACAGCAGTCATTGGAAGTAATTGACCATCTTCTGCGTCTACGCACTCAATGGTTTAGGCATTTTGAATAAATCGAATTTCATCTATGATCCACAAATAAATCACAAACAATTCCTTGAAAGTACAAATTGTCAGTAATGAATAATTCGCAGAGATTAGCTGATCACAACAAATCGCTTCTAGAAATGTTAAATAAATCTGGCATCGGTGTACAGTTTTGCCAACTTAAATCGATAAAGCGGTTCGCCCATTTCAAAAGTTACTAGTATTTTTCGATGTGCAGTTTTGGCACGACATTGTTACCAAGTATTGCGCAACTATCAACCCAGCGTGAAAGCCCTTTAACTAAGATTTAAGGGTGTTATTAAGAAGAGCGGGACAGACTGTATAATGTCAAAACATTTTGCTGCACTAACCTTTAGATTCCTTGACATAATTACAGGGGAACCAACCAGTTTCACCATTGAGGGTACCTTCCCACCAGCCGTCATCCTTTTGGGTGACTGTGATGATATCACCTTTTTTGAAACATAGCTGAAAATTTCAATTCTAGATGCTAATGGTGCAATTCCACTGATAAATACACACTCATTCTCTATTCCATCCTTAAATTAACCAATACACTTATGGATCTTATGAGTTGGTGTAGATATGTTTTTTTTAATATTAGTAGCATATACATGATGTTTCATTTTTATTCTGCTAAACTACACATAGACAAAAGTATTCACGTCACTGTTTTTTTTTTCTGTTTTTTTGCAATTTGAGATAAGTGATTCATGTTTAATATGTTTTCAATAGCAAAGCCTGATAAGAAAGTGAACTCATTTCGTTGCATGTACAGCACTATTCTTTGGAAAAGGAAAACGATAAAAAAATCTGAAGATAGGTTCTTGTATGACATTGAGAGGTACATTTTAGGTATAGAGCTGGGAATTTATTTCGATATATCGATATTTTATCGAATAACGATATTTCGGTCGGAATATATCGATATATCGAATATTCGACTATTCGAATATTTGAATATTTCATCATTCGAATATTTGACTATTCAAATATTCAAATATTCGAATAATGGAATATTCAACAATTCAAATACTCGAATAATGGAATATTCAACTATTCGAATATTTGAATATTCCATTATTCGAATATTTGATTATTCAGATATTCAAATATTCGAATATTCGAACATATTCAACGTCAGAACATGCAGAACAACTGATATTTCTAAGTGTTAATAAGAAGCATGTGCCCATTCAAATTGACTAGATCTTTATTATTGACAAATGTTTAGCATATTTTAAGTCTTTCATATTTTTTTTAGAGAATATATTACGTTTTTCAGTTATTATGTAGTTAATTGAAAATTGCCTTCAACAAATATATGATCTGTTCAATATTTTTTTCTTTAATTTTCGAGTCAATCAACTATCCGGTACCCTATAGAGTGTAGTTATAGGCCATTAACTCTATGCGAACGTTAAAGGTAGGTATGCATAATAATATAAATATATATTCCATAATTTTTACTCAGATATGCTCAGAATATTATTTACTCCATCATAATTTTCCAGATAATTTCACACTTCTTTCCCCATCAAGAGCATACCTATTATATTCTTTAAATTGATAATTGATAATTGACATCCATCTTAGCATATTACTCATATTCCTTTGAAATCTGGAGGAAATAAATGAAAACAAATAGTGATGTTTCTGGTGGTGATGGAGTTATTTGACAGTAAGTTACTCAATCAATATCTAGAACGAATGTATAGTGAGAATAGTAATTCGAAAAAACTGAAATCCATTCGATATCGAATATTTGTCTTAATTGTCGAATATTCGATATATAGGGCATTCGATATATCGTTTATTCGAAATATTTGAATATTCGAACATTTGCATATTCGAATATTTGAATATTCGAATATCTGAATATTCGAATATTTGAGCATTTAGATATTTGAATATTCGAATATCTGAATATTCGAATAGTTGAATATTCGAATATCTGAATATTTGAATATTCGAATATCTGAATATTCGAATAGTTGAATATTCGAATATCTGAATATCTGAATATTCGAATATCTGAATATTCGGATATTCGAATATCTAAATATCTGAATATTTGACTATTTGAATATTCGAATATTTGGATATTCGATATATCGAATATTCAATATATCGAATATATCGATATATTTTGGATATCGATATTCGATATCCAATATCCGATATCGCCCAGCTCTATATTAGGTACCGTCAAATGAGGTGTCTGCAATTATATTTTGTAAGGCCAAAGAATTATTTGAGCATGTATTTGGTCTTCAATATCATATATTTTTTTTATACAGGGTGATAACCAAAATAACAGCCTTTTTCCTGGTGTATCAGTGTGAAACTAGCCAGGAGTTCCAGCCACGACTTCGCCTAATATTCAAAGCGCGCGCCATACCACCAATGGTCGTTCATTATTAATTTATATTCATGGCTGGCCATGAAATTACTAAAATCCCCAAAATATGTCCGTGGATGAAACTATTTTACATCAATGAATTCCTCTGAGGGTCTATGATAATCTGTATATCTCACAATAATTTGTCGGACAAGAATCAACTTCACGGGCCCTCTCTTTCAGAATTTCGAAAAAAAATCATAACTTTTTCAAAATACACGTGGATGGGATTTTTTTTCTATGAATGTGTTTCTCTAATGCTACTTGATAATGTGTTCATCTCACAATATTTTGTCGGGCAAGAACTAACCCCACAGGCCCCCATTTTTTGAATTTCGAAAAAAATATCATAATTCCAAAATAGACGTGGACGGGAGTTTTATTCTATGAATGTGTTCCTCTAATGGTACTCGATAATGTGTATATCTCACAATATTTTGTCGGGCATGAATCCACCCCACAGGCCCCCTTTTTTGGAATTTCCAAGAAAAAAATCATAACTTTTTCAAAATACACGTGGATGGGAGTTTTTCTCTATGAATGTTTCTCTAATGGTACTTGATAATGTGTATATCTCACAATATTTTTTCGGACGAGAATTAACCCCACAGGCCGCTTTTTTTTTTTGAATTTCGAAAAAAATCATAGTTTTTTATGAAAAATTAAACATACTTTTTTAAAAATTCTGTTTTCTCCGAATTATTCTTCATGGAAGCAGATATCACTTTTTCAGTCTCTGCAATGCGCGATCGAATTCATCCCCCACCAAGACAAAAAAAGTCGGACACGCTTATTTGAAGAATATGGCGAATTTTATGTTCTCACCTTCTTTGATAATATGAAAATGGAGGAGGGACAGAGCGCCACCTCATATTAAGTGTCTGTCAATAATATTTTCAATCTCAGAAACACCACAGGAAAGTCAGTGACGATTCATATACTATACAAGGAGTCCCAGAACAACGTACCATGAATTTTACAAGATAAAAAATGCACCAATTCTATTTCCAGATGTTCTTGAATATTTCAAAATCCTTTAAAGGTACTGCTCTAAAATTTTTAGGGCAATTTACTATGGTAACTTGCAACATGTTCAAGTTCACATCAAATTCGGATTGAAAAATCTAACATCAAAAAAGTTATGTTTAAAACTACTCAGTAGGAACCATTTAACTAGCCTCCTCTATGAGAGTCAGATTTAAAAACGAATTCAGGCAATGTGTCAGCTTTTAAAACACATCCATACAAAATTTTATTACAATGTTGCCAGTAGTTTTGACATAAATCGGGAAACATGTGCAAAAAAATTATTTTTTCAACACCTTGTACCTAGAAAATGAATGCCCTGATGATATGTAGAATTATAGAAACTCAACATTTTTTGCTCAATGAAAAGTAATAAAAGTTTTCTGTTTATTTTTCATACTCACAGCTAGACAGGCCATTTAAATATTTATATTTCAGCTAGTGTTTTATCTACTCAGATTTTTGTTTAGTTTTGATCATAATTACTTTCATTCTATTATAAAGTTAAATTTGTTGAATGAATAATTCTCCAGGAACCAGGAATATTTTGGATGAGAACGGATTAATAGTCTTATGTAGTTATAATTCTCAAATTATCTTCAAATATTGCTACAAAAATATATCATCTAGGTATATATCTATATCCAAGCTATACAAACACAAGTGGGGCTCTGCTTGATTTATTACTATCTGCATTAATCATTCATTCTTTAAAAATGTATACTTTCTATATGTTATAGATGAATTTGTAATAGGTAGTAGGTAAAATCAATTGAGATGCAATTCACTCACCTCGTCATTGTTACTTCTCTTATAGGAATAAATAGCTTGAACTACCAAAGGTTCATTAGCCATATTGATTCCATTAATGCCTGTAACCAAAATACCACAGAATGATCATTTAATTCACAGTTCCAATTTAGTCTTTAGGAATCCTTTCAACTAGTTGTTGATTTTGTGTACTAAATATCTCTAGAGTTCACAGAGAGATTATGACCATGATTTGGTTGAGAAATATTTTTGAGTACTGTCACATTCTTGGCAAATGCTGGGTAATGGATAAATTTGGATAGGAGCCAAAAATATAACACATTATGGTCTCACGAATTAATATAGATCTACACGACTTTGAGAACTCATTTCCTCGATACTGGTAATGAGGTATTGATTGATTTAGTTGAATTTCAACTGGTTTTTTATACTTTGTATCTTGAATTATGTGAATAGCTATAGGGCAGGGAAAAAGTAAGGCAATGCAGATTTTGAGGATGAATTCCTGAAATGGAATAGAATTTCAGTATTCTTTCATGAACAAAAAATTATCAAGGATAGTTGAAGTATAATATTTCTGTACCATTTTTTTATAAACAAATAATATAAACGTAAAATAAAAATGTGTACACATATTGATATGTCAAGTAAGTACTTACTTTTATTTAGACGAATCTTATCTTCGTAGACTTCACTATTCACGAAATTAGTGGTAGTGGGAACTTCCCTTTATTGAAATTAATTATTTAATTGATAAAATTCATTTTGTCAACATACCATTGTCAATATTATAACCTTAAATTCGCAAATGTCAGAATCATGAATCATTAATCACATCGCACGTATTCAATCTGACCTGAAATGAGACTCTCAAATGAGACGACCAGCAACAGGACACAAAGAGACAGGGCGCAACAAATAGTGTGTGCGGAAACAACTTTACGAGCTTTGTTCCCTATCGGCCCATGGTTATATGCCCATGGTCGGCCCCCCCCAACAGTAAATGCTTTCACACTAAACAGATCTTTTTTTAATGATCACTTCAAGAAAAAAAAGGTAGGATTACCACTTGGATTACCACTACAAGGATTATTTGTTGAAAAATGTTTACGATGCCTCATTCCAGGTCATATTGAGTTGTAGCAATCGCATCTGTCCACTGAATTATAGTAAACATTGGAATGTTTGAGAAATTCTATCTAAATCATATCTAAATAGACGTATGCAAACCATGTATTTCATTTTCGTCTTTGTCATAAATCTAATCGAATACTCATATTTTAAATTGATTATTAAAATCCCTAATTCCATGGTTATGTAAGTAAGTAAGTAATTTTTATTTGAATAGGAAATCCTAATATTCACAATACATAATTTTAACTTATACAATAGAAGCTTAATAATAAATACTATAACAAAAACACAATAAAATAAAAGACTTCATGTATAAATTTAGAATAACATACAGTTAACAATATACGAAGTGAGTTATGTTGAAGTTCACACCCCTATCAGAGGATTCTTCTGGCATCTGATTAGAAATCAGTATTAAAAAAGACTAAAAAGAGAGGGCAATGCACGATTAAAGCAACGATTAAAGTGCTCTCAGTTGGACAGAGCAAATAATCCTTACCGGTGTGAATTTGGCAGACCAAGCCAGCGGCTATAATTTCCGAAGTTACCCGAAACAACAGTGGCGCACCAAATAATTTTTTTAGGGTGTGAACTTGGCACACCATCAACAGCTAAATGTTTGAAGATACTCAAATGAACAGTGGCTGACCTCGAAATTTTATTCTGTCTGTAAAACTATTCGAATAATTAGATATGATTGTTCCTACTCGCATAACAATTATTATAGTTATAGTGTAGCCTATTCGATTCAAGCATATTTGAAATACTCCCATACGAAATTTGAACGCTAAATTTCATATGGGGTGTTATAGTTATTCAGCGAAAGATTGTGAAATTTTTTATTAACCCTGTATCGAAACCTAAGGAATTGATGTAACCGGTGAAGTAGTCATTCAATGAAGAAACACAGCCTTTTTATCCAAAGATTGATACCTACCAGGAATAATTACTACCCCTGCCTGCTGAGTATTTTTTTTTTCGATGCACCACCCATATATAGATATAAAATTTGCATATGATTGTTATTTTATCAGTTGAATTTCACTACTCTTGTCTATACCTAGATAAAAATAGATGTGTCTGCTGTCTGATTTGCAGGGGGGTTTCTTTTTGAATATTTCAAAATGAATATGTTGTTATATTTTATATTCATTGTTAGTATGACCACGACGGAACTACTTTTCATCCAGGCGTAATCAATACAATCCAATGACCCGCACAACATCGACATAACTAGTACACGTTTCAAATTTCTTTAGCATTTACAAAGATCATACACGTATGATCTCTGGCATCTAGATAAGCTTGACATATCTTGAAAAATAATGATATTTTCGCAATGAAGAAAGTGTGAGGTATGAAAAAAAAATACTCAGCTGGCAGAGGTAGTGATTATTCCTGGTAGGTATCATTCTTTGGATAAAAAGGCTGTGTTCCTCCATTGAATGACTACTTTACCGGTTACATCAATTCCTTAGATTTCGATACAGGGTAAATCAAAAATATCAAAATTTGTCGCTGAATAACTATATAACACCCTATATGAAATTTAGCGTTCAAATTTCGTATAGGAGTATTTCAGCTATGCTTGAAACGAATAGGCTAGTCACCGTTTTGAAAAAAAATGCCTTATAGTCGTTTTTGAAAATGTGCATCTTTGACCAAACAAAAGGTAGGCTTTGAAAATCTGAATATATTTCCAATTTTTTCACATTCTCGAATAGAGATCGTTGAGTACCTACTATCACATGGAATTTTTGTTTTTGTGAATCGTTCGACGGGCTCCAAATTATAGAAGGGTGTTGCGGGTTGAAATCGCACACACTGTACATATATTTATATTATATTATTTATCTTCATCAATGCGTGGCACCACTCACTTTTGTAAAGGAGACAAAATTAAGTGAATACTTGTATGTATATGCTAGGTAGTCATATGTTTATCACACTATAACTGTAATAATTGTTATGCGAGTAGGAATAATCATATCTAATTATTCGAATAATTTTACTGACAGAAAAAAATGTCGAGGTCAGCCACTGATCATTTGAGTATCTTCAAACATTTAGCTGTTGATGGTCTACCAAGTTCACACCCTAAAAACAATATTTGGTACGCCACTGTTGTTTCGGGTAACTTCGGAAATTTTAGCCGCTGGCTTGGTCTGCCAATTTCACAGTGGTATAATCCTTCCAGGTGTTTAGTGTAATTCAGTGGCAGTCATAAGATCGTAACGTCAATGTTTTGTCAAGTCAGAATCAAAGTCATAAGTCATATAGTCATATCAGTTTCTGTCAAGTGTCAACTTCTTTGGTAATACAAAATTCAAAATAAACCAAAGATAAAAAAAAAAATACAAAATAATAGTTTTCCCCGTGGGGTTTTTATTAATATATGATATGCTCACAACATAAACTCATATAATTTCCAATCAGTACTCTCTTCGAAATGACTGCTCCTATGGAACGAATACAAGTTCTAGATTCTATTGAAAAAGATATAATAACATGTTTACACAGTGCAGGTATGAAAACAATCCTTGAATATTATTATAACTAATCTTTCAAGCAAATTCCCGAGCGTATACATACCGGGGCATTGATCTAATCTAGAAAACTTCTAGGCCAAGTCTTTGTGGAGCTCAGCAAAGAAAAAACAAGCCTCAAGCAAGCCGAAAATCATACCCAAATGTTTCTGAAAACCCTCAGTACAGTTGAAACGAAGCTGAGTGATCAGATAACATATCTCACACAAGTATCAACGGGTCAGCCACATGAAGGGTCTGGATATGCATCTCAAAAAGTACTTCAGATGGCTTGGCATAGGCTGGAGCATGCTAGGTCTAGGGTGAATGAGTTGGAAAGGTATAAAGTTAAACATGTTCAAGGTAGGACTGCTCATAGAAGTCTACCACAATCTGGAAGTGGACAGATGGTTAATGTTGCTGGTTCCAATATGTCCACAGGACCTGCTACATGATATTATTTTGTTGTTGTTGTTGATGGCTTTCATTGAGAATTGTACTGGTTCATTGTAAAATAGGTATGTAATATGTAATTTTGTATAAATGCAATTAGGGATGGTAGCAGAAGAGCATGTTTTACATTCTATCATCTGATGACCAAGGAAACTGTTTTGGTATTCAATTGCCCAAGTAGGTACTTTTTTTATTAACAAGATTGTAACAAGATTGATTGGTGACAATGTGACAATTTGTGTTTAAGACCAGGTTTGGGCATTAAGCACAATTTTGGTTCTTGTAAGTCATTGCTCATGAGGAAGGATTTATATAAATTCCCTGTGGGTATCTTTTTAGGTACCTAATACATAATACTAACCTATTGATCTACCTCAGATTTCTGGTACAAAAATTAAATTGTGGGTTGATGGTATTCTGAGTCTTAATTTTGTGAAACAATTTCTTAAAATCAGTACTTTTCCATGTTGAACTGACTTCATAATATCAATAGTATCCTTTATAAGAATATTTTCAACAAAAAAAAAACACATTCTGATTGGCGAATAAATGTTATGCACTCATATAAACCCTACCTTTTTTATGATACTGAGTGTTCTTTAAACTTTCAACATTACACAAGAGTATGTATAGAAATCAACAAAATATACATCCTAATATTCATGGACAGGAATATTGACTGTTGATTCTCATGAATTAAGTTATCAAGTGAAGATACATTGTTTATTAAATTTATTCAACTCCATATATACAGGGTGTTTGGAATGGAATCAGCTGTTACTTAATGGAGGTCCATATTAATAAAGAAATTGTGATTATTTTTTAATATTCAGTAATGAACTGGCTTATATGAACTCTTGTGTTTAAAAAAAAAACCGAGGTGTATGATGTACAGTTGTATTCAATAAAAAAGCGTACAAGTATTAAACATCAAAGATTTTGGCATTCTAGTTTTCCTTGTGTAAAATTGGCTCAGCCAATGCTTTGTGTTTTTGTACTAGATGGTTGTCTCAATGATGAATTTTTGTGCAACACACTAACTTATATTAAGGCCAGTTTGAGTAAGTGTATCAATTGTGTGTTAGGGAAAATGGGAAAATGGACATCAATTTGAACAATTCCTGGAACAATTCAATGAATAAGTTACTGAATAATTTCAAAATTCAATTGTTTAGTGAATATTCAATCAGGTGCTTATTCTCCATTATGAACTTTTTATTACTATTTATTTGTTGCTTTCAGGTACCTAACTTTTGTGTTTTATTAGTTAATTATTGTTGATATTGTTTTTGTCTTCTTCATGGAAAAATTGATTGAAATATTCCTTCAATTGGAACTTTTTTTATATGAAATATCCATAGCCCACTATTGAAATTCAATGTTTCAGTGATTTTTGAGCATTTTTGAAAATGATTTATCTATACATCATATATTATTATTATTATTATTATTAAAAAGTGATAATGGGCTGAGGTGTGAACCTATAAAAGCCCATTTATACATGACATAGTTGTATGGTACACATAAAGAAATATTATATACATATATATATGTAAATAGCTACTAGACAAACAATTAGATTAAAAATAAAATTGAAAAAACAATTAAAAATGTTGAATAGAAATTGAACATTTCGAAATAAAATAGACAGATATAATGCAAACTGAAAAAAACAAAAACAATTTACCTACTCAGTAATATGATCTAATCGACTTTTGAATGATGATACTGAGGGTGCCATGGACGTATAACATGGAGGGTGCATTAACTATGTCTGTATCCAGGTTGTTCCATGCCGAGAAAACACGATTTACTATGAAGTTTTGCCGATTTGACGACCTGAAATGTTCCTTTTCAAGTTTAAAATTATGTCCTCTTAATCGTGTATCATCGTTTATCTGGAACATATCACTCAGTGAGGGTAGAAATCCATGAAGAATCCGATAAGTTAGGATCAAGTCTCCATGATGTCTTCGATCTTCGAATGTTGTCAGGCTTAACTGATTCAAACGTTCATGGTATGATGGTCTTCATATATTATTTTCAAGGGAAAAAAATAAGGAATTTAATGAGCTTATAAAATACAGGGTGTTCCATTTGAAACTCAAAGTTTGAGTCGAATCTGCAAAACCGTACCCCGAAAAAAATTGAGTGCGCCACTGGATTCAGCGTAAAATTCTCTATGAGATAAGATTTCAATTCGAGATTTTTGCTGAGAAACTTCGTAGATATAGAGGGGGTTCAAAAAGTATAAATTTTCAAAATCGTCCTGTATCTCATAAACGGAAACAGTTATGCAAAATCTGATTAGGCCATCTTGAGTTTCACAAGAAAGTGGCACAGGACCGCGGAAACCACAAAGTTTTATCTCCAAAGATAACTGAGATATCACACAAAAGCATCGAAAACTGGACACACTGTACACTAACGATGAATGTTTTTATATTGTATATTACAGATAACTCACATTATATATTTTTCAACAAGCTGATTACACAAATATGTAAAGGAATTGTATGACACATAAACAGTTGAACACTCAGTCGGTTTCATAATTATATCAGTTCCTCTCTGATTTCTTTTGCTTCCACAGCTCCACTTCCCTTCTTATTCTTGTCACATCTATGGCGTACGTCCTACAACATCCTCCTACCCAAGTGACACCTAGGTCTAGCCATTTTTGTACGTAGGTTTCTACGGGTTCGCATTGTTCCCTGTTGATCCACCTTAAAAAAAAAAGAAAATATTAGGATTCTGATATTTTTTTGTTCAACGTCTGTAATATTACGAAGTTATAATTCCGACCAAACTGTTTCATACCAGTAGTCGAGCCAGTAGATCCATGATATATTGATTAATGACTGGCATCATTTTAGTAAAAAGCAATTATTGTTTTTAAATCTCTTGCAACAAACAAAACAGGAATTTGAAGCGCGATTACTAATTGGTAGTTAGTTGCATGATGGATCGAGCTACTGTTCTGAAACAGTATTAGTTAAGTTCACATTTTTTTAATATTACAGACATTAAAGAAATATTGAGATCTAAAAGTTGCAATCAAAACGCAGTAAGCGTTTTCGAAATCTAAACAAATAAGCCAATTTTCAGCGATGCATTTGGAAGAATGTAACTTTTGAAATGTAGACAGAATAGGTCATTTTTCATATTGTTCAAAGTAAAACTTGAAGCCCCAGTCGAATTTCAAAATAATTATTATCGAAAGTTTTTTTTTTTATATGATGCCAACTTCCTGAAAAGCACTGTATATATATCTCGGACCAGGCGTTTCGAATATTTTGAATAGTTACGTTGATTTCTCGTCAGTCATTAAAGTGCGCATATACTGTCGGACAGTTAATTTCTTGAAAATTGGTAATATTTGAATGGTTAGCAGTCGAAAAAAAAAACATCCTCAGAAGAAAGAAAGGAAGGCAAAAGAAGGAAGGAGAAGGAAGAAGGAGGAAGGAGAAGGAAGGAGAAGGAAGGAGAAGGAAGGAGAAGGAAGGAGAAGGAAGGAGAAGGAAGGAGAAGGAAGGAGAAGGAAGGAGAAGGAAGGAGAAGGAAGGAGAAGGAAGGAGAAGGAAGGAGAAGGAAGGAGAAGGAAGGAGAAGGAAGGAGAAGGAAGGAGAAGGAAGGAGAAGGAAGGAGAAGGAAGGAGAAGGAAGGAGAAGGAAGGAGAAGGAAGGAGAAGGAAGGAGAAGGAAGGAGAAGGAAGGAGAAGGAAGGAGAAGGAAGGAGAAGGAAGGAGAAGGAAGGAGAAGGAAGGAGACGGATGGAGAAGGAAGGAGAAGGAAGGAGAAGGAAGGAGAAGGAAGGAGAAGGAAGGAGAAGGAAGGAGAAGGAAGGAGAAGGAAGGAGAAGGAAGGAGAAGGAAGGAGAAGGAAGGAGAAGGAAGGAGAAGGAAGGAGAAGGAAGGAGAAGGAAGGAAAAGGAAGGAAAAGGAAGGAAAAGGAAGGAGAAGGAAGGAGAAGGAAGGAGAAGAAAGGAGAAGGAAGGAGAAGGAAGGAGAAGGAAGGAGAAGGAAGGAGAAGGAAGGAGAAGGAAGGAGAAGGAAGGAGAAGGAAGAAGGAAGGAGAAGGAAGGAGAAGGAAGGACAAGGAAGGACAAGGAAGGAGAAGGAAGGAGATGGAAGGAGAAGGAAGGAGATGGAAGGAGAAGGAAGGAAAAGGAAGGAGAAGGAATGAGACGGAAGGAAGAGGAAGGAGAAAAAAATATGTTTCATGAATATTGAAATATATTTACCCCAATGAAACATTGTAGCTCTCGCCACTATTCGGGTATACGATGAGAGGTATCGGGTTGTTTTTTCTCTGATCGTTCAAGCCTTTGATGAGGGGCTCTATGAGCCTAGGGGCAGTGCAATTCACGCCTACGGCCACCAATTGCTCAGGATTCAGATCGTAGCAGTGCCTTGCGACCTCTTGGAAGTTTTCCCCGAACGCTGTGGATATGCCGTCTTGCTATGAAAAGATAACCAGACAGTCATTAAATTCGCATATACAATGGGATAGTGAACTGATTTATTTTCATTATCCATTCTTCATTTCCAGACTAATGTGTTTAACTTTATTATTTTTGAGAAAAATAAAAAAAATGTTGATTGGTTTTAAGACCTAGAAATCACAAATGAAGTCACCGTCTATAACAGAAATTGTGTGGCTATCAACAATCATAATTCATGATTACCCAACCCAATTGTTCTCCCAATATGTGGAATATTGATTCTTAGTTTTATCCTTGACTGGATATATAATTATCTTTCACACAGGTAGTATATTCGAGTGTATGAGACAAAAGCATTACTAGTAATAATTCATACCAAAAGGGTATCAAATTTTGTAAAACGTTTGGTTACTGGTAGTTAGGCAGTGCAGAGTACAGTTGCCGAGTTACCAAGGAATATTTACCGAATGTACATACGTTCACATAGCACGTGGTTAAGTCTCGCCGATATTATTAGAAAATCATATAATGCAATGATACATTGATTGCCATCATGTCATTCTTTGTACTCACTACCATATGCGCAGTGGCAGGCCTGCTAACTATCCTCGTTAACCCCCGAGACCGAGGTCTACTAAGCAGCTGGCCCGCTCTCACGCTCAGCTGGTAGTTTTCCACACCCACCTACATACACCGTCCTACTTCTTCTCTGATGGTCACAACCACATCATCATATCTTTCTGCGTGTTCTGTGTTGGCTTTGTTACTCCATGCGCCACTTTAGGAGCAGCACTGTTAATTGGATCGCAACAGCGAATCGTGCCGTTACCACCGATACAACAAGGCCAGCAGACTCTGACGTAAACAGCTCGTGACGTCACCAAGAGAGGCCAGTGTTTTATTTTATCGCTTGTCGACTAACGCGTCAGTTCGTGTTAATTCATCGGTGATTCACGTATATTTTTGAAACGGTCCCGAATTCTTTTGTTGTTTATTCATCAAAATAATTGGCGGAAAAATTACTGTTTTGTGAAATATTTTGTGTTGTGATCGGCGAAATAACAATGCATTTCAAGTGTTGTGTTCCCTTTTGTCGGGAGAATTATGTGGGTGGTTCAAAAGTTCATGCTTTTAGTTTCCCGTTGGACGAGGAGCTATCGAAAATGTGGGTATATGCAATTCACCGCGAGGATTTTACTCCATCTAAGTTCAGTAGTAAACAGAGCTTAATTTATAATGATGAATTAATAATAGAAGACAATTACTCTCTCATAAAAAGTATAAGTAGAGGAAAAATAGAAAAGCTTTGATTGTGCAGTTAGTTTTGTATTCGTATATTATAGTCAACAAAATCATCTCTGAATTCGAGGAAATTTTCTTGAATGTTCATAATAAACGGGCATTTTTAATTCTCATTCTCAAATTTCTTTCTGAAAACGGTCATTTGCCTCGTGGCAATGAATGCAGAATTCATTCCAATGATCAAATTGCAACTATCATATTAACATGAATTACAAACACTCTACTTAAAAAGGTAAAACTGCATTTATCATGAAGATATTTGACTAAAAAGTTCCAAATTTCACCTTCTTTTTCACCTGTCTTCTGGATGGCATTTAGAACAAATTTCCCTTCTTTTTTCATCATATTGGACAAATTTATATATAATTCAACTATAAATATGATTTTCTCGAGATAAATCCATATTTAGTGAAAAGAAGGAAGAATATCATTCAAAATAATGGCGTGTGTAATGTCATTCGAAGGCAATCTATTGACATTTGACATCTCGTATTTTGATTGACTATTGATTAAATGGTCGTCATCTGGAATGCTTGTTCACTAAATATGAAAAACTCGCCATAAAAATCATATTTCCTGTTGAATTTTCTATATAAAAATGTGCCATCGAAGTACATCATGAGTATATAAAGTGTCCAATGACAAAATAAGAGCAAGTAGCTTCAAATGCCCCCAACACAAGGAGAGAAAGAAGGCGAAATTTCGAACTTTTTCTTGAAATATCTCAATAAATAGTGGTTTGTTCACATTTTCATTATAAAATTCGGTTTATCAGACAAAAATACGTGAGTACCGAAAAAATTTTTCAAAAAAATACCATCGCATGATAAATGCAGTTTTACCCTTAAAAATCACGGTTTCAAGTGTAACGATCCACTTGAGTGAAAAATCCAACAACAGAAAATTGAAAACACTCACTGGTTATTTTTTCAGGTAATAGGAATTCTCCAAGATAAATATAGGTAATTGTAACAAACGGCATGTCAATCAGAATAAAATACATTTTCCACAATTTTCTTTCGATCAATCTCACGATAAGTTTATGTTCTGCGGGCCCTGTATAAGTAGGTGTGAAGTTTACCTTCACCACAATTTTTGACAATATATTCAATACGAATGGGTTGCTGTAGGTGGGTATTTGTGTTTTATCCTGGTTTTTGCTTTAAAACTTCGTTTTTCCATAATAAAATTGAATGGGGTGCGAAGAAAGGCTCAGAGTTGACGACTGGCATCCTTTTTTAACCGGAAGCCCTTCAAAAAACAGCAAAATCGGCTCAATGATGATCTAAAACTAAAATCGAAATACGCGGTCGCCTTATAGCGCTATAAGCGCTTGTCGTTTCGAGCCGCTGGTTAGGCCTCACTAAGTGACGTCACCCACGGAGCATGCAGGCCTTGCAGGACTATCCCCAGCCGATGCTCCGAAACTTTTCAATATTTAATTCGTAAATGAAATATTGAAAAAAGTTCCTTGCTCGTGCTGGGAATCGAACCCACGACCTAGCGGTCGTGAGATGAACGCTCTTCCACTGCGCCAATCCCGGTCCTGGCGGAATCGGATAAATAAAACGCAACCAATGTCCGACTCACCCCGACGCTGAAGGACAACCACGCTCTCACCCCCGGCCACTCCTCCCTCAGCAGATTCACCAGCATCTCGGCCTCCGCTCTGCAAGGGATGGTCTCGAGGGCGAGAAGGTCGCACCCGGCCTCCACCAGCGCCCTTATCCGGGGCGCGTGCCACTCGCGCATCGCGTGCACGGGGGTGGTTTTCGCGTAGGCGCCGGTGTATTCGGAGCCGTCGTGGAGGGAGGCTCCGTAAGGGCCAACGGAGCCCACCACTAAGGGAGTTCCTGGAAGAAAGGGCTCGTTGATGAACCATATACAGAGTATATCTAAATATACTGCCATCCCTGATAACACAATAACATCTGTAAGACGTCGTAGAAACATCCATATGGGATGATAGGAACATCTCTGGAAAATCCCTATTTTCCTTGGGACATTCTTGGGATAGAGATGTATAGAAATTTAACTGGTGCGCTTGCTCCCTATTGAAGGTCGTTTGCAAGTTTCTCGATGGCGCCTACTCTGATAAACCTTTGATAAACATACTTGACGTGAGTAAATCTCGCTAAGCTCATCCTGGTTACAATCCATATTTACAGGAAACATATTACCGACCGATAAATATTTGGATACGTATATGATTTGGATCAGAGCAGTGAACTGCTGATTCCTGATCAAAGGATCGAAACGTCAATATGTCAAAAATATTCTTGAGCTGAAAATAGTAATTTGTTTAACTAGGCAGCAAAGTAGTAGATTGACTGCCGAGGCTGAATTCATAGCCGAGCGTAGCGAGGCTAGGAATCCAGCTAAGGCAGTCAATCTACTTTGCTGCCGAGTTGAACATATAATTTTTTCTCCGATTGTTCATAATGATATGGGAGAATATTGTATTTGCGAATTAATACAATTCCCACAATCTCTTTATTCTTCCTGTATAGTGTTCAATTAAAATAAAATTTGATAGAAATCGCAGTTGTTGGTTTGACAATTCATGAAATTTCTGACAGTTGTGCGAAAAAATATCGGTATATTCAAATTAGTATATAATGGACAGTGATAGCGACCTGGAAGTATACTTACACTTCCATTAATAAGAGAGGTGGCAAAAAATATAGAGTTGAATTTGTTGCCGGAGAAGTCTCGGATGGAATATGAAGGAAATTATAAACGATTTATGGATTTTTAATTTTGCTGATACATATCAATCAGCAAAGTACCCACTTTGCTGCCTAGGCAGGCAAAGTAATACTTTGCTGATCGATATGTGTCAGCAAAATTAATATTTGCTGCCAATCGGAGGAAAAATGGTTATTTCTGATATTGGGGTCAAGTGTTCGTTAGGGACGTGTTCCGTAGTTTCTAAATTTTGTGTATAATACCTAATCCACCATAGAAAATAGAAAATCTCTGTTCTACAACAGTATTATTTCAGTGAACTGGTGTGAATAAATTCTAAGGTGAGTACCAGTTACCATATCTGCCTATTATGATTCATTCTTTGTTCTGGTTCTTCAAAGAGGAAATTCATCAGATTTCATGATTTGAATAGGTTCATGTCATGAAAGAAGTGAAGCTTATTAAAATCGGCTACAAAAAAGATTTCATTGCTTCTATTTCAAATTGAAATTTGAATGAAAATGTTGAGCACAGTATTTATTCGACCACAGAACAATGATGGAAATAATAGATTCATCCCTCACAGAACCAAGGTTTTGAAAGATTTTCCGATTATGGCGCCACTATCGCAAATACCTGAACACACGTCCAAAACTCGCTTGCAATTGTTCCATATCGAGAGTTAGAGTCTGACGAAACAATTGAAGAGTGAGCCCACCAGTTAACTTTTTATACATCTCTCTTGGGATGTTGCTGGCAACACCCGTGTCAGCATTTGCGATGTCTTATAAACATCCCATCAGAATGTTTGTGGGATGATACGGGATGTACCAGAGACATTCAGGGTACTTGATATGGAACATCTTAAAGAAACTTCTAGGATGTTTTTTGTTTGGAGACAATAATGGATGACACGGTATGAATTATCTTCAATCTGAAATCCTGAAAATGGACGACCTATTTCCAGATATAAAGTAACAATCCGAATTCGAAAATATAAGGTCGGTGCGGTCCAATAACTAATGGAAGATGATAACAGTTGTTTGAGGATCATATTTGTTGGCGCTGGGCCGACGGCTGTTAATAACTCTTAGCAATGTAGTTGTACCGCCATCTATCGGCTGGTATAACAAATAAATTCAGCAATAAATATGCTGGAGAGATATATTTCAATTTTGTCGTTTATTACATGGTTCATGATGTTAAACAGGTACTTTGGTAATCCTATTGAGGAATATTTAGTATAATTATTTCAATTTGTTATCGATGAAATTAGCCGGCTTTGGTATAGGTATAAAGTATATGAGTACGAATACAGTTTTGATTTCCATTTTTTACCAACTCTTCAATGTTTCAAATGTCACAATTGTTTAAACTATTCAATCATGTCAATCATCATTAGCGAATATGGAACCATGATATTGTTAATAAAAAAAGATCAAATGGGATGTTTCTAGAACATCCAATGAAAACATCTGATGGATGTCCCAAGAGAAACATCTCTGGGATATCGTACCTAAGTCTGAAACATTGGGACATTTGTAGGACCTTAGCGGGATGTACCAGCAAGATCCCGTGTTGTTAGGGATACAATGAAATCATGAAATATGTTGAAACAGGTGAATGTCCGGCAGCAATCTTGTGATCTAAGCCGTGCGTTCGACTGTGTCAATCACCAGAAGCTCTTAGCAGAACTGGAAATGTATGGACTAAGAGGTGTCTCGCTCAGCTGGATATCTTCATTTCTCAAAAATCAGAGCCAGTATGTGTCCCTTCAGGCAACTATGAATAATGAAATTCGAAGAATTGATTCAGAGCCTTCAAATATCCCTAATAACACAATTATGTCCCATGGATATCCTTAGGACGTCCTGTCGGGGCATTCAGGACGTCCATAGGACGTTCGAATTTGGTACCGTGGACGTCCATTGGACGTCTGTGAGACGCACAAATGTTCCACTTGAAGACCAACTAGGGACGTCCTTGAGGGATGTCCCTGGGACAACTATCGAATACCTAAATCCTACAGTATTCTTCATCAAACACTTCGGAGGACATCCTTAGGACATCCGTAGGACAACCTATCAGCAACGCTGAGGGATATCAATTGGATGTCCATAGGATGTTCCAGGGACGTACGAATTATTCTTGAATTTGAATTTTTCTGGGTCCCTCTTAGACCAGATCTTGCATAACTGATGGGTACATCCAGTTGAGTTGATGGTCCGTAGAAGGTCCCCAATAGATCCTCAAAAAGTTTTCCAAGGATGTCCAATGGACTTACGTGAAGGACATTGATGGGGAGTATTTATAGCCTACGAGCAATCATTCATCGGAGAGGTGTAAGTTAACGTCCTCGCAGGGACAACTTATTGAAAGTACCGACTGGGACGTCAAAATGACGTTATTTCTAGGACATTGGGAGAGTACAGTTCATGTACCGATTGGGACATCCGACGGATATCCATAAGGGACATTCGAAGGATGGTAGAGGACAAATTATCATCAATTCTACCAACCTTGATGTCAATATATGCTCAAACCATCTATCGGTAGTTTCCTGTACTACGGAACAAGCTCACCAGATTCTTCATTTTTCGAGAAATCTATTGCAGATTTCTTCGAAAAAAATTCAGCCTAGTTGTGAACCAAAAGATGTGAACTACTAAGTTCATCTTAGTTCATCTATTGTACACAAGATGGCGATAAATGTATGAAATATTGCACAAGCAGGGTTGCCGGATGGAGTAAATCCTTTAGTCGAGTCGTGTAATCATAGGAAATTAATTCGATTTTCAAGAAACTAGGAATGAAAAAGTGAGGAGAAACTCATTCTGCTCTTCTCTTCGGCGAGGGCTTCATTCTCCAAACTAGGTATTTTCTAAGATATGAAATTATTTTACAAACAATTCAAAAAGACTCATTCTTATTATATGTTCTCCGATATGAATCTGGATGAAAATGTGTATACAGCATCGTTACTAAAGAATTGTCCCATTAGTGGAAAAAGTATCGAACTCAGACGTAACGGTTCGAGAGGAAGACAAATTTGAGATTTTGTGCAAATTCACAGTGGTCCGTTTTATTTGCTGAGCAGTGTATAAACATATAGGTCACAAAACTGATCACAAAACTTAGTGAACGTGGAAGAGGAATATTGATATTTCGTTTTTTTCTAGACGAAAAGAATAATATAATTATGGATCCTGCCTGTAAAATAATTTTAGCTCTCTTGTAAATTAAGTATGTCATATTGTTCTTCGCAGTACTTAAAAATAGCTAAAAATAATACATTCACAGTAGTAATTCTTTGAGTACAGTCGTATTCAATAAAAAAGCGTACAAGTTTTAAAAAGAGAGGTTTTTGTCATTCTATTTCTAGTTGTGTAAAGCTCAGCCAAGACTATGTGTTTTTGACAACTTATCGACAACTTTTCTGTCAACATTTGGCAAACAATCATCCCCAATAGCCCGTTTTACGCTAATAGAATGACATTAATTTCTCTCTGTAATATACAAATACGCTTTTTCTTGAATACGACTGTACTTCAAAATATTCGGGTAATACAGCGATAACCATTGTTGCATAATTACAAAAATAGTCAGTTTGACAGTTGGAATAATCCGACCACGAAGCGAATCAAGTACTTCCATTGACAAATAATTCCAAAGCTATGGCGTTCTATAGACGAGCGAGTTTTGGTTGAGTGTTGTTCAACATATTTCAGGGTTGACAACGGAAGGATGTTTACTCACTAGGGCTATGAATGAAATGTGT
The DNA here is from genome assembly GCA_918026855.4 of Phaedon cochleariae. Lineage (NCBI taxonomy): Eukaryota > Metazoa > Arthropoda > Insecta > Coleoptera > Chrysomelidae > Phaedon > Phaedon cochleariae. The sequence continues at coordinate 5,251,345 of OU896716.1, read as the reverse complement.
AATAGAAAACGAGAAAACAAAACGAAATGAGAGAAAACATTTTTGTCGAAACAAAAAATTTTTTCGGATATTGATCAGATGAGGATAATTGCCGGACCTAAGCGTTCGCTTTCGGCGAGGTCAGAAGCACCAGAAGTAACAATGGCCTCTGCAATGTAGCCGGACGTTCAATAATTTAGAGTTGAAAGATATACATATTCAAGGGGTCTTTCCTTGTGACATTCTAGGAAATAAAGTTCACATGAACATGTGTCCTAACTTGCTCCGTTCTTGAGATACAGGATGTTGAAGTTGAAAGTAATAATTGTTTTTATTCATAACCCCCCTGTATAAGCTTTATTCATGGTGCGAAAATTCAGTATGGATGAGGACTGAGGAAGCCATAAAATTTCAGAATGATTCTACGCCACTTGAAATATTATTTCGAATCTATAATTGCACTAGAAGAAGCTCCATACAAAACCACAACGTTTTATTGAAAGCAAGTTAGGAACATGTTTATATGAATTTTATTTACTAAAACATCACAAGGAATCACCCCTTGAATTTTTTCGGTGTTATTTAGATACACCCTGTATGCTGTGTTATATTGAAAGCCTACATTTATTTTCAAATAACTAAAAAAAGTATATTTATCGTCTCGCAACTTCAGAAACACCTTGTATGCTTGTTTATAAATAGGCGGTAAGCATATTATGCGCTATCAATGAATATGCCAGAATATTGACCTGCAATTTCTATACGAAATTTCTGAATATGATAATTTCATCAACGTCTGTCGTGTATACAGATTTCTGGTTTTCGGTGAATTGCTGATATTTAGCTGAGTTGGCAACATTCCATTCACCGTATCCCATTGATCGTTACACATCGCTGACGCTAACTACAACAGTTTAGGTACATATACCGCGAATCGCTCAATCTGAGTGTGTTGTATGAAAGGAGAGAAGTTTAGCACTCCCCTAGACAAGGATGGAACAACACATATTGGTCTAGGCACTCTTGACCAACAATTTTTTTTTACATTTTCACTCATTGTAAGCTGATTTTTGTTCTTACTTGCTTCAGGATATTCCTTGAGATAACGGTCGACTGCTGTTTTCGCTAAACTAACAGACTTTTTGATGAGATCGAAGGCTTCATTTTCAGTCAGGTTGAGGTGCTTTACAAATAAGTCTACATTGGCTTGATAGGTGTTCGTGATGATGAGGTCAGCACCCGCTGAAACAAAAAAAGACCCATATTGATTATCAATAATATGGCGATGAAATTATTCTTTAGTCTTTATGGGTGAATCCAGTTCATGACTCCGTTTATCGTTTATGATTTGAAATGATCGACCCTATATACAGTGTGTTCCACTTACCATGCTCACCATGGGTATCTTTTTAACTGTGAGAGATACGAGGTCGGTTAAATGACACCAAATGTGGAGTTTGTCAAGGCCAACTATAATGTGAAAAAATATTTTGATAAAATCTATTCGTTTTTGTTTTATACGCAAAAAACATATTTTGATCATTTTCATGTCTTCTCCGTAACTTCTTCATTTATGAAAATATTCAAATAGGAATTTCAGATTCTCATGGCAGTTTTTCAAAGTGATTTCGAAAAAAATATGAAATTCATACCAACTCTTCTAGAATTTGACATATCAGCACCAACTTTAGTTGTTCAAATGTAGGTCATAGCTCACTATGACTTAGTTACAAATAACTTTTTTTTCTCTCACAGATGATATGTCGCAGTAATAGCTTTGTATTGATAACAACGGAGTTATCGTCATTTATACAAAAACAAAAAATTATTTGGAAGCCGCCATCTTGAATTCATAAATTTTAACAAAAAAATCATGATCTCCGACCTCAAAAACCCCCACTTACCAATTTTGAATGACAATACATTATGGAATTTTTGTTGAAATTAAAAAAAATTGCTGCTCCAAGATGGCGGACAAGATTTGGTCCGATTCCATTCAAAATTGGTAAGTGGGGGTTTTTGAGGTCGGAGATCATGATTTTTTTGTTAAAATTTATGAATTCAAGATGGCGGCTTCCAAATAATTCCTTGTTTTTGTATAAATGACAATAACTCCGTTGTTATCAACACAAAACTATTACTGCGACATATCATCTGTGAGAGAAAAAAAATGTTATTTGTAACTAAGTCATATGACCTACATTTGAAAAACTAAGGTTGGTGCTGATATCTCAAATTCTAGAAGAGTTGGTATAAATTTCATATTTTTTTCGAAATCACTTTGAAAAACTGCCATGAGAATCTGAAATTCCTATTTGAATATTTTCATAAATAAAGAAGTTACGGAGGAGACATGAAAATGATCAAAATCTGTTTTTTGCGTATAAAACAAAAATGAATAGATTTTATCAAAATATGTTTTCACATTATAGTTGCCCTTGACAAACTCCACATTTGGTGTCATTTAACCGACCTCGTATCTTTCACCGTAAAAAAGATACCCATGGTGAGCATGGTAAGTGGGACACACTGTATATAGACGACGTCAGAGCCGGATTTAGAGGTTTTGGGCAACAAATGAGTGTAGGCCCGCTGGCTCCTAATTGTTTTCCATATAAAATTAACGAATTTTTCGGTCGATAATTTTTTGCAAAACCAACAAAATTATGTTTACATATACAGGGTGTTTCTTAAATATGTTTCAGGGACATGTTGCTGCCGTTAAAATAAGAAGAACAGTTTGTATAAATATATGTCCGCAGATTATTCATTCTGAGATACAGAGTGTGGAATTTTGAATGTTATTTCGGTTTTTGTGAATGAATTCCATAATAATCGTGATATTCGGGGTGAGATACCATATTCCACTCGAATATCGCGGTCATTTTTGAATTCACGCACAAAAAATAGGAAAAAGAATCAAACTTTGACAGTTTGTACCTCAAAATTGATTAACTTGCGGATATATGTGTTTATACGAACTTTTCTTCTTTATTTATTGACGTGTCAGCAACATGCCTCCGTAATTTTTATATACGTACCTTCTTAAGAATTACATAGTAAAAATGTAGTCAAAAACGGTAATTATCTGAAAGACGGTTTTGTCCCATCGGAGTTCGAAGCCTATTTTTTATAATTTTCATTTTTGAAAATGAGCGTTCTCCAGCTCAATTTAATGCAATCAAAACCAGATACATTCTCAGTGGAATTTCAATGTTCGAAAATGTGATTCTTGAAGTTGCATCTTCGAGAATGTCGTATCAAAATACCTCCGTAGAATGGTTTTTTCCATAGTCCTCTTTAATAAACACGCGGAAACGCATACCAACCCACTCAGCCATTGGGATACTCTATCAAGATGGGTATTAAATAGCAACAACTGCTTATCAGGGCCATTTTGACAAATTGATATTTCCAGATGGAAATGAATGAATGAAATTAAATAATTTTTCAATATTTGAGAATAATATAATCATGTTCCTACAAAGTACTAAGAGTGAAACAACGGACTAAACGTTTTCAAAAATATTAAAGGAACAGTTGTTCACTATAGTGTTTACCCGTCGAAAGTCGAAAGATTTTTTTTCTCTATTGTGAGGACCCCTTTTTGTAGAGGCCCCGGGGCTGTAGCCCCGGATGCCGTCCCCTGAATCCGGCACTGGACGACGTATTAATGAAAAAGAAAGATACTACAGTGCTTTGGTGAAGTATACTGAATCCATCCATTTTCTGTCAAACTATCCATTTCTGAGGACTTTCCTCCTGTTACAGGTCAATTTTCAATTTCAAATTGCAACATTTATACAAGAAATTCAAATGTAAAAACTTCACAAACGATAAGATTTCCACAAAATTTATTAAACACACGACATGTTTCGCTAACACAGTAGCTTCGTCAGGTGATATACTGGTACAATGAACTAAACTAACGTTGGCTTGCTTAACTTTTATATATCTTACCTTCCCGACCTGAAGGATTAGTTACCTGTGGACAGGTACGATAAACCTCCATTTTCGGAATTAGGCACAATATCTACATTAAATTACGGTATACCGGATTAACTTGAAAGAGTTGATATCAAATACATATTATTACTTACTGAGAAAACAAATTCAACAGTGGTGAACTATTAAGGTCTAATTGATCATTAAGTATAATGTCAAAATTTTTGAGTTTGTTGATTTCTAATGATTCAAAATGATTGAGTTTCAGTCCTTCATTTTCTACGTGCAGAATTTCGAAATTATCATCAAAACTATGGTTTTCTTCTAATATATGGTTGGTGTATGTTGAATTCGTTTTCTTTTTCATAAAATTCATCTTATGTTCATGAATGCGCTGATTAAACGTACGACCGGTCTGACCGATATATACCTTAGGACAAGATCCACATTTGAGTTTGTATACCCCTGATTTTTCGAATTTAGAAGTTTTGTCTTTATTATTCTTGATAAACCGTCCCAACGTGTTATTTGTTCTATATGCCACTTTTAAGTCCTGTTTATGTAGAAATGAAGCTAATTTCTCAGTTGATGATCCGAAATAGGTTAAAGTTCTGATCCTAATAAAACAACCTACTATATTATTGTCATGCCAAACAATCGAGACTCAATCGAGATTTTTTGCCAAATGACGATGAAATTTGAATACAATTTGAAATGTATTTAACAATACAAAAATTTCTCGAATATATTTCAGGGAGATTAATACACAACTACAGTATAAAGACAATTTGGTTTGGAAAAAAAACGACGTTGTGTTGAGAAACCTCGTAATTCCGAATTAACAGGATTGGCTTCATTTTTTTCATTTTCAGTCTCGCATAAATAGTGACTTCAAATCAACTACGAATTTTGGAACGTTTAATGGCTCCGGTAGGTGGAAAATCATGATTTGGAAGGAAAAACGGGTTATACTTTTTTATGTTGAATCCGAGTAAATAATTATTACGTTCGCAAAGATGCTGTTTAGATGTACCTGTTTTTCTGAAATCCTTCATAGGCATCTTATGAAAATCCACATATGTGAGTTTGAAACCATGAAGAATAATGTTATGAGGTCAGTTTTCCTGTGGATTTAATGAAAAACTGACCCCTATTCATTTCAATAAAAATGCACGGCACTGTCTAAAATGATGTTTGTCCCTGATGTCATATTGATGATTATTCATATATAATACCACAAGTGATAATATTTTGCCGGAAATATTCGGTGATTGTTACGACAGCTTGTTGCTTAGTAATTTCGTGAATGACATTGTTATCAAAACTACGAGCCGTAGGCGAGTAGTTTTATGTCATGAGCGAAATTAGAGCAGCAAGCTGGAGTATGTCAATCGACGGATATTTCCAGGAAAAATAGTATCACGAGTTGTATTCGTATGACTATTTCATGATTGAATGAGACAATATAATATAAGAAATAGGAAACATAATTTAGGTATATTCCAACTGAAACTGCGAAGAAGAACATAATGATAGTGATGAAATACAGAATTAAATTTTTTAGAAATTAACTACCTACTTATAGTTATTCACAAAGTGGAATGTACAATTTTAACAAACAGTATTTTTCCTATTATCTTGGAGATGGTTGCTCTCAAAAGAGTGTATACAATAATTAAAAAAAAGATATCGGTGCCGAGGGACTCGAACCACCGACCTTCGCATCCTCGCGCAACAACCCTATCAGTTGCGCCACATATCATCTGGCAGTTTTTCAGTCACAATAACTTGACTAATTAAAGAAGATTACTTCAAAAAGGAATTTGAATTCTAGTATTGTTGTGTCAGAGGCCGTCAACAAATATGCAAACTTTTTAAATTACACATGAAACGTCCAGCCAGAATAAAATTGTCTCGCCTCTCGTACAAAATGTCTCACCAACGCAAATTATAAGTAAATAAAATAAAGTAGGAACTTAGGTTAATGTCTCAGATTTGAATCCAAAGCAATCTTGACCAGACACGATGTCAAAATTTTATCGTTGATAAACGAGGTTAGTTGGTCATGTGTGGGTCAATTCGGCTTCTGTATTGGTAGAGCAAGTCCGATAAAAATTAGAAAACAAAAAATATCGCTAGAATACAGAAGAAACCGTGAAAATGGTCTATTCTGATTGGTTCTCGAGATCAATAATTCCACTATTGATCTCGAGTCATACCAATACAAATTTGGTGAAGATCGCACGACTGATAGCTGAGATAAAGAGGGGGGGCCGTTTGAAATGAGACACGCTGTATATTGTACCATGCACTCAAAACTTACCAAAGTGGCTCTGTTGTCGTGGCCACCTGATAATATGTTACCTTTAGAGCCATTTCACAAATGCATTTCAGTTCGTAATATTTATACATTTCTTCAGACTCGAACCCCACAAATGCATACTTAAAAGCCGCGAAATTTCGTTTTCCCGCTCTTGAATCCAAACGACGTTACCATACAGTAACACTTCGTCTTTCTGCGCATATAATTCACCGTCGAGATCAAGTAACCCGGGAAAACATTAGAAGTGCTAGGCTGAACGTTTCATGTTAGACCGGCCAAAAGCACATTTTCACGGAAAATTCACACGCTTGAGGTCGAATGTGTGGAATTTAATTTCCATTTTATATATATATATATATATATGTGTGTGTGTTTCACTCGAGAACCGAGAATAAGAGAAACTCGATTTTTATGTGCGAGGTCGGCATTTTTCCGACGCATATAAAACTACTTGATTCAGAGGGCCATGATATGCGACGATACGATTAGCATAATGGAGTGAAAAAAATGCGTCCCTTGAGCTCAAAAAGTCCTGTTTTGGAATGTAATTTCTGCACGTGATGTAATAAAAGAGCATCGTCACGTCACACACATCCCAGATGAATATCAAGGAACATTGAAAACGATGTTTTGATTGACCTTCAAACACCGTGAAAAGAATACTCAATTTTTCTATCATCTGTACTAATGGAGTTGGGAAGAGAAACATGGATGAATGAATACATCTTTTCTAGTTGTTTTTATAATCTTTTGGATCACACGAGAGGCAATTCCTATTGTTATCGTGCAGTAGGGGAATATTAACATAGCTCAATGTGTGGTGCTGCCTTGTACTAGGAAAAGAGGAACGATTCAATATAATTATAACGATGAATGATGATGTATTGAAAATACTCGAAACAGTCAAAGATCTGGGTGTTCACTATGATTCCACACTTTCATTCAGAACACATATAGAATATATTATAGCCTCAAGAGGGCTTAGAGCTCTAGTCCTTAGGCAAAGCAAATTGTTCAAATATACCGACACAATAACTGTGTTGTACAATACCCTCATGAATTTCTGTACAAGCGTACTCTAGAAAAAATACATAACAAACTTCTGAGGTTCCTCTACATAAAAAAATATGAAGTTTTCCCTGATTTCAATGTAATTCGAAGTGTGCTGCTCCGAAAAGAATTCACAATAGGCAGTCTCGATACTCGAAGAATCAGCAGTAGTGTTATATTGTGTTATAAACTGTACAACAAATTATACCACATTCCGTATTTGCATTCTATGTTGAAAAGAAGGGTACCTATCAGACTCACAAGGCTCAAGCAGTTTTTTGAAATTCCTCTGTTAACAACAAACAACTGCTTCCCTCTGTTAAGCGTAATATATCAATCAACGGTAATATCCATGTTGAAGATAACGAATAACCACGCGGTACGAACCGTGTAGCTAGCTCCCTCTATGAGATTTCGATAAAAATACATTTTTGCGATTATACAGCTTCCAAAACATATTCATACCATAGACAAAACAAGAGGCAGGATTCATGATAACACATTGAAATCTTTGTTTTCTGTAGACAATTTTAGATACACAATGTGTACAGGGTGGCTGGAATTCAAGCCTCATCATTGGAATCTCGTAAATCGTGAGAGTTACGGGGTCGGTTGAATTATGGCAAACTTCCGAAATTGTATGTCTAACAAAATGCCGTTATGAAACTTAGAAAATTCCGAATACGAAAATTCCGAACTACGAAAAAATAAACCGAAATTTCTTTTCAATAAGTTATTTGAAGAGATTAATCGAAAGGAATTACACCTTATCACGCCCACTTTGCCTCCGCTACAAGTTGGCGTTTTCCAATTTGAAATCCGATATTTCGTCTTCCCGAAACCATCATCAACTTATCGTGTTCAAAGAAGAACCTGGACTTTTTATTACATTTTTTCACACCTTTGGAAATTCCAAAAGCTATGTGCTATCACCAATAAGATTTAGTTATGAATGTTTTGCATACAAAACTGACGTTTCCTGATGTATTTTTTCAATATTCAATACGGAACTGTTCAAAGGTGTAGAAAAATGAAATGAAAAATACAGGTCCGTATTGGAAAAAAATAAGTTGTTGATGGTTTCTAGAAGACGAAACGTTGGATTACAGATTGGAAAACGCCAACTTGTAAGGAATCATTCGAGTGGGAATAGTATATTGTTTAACGAGCACGAAATGATAGTGATTCCCTACGAGAATGAAGTTTACAGCATGAGCCATAGGCGAATGATGCAATCATTCGAGTAGGAAATTAGCATTCCGTGCAAGTTGAACACTATAATTTTTCTACGGCTATAATAAATAACAGCGGCATTTTCGGTTTCGTCGTCTTGTAGCCTTCTGATTTCCTGTCAAGTAATACACATCTATCAGACAGAGCTGTCAATGCTCCACATTTGACATTCCATGAGCGATGAGATTTTTTTTAAATAATGATACGATTGAGTCATTGTGATATCAGATACGGAAATATCATTGATTGCAAAGTACTTCATTGACATTGACATCGAACACAGTAAAACAGGAGCAATTTTGTGTTACAGCCGTAGAAAAATAGTATATTGTGCAACAAGTGGGAAAAGTTCAACTTTTCTCACGAGTGCGAAAGTTTGTGGCACGAGCCTGAAGGGCGAGTGATGCAAAGACACGAGTGAGAGAGTTTCGCCACATGTTGCACATTATACTTTTTCTACAACTGCACTTATTCAAAGAATCCGAGTAATGTCACTTATTGGTATTATATCTCATAATGTGGCACTATGCCACATTGAATATTATTACCAAATAGTAGACCCCTTTCCTAGTTCCTCAAAGTATTTCCGAAAAAAAATTATTTCTGTATTTTTTCAGATTCCATGAATTTTTCGTACCAATATGCCAATACATGCATTTTTCTTGAAATTTCCGGAAACAAATCCAACTTTCGCAGCTTTTTCCATTATCTCTGTCTCTGGCGGTGTATTTATCAAAATCGTCACATCTGGGTATATACATCATATTATTAATTATGAATTGTTGGAATAATATTTGATGGAAAATGCGATTTCTATCAAAAGCACTAATGAGAACTACCCTAATGAATTCAATAAACTCCTTCTGACAGTTGTGACAACTATTCAAAGCTGAACAGCAGCCAAGTTTGGTCGATTTTTGTTGACTTTCCATGGAAATGTATGTGGTGTTGGAAAAGTGCCGTGAGAAAAAATATTTTTCTACAAACGCTTAACAAAGTAGCCTTTGACGCTTTCAAATTCCAGCACAAAGTTGACGTTTTCCCAGAAATGTCATTCTTTGACAGCATTTGCGCTCGTGAGCGGAAATATTGAAAAAACGCTCGTACATCTCTGTAACCTATACTTATCTATTCTTGAAAACCCCCAATTCTTTCATGATGGAAAATAGTGACAGTGAATCATCAAACACACCTCCTTCCTGATGATATAGCAGAAAGCGCAAAAGTTTGAATCTCCTACCGGGGAATCAAGGAAGAAATATGAATTACAATAATGATACATTCATAAATTGGTGCTACTCCGAGATGGTGAATATGAATTCAGAAAACGTTTTACTGGCTTATTTTGGTAAAAAATCAAAGACTTTGAAGTCATCAACTCATTGGTCTATATATTCGATGGTATACGTATAGGTACATGCTTGAATGTTAAAGAAAATATCGGAATCAATAGGTATCTGAAACTTATCGCATTTCTCAAGGAACAATCTATTGGATACAAAGCGAGGAAAATCCAAAACATCCACCGCTGAAGATAAGTACCAACAAATTTCTACAAGAAGCTCCCGATGAAGCATATCTATTGAAATCGATGAATTATACTTTATATTTAAACTCTTTGTTGTCATCAGAAAGACAGTGTATCTTTATTTTATTGCATTAATGAGTAATGTTCAATTTTATTGCAGAGTTTATCGTACTATGCTTCAGAGGTCTGAAGCTCAGGTTGCCACGCTGGTGGTCCAGTTTCAATTCTCGGTAGGCCCGACATTTTTTTTTCTGGCTTGTCAGTTATTTCAATTTTTCTTTTTTTGTTTCCTTTGGACATAATGGGATAATATGGATAAGAACTTTTTCAACTATTCCAATCGCTCATACTTTCAGGGTAGTTATTTCCAAGAGCTGCGTTAGTAGAAAAAATCTTGTGTATTTCGAGCACAAAGTGTCATTGCCGCTCTCCAAAGATTACTTTCTTTGTCGAGCTGCAATCTATCACTTTGCGCTCTAAATACACAAATAGCTATTCTCACAGTATGAGCAATACATGGTTTTGAAACTGAGTAAGCTATGAGAAATGCGCTTTTTTTCATAGCAGAAGTAGAAAGAAAGTTTTATGGTGTACTGCCATAGCCGTGAAAATATCTATAACTATCAACCAATCATCATTTCATCATATGCATATGGCAATTTCTAGAATACACAATCCTATCAGTACTAACTATTGATAAATGTATTTTATGCAATTAAATGCCAGCAAATAATTTTGTTTCTGCTATGGACAGCAAATAGTCAGTTCATACAATTTTCAGTGAAATTAAATGAAAATTACTGAGTTCAGGTGTATGGGTACGCTTCGATTCACTCAAACTCATTCATACCCATTCTAATTTACTGGATTGATGATGAAAAAATGGGCACTCTGTTTGTTATTGGAAAATAGTTTCTATTTGGAATGCGCAGCGAAAGCACAATTTATCATTAGAAATAAATGATATTCAATATTTTATTGAAATAATATAATGCATTATCAGAATGGGCTCAATGAGGTATTTTATTGAATACTTTTCATTAATTCAATTCAAACAGCTTGATCCGAATGATTAATCGCACGTGGATAATATTGTGGAATGAACAAAAACAAATCTATACAAAACATTCGACTATTATGCGAAAATATTTTGGGATTTACTTTTTTTGAACATATTATTATAGGCAAGCATCTCATCGGCGCCCCTCTAGTGATCATGAGATTATCCCTAATAGGAGAGTGGACTAATTTTTTTTTATTTCTAAAATATAATCATCACGCAAATACCCTTCAATTCCATATGTTTCAAGAATTTTTCGGTCGATTTTTAAATGCTAAAATCATTAGTATAAATCAGCAATAATCTTTCTTGGGAAAATCACGTGAGATCAATTGCTAAGAGTGCATTCCAAAAACTTGGTTTTTTGTTTCGAGCCAGGAGCTATTTCACTTCCAGTCAGCTGCTTATGATCTATGAGGCAAAGATTCGACCTGTCCTGGAATACTGTTCACATATTTGGAATGCAGCACCCAAAAATACCCTGAGACTGTTGGATTCTGTCCAAAAAAGAGCAATTCGTCTCGTGGGTGATGCCTCGCTCACAAACTCACTCACTTCTCTGGAACACTCTTCTGAAATATCAACAATTGTTCCTCCCTTTGCAGTCCCCGCGAGATTAACCCGTCGAGTTGAGGCTTCGCACCCCTTCGTGTTCACTTTGGAGACCTGCAGATCATCTCTTTTCAAAGACTTGTTCATCCAACGGACAGCGACCCTCTGGAACACATTGCCAAGGAAGGTGTTCCCCGTGGCGTATGATCTACAGAAATTTGAGAAAAACACAAATTCCTACCTCATTTCCCTTGGTTCTCACGATGTTCTCTGAACATTACAGGATATCCCTTTTCGTGGGAACCAGAACATAAAAAAAACATTTATGTCATGATTCGCAGGTCCGTTACATGTATACGGAGTACAAAAAGCACTAAGGAGTCGTTACTATGTGAATACACTCCTGAGGCATTTGAACAGACTGTTAATGCCATAAAAAAGGCATTTTATGTAACAGAGAGCGTCAAAAATATTCATTATACCAAGGATACAACGCAGAACCTTAGATAAGAGGTTCCTAAACGTCATAGTGGTATAGATAGTGCACCAACTGAGCTGAGTGAATAGATAAAAGGGAGCTTGATGTGGACATCATCTTCGCCTGTGTACTGAATATGGGTGCCCCTTCACTATTCTAAGTTCCACTGACATTATTTTTTCGATATTCTGTTCCTTTCTAATTCGAGAACTCGTCTTTTTGACTCGGAAGAAAGACCACCTAAAATTATCTCAGATTTCTTCAAGAATCCGCTTAGTGGAATCTATTTCCTGTTTCTGCATTCCAACCTGCATTTGTTCGAAAAAATCATAAAAAGCGTGAGGAAGAACAAAGTATCTATAATTGAAATCAGAAAAATATTATACGAAACACAAAGCACTCTGATTGAAAGTGAATCTGCCAAATTTATTGGCTTGCAAACCAAAGAGCAATTCAACAATCTTAAAAATGAATGAAATGAAATAAATCAAAAGTAAAAAAAACTTTTTAATAAAAAGCTTTTATTTAAATGCTCTAAAAAGAAGAAAATAAAATTTTTCTTTATAATTTTAACTATTAACTTATAACCTCATTATACACAACATAGATTAGGGGAGTCGTTAATCTATGTACACAATTTATATGATCATGAAAGCTTGTCGCGATGATCAATATTTAATTGAATTGTAATTTTAAAAATTTTATCCCAGCAGATTTTACATATTAAAATAACTATAGTTCATTCACATAAGTGAATCGCGCGACAAACTTTTATGATCATATAAATTGTCTATAATGAGGTTATAAGTTGATAGTTGATAGTAAGAAAAATTTTATTTTCTTCTTTTTAGAGCGTTTAAATAGGAGCTTTTTATTGAAAAGTTTTTTTTACTTCTGATTTATTTTTTAATTTTTAGTTATCGCTAGCTGGATTTTTCGATTTATCCTCAACGAGCCTTTTCATGTGATACCCATATTGTAGAAGTATATTGAAAATGACCATTCCGCCATCTTGGATGGTCCGCCATAATGGATTTAGAATGACGTCACATCATTTTTCGAGTTACTCTCAACGAGCCTTTTCATTTGATACCCATATTATAGAAGTATATTAAAAATAATTATCCCACCATCTTGGATGGTCCGCCATATTGAATTTAGAATAATGTAACATTATTTCTCGAATTACTCTCAACGAGCCCTTTCATTTTATACCCATATTGTAGAAGTAGATTAAAAATTACCATTCGGCCATCTTGGATGGTCCGCCATATTTGATTCATAATGAAGTCACATCATTTTTCGAGTTACTCTGAACGAGCCTTTTTAATTGATACCCATATTGTAAAAGTACATCAAAAATATAGCTATTCGGCCATCTTGGATGGTCCGCCATATTGGATTTAGAATAACGTCACATCATTTTTCGAATTACTCCCAAGGAGCACTTTCATTTGATACCCATATTGTAGAAGTAAATTTAAAATGACCATTCCGCCATCTTGGATGGTCCGCCATATTCGATTTAGAATGACGTCACATCATATTGGACTTAGAATAACGTGACACACCTTATCGTGCATTGTCATCCAAACTGAACGTGTATACAAAATTTCAGCTCAATCGGTTGAAGATTTCTACTTTAAAATTGAGTTCAAAGATTCCTCCCGAACATACATACATCCATACATCCATACAAACCATAGACATATTTTTATATGTCTATGATACAAACATATAATGCAAGTTAAATTAAAGCTTTCAATTTGAAATTAAAATAATAATGAGAGGAAATAGTGGAATTTTTTGATACAGCTTCTGAATTTCTGAAAAAGTGTTCTGTTTCATTTGAGATATATGAAGTGTCTGATTGGATGAGGCTATCTGAAATCCTGGAATAGAACATAGAACAAAAGAATGGAGCAATATGTATATCTGAAGAGTTTTTCAGAAGCTAAACTTGACTCGGAAGAATGGAAGATGTTCAATTCGGTGGAAGAGAAATGGATTTACCTTTTTGAAGAAACCGAAAATCCTGAAGGGAAATGCCAACTTTTGAAATTATTTGGGTATTAGTTTGCAATTCCTGCACACAATGCTACAGTGGAAAGAGTTTTTCCATTAATGTCGGCCCAGTGGACTGATGAACGAAATCGCCTGCTCCCAGTGATTGTGGAGTCGATTTCACAGTGTCAATTATATGACATGACTTGCTCAGAGTTTTACAAGTACAGTGAATCAAAAATATTTTCACTTCGTAACCTTTTATTACAAACAAATATTTTACCTAAAATAAATTTTTTCTGTGACGGAAAAAAAGTTTGGCATTCCATCTCTGTTGGCAGGTTATAAAATGTTCCTTTTCATAAATTACTCTTTTCCCGTGGGAAAAAAGTGAGTACTCTTTTCCCGGATATATATCACATATATATACACTGTTGATGGCTTTTGATGTGCTATAGTTCCGAAAAATTAGTCAATAATACCGTCTCCGAGAGAGAACTGCAAGTCCTTTTATCTACAAAATTCGCAATTTTTTGAAATCAAATCACAGCATTAGACTGATGAAAGTGAAATCAGATATTTGCGTATACTTCAAAAGAATGATAAAGATGCCTACAACGCAGGTGTCCCTACTGTTAAAAACTTAAAATTTCACTTCGATAATTTTCAGATTTCAAAATAATGTAATATCTTATCAATAGTCATTCGTGCTTTCTTCTGTCACAGAAAAAAATAGTATATTATACACGGGAGACATATTAGATTTTAGCTCACGGTTTTTTGTCTCCCTCCGCTATACGCGTCGGGAGACAACACAACCTGGAGCTAAAATCTACTACTTTTTTCCCTTGTATAATAAATAACTATTTTTTCATTTCCATCAGAAACATGATTATTTTTATTCACCACATCCGAGAATTCTGAAAACTTTCCGACGAGACTGGCGAAATATGGCAATCCTACACAAAGCCATCAGGAAAATAGTTTTTTCTCCGATTGGCAGCAAATATTAATTTTGCTGACACATATCAATCAGCAAAGTATTACTTTTCCTGCCTAGGCAGCAAAGTGGGTACTTTGCTGATTGATATGTATCAGCAAAATTAATAATCCATAAATCGTTTATAATTTTCTTCATATTTCATTCGAGACTTCTCCGGCAACAAATTCAACATTATATTTTTTGCCACCTCCCTTATTTCTGGATGTGTAAGTACTTCCAGGTCGCTATCACTGTCCATTATATAATAATTCAAATATACCGATATTTTTCCGCACAACTGTCAGAATTTTCATGAATTGTCAAACTCATTTCCATAGCAACCAACCATTCCAACAACTGCGATTTCTATAAAATTTTATTTCAATTGAACAGTACAGGAAAAATGAAGAGATTGTGGAAATTGTAATAATTTGCAATAACAATATCCTCCTATATCATTATGAACAATCGGAGAAAACATTATATGTTCAACTCGGCAGCAAAGTAGATTGACTGCCTTAGCTGGATTCCTAGCCTCGCTACGCTCGACTATGAATTCAGCCTCGGCAGTCAATCTACTACTTTGCTGCCTAGTTAAACAAATAACTATTTTTCTACAAGCGTGCATGATTCACTCTATACCTGCACGCAATTCAGTTTGGGAAGTGTCATTTTCGATGTGTGTGCGATGTGACAATATGGCAAAATATGAGTTGTAGGTGATGGAATATGAGAGTTTGAGTTTGTTTGTTGCAGTATTGAGTATGTATGTTCAGAATCATCCATAAAATTGCAATATTTATTGTGAAAAATGAGAAATATTGAGAAATAAAAATTGATTATTATAAAAATCCTCCTATAGATTTGGATTGATCTTATGGGGAACGATTATTGTTGTCATGCCAATCAAACCTCAAATGAGTTTGTAATTGTCGTCAAAGTGACAGACACAGCGTTACTGTCATTTTCGATTCAGTGGAATTGTCACAATGTGATCAAAAACTTCCAGCTATAGGGATGCGATACAGACGTTTTATTGAATGATGCAACAATAAAGAAATGAAAATACCAAATAAAGAAGATGTATTTTTGGCTCATTTCCTAGAAGTGTCTGAAACCTAGAGAACAAACACCGTATGGACCTGCTGGCTTCCGCAATGAACCTATACATAATGCGTCAAACTGTAAGTTCACAATAGCTATTACTAATAATCAGTAGATAGAGAATATATTTCTCTTGTTAGTTGTTCCTATATGAATGAATAATTAATTGAACAAATCAATCAATTTCCTACGCTTGTAGAAAAAATATTTTTCCTAACTCATGCGTAAAGTGTCTTTTCCGCACTCGACTGCTTGCCCGAACTCCGCTTCGCGTCGTTCGTGTCAACGACAGTCGCGTGCGGGAAATAATCACTTTCCGCACTTGTTAGGAAAATTACTATTTCCGTTGAATACCTATTCCGAAAAATAATTCATATTTCCATCTGATGTGAATTCTCAATGTATTTCTCTATATATGTCTCCATTTTCTATTCATGTTCATAAAATATCTGAGAATATTCTTTTTCCAGAATGAAGTTATATTCTTCTCATTCACGATGAGAGGTATTTATCCGGTGAGTACGCCACTGATAAACTAATTGTATCAATATTTACAATTAAATCCGGAGTGAATGTTCTCCACCTATGACCTTTTCTTTAAATATAACATATAACTGATTAATAAGTTGCGGTATCAAAGTTCCATAATTATTTTCTGATTGATACACGCCTGTTGAATTTTCTGCATAATTTACTTTCTCGATCACACTCTATTTACTTTGAATTTAGAATTTGTAAACCTCGTCAACGTTGATGAGATCAGGCGACTTAGGAATCACGAATAGGATTTGCATAAGTTGATTCAGAAACTATTTCGGAGTTTTAGATCGACTTGTGAACAGGTGGAAGTTGGATAAGTAATTTTGAGGAACTATGAAATGAAAAATGACAACTTTTGATGAGATTTAACGTGGTGATATTGATTTCGTTATGCGACGTTTCCTACCCGTAAAATCATCATCAACTCATCTTTTCAAATACAGCCTACCCAGCGAGCACAAACATCCCTGGGATGTTTTGGGATGTTTTGAAAATGTTGGCATGAAGATGTTATTTTGAGACGTAATATGCACTGACCAAAGAGGTCTTTGAAGGATATTGAAGTATTGTTTTTGTTCTTCTGTGGCATTTCTTTGTTTGCCTACTGAGAGGTATCCCTGGGATGTTTTAGGATGTTTTAGAAATGTAGGCATGAGGATGTTTTTTTGAGGCGTAATATGCACTTCCCAAAGAGGTCTTAGAAGGATATTGTAAGTATTGTTTTTGTTCTTTTGTGTCCTTTCCCTGTTTGCCTCACCACAACGTCTCATGCTTACGACACAAAACGATGAATTCTGATTTGTTTTCGATTTTGTTCTTCTTGTTCGCAATTGGTATTCGCGTTTGCAGCGTGTCACGCTTACATCACGCTGCTAACGAACAGAAAGGAATTTGGTGAAGTTTATTGTGTTAGAAGACTTATTTAGTTTGTAATAATGACCATCAGATGCAAGATGTGTTGTTCGGTGCCTCAGTGTAATCAATATATAAAAGTACGAATTTATCAATACACAGTTTCTCCGCAGTTGCAAAATTTTGCATTGTGGAGAAAATTTCAAAAATTGGGAAACCTATTTCCAATTATATGTCTGTGTGTAATAAAAGCACTACTCAGAAACCGATAAAGAAGGTAATTTCATAACAAAAAAATATTTTTATGTTCAATCTATTTTTGATGCATTTTTTCATTCAAGGGAATCCTAATGCAGAACACTGAGAAAAACTGGTTAATTAAAACGTCTAGTTGGTATTTTTTTAATACCGATAATTAAAAATATTTGGAATTTTATTAACAATGACAACGTATCCTTATTTCCTACAAATGACTTTTCTATTTTTCGCCAATTATTTGTCATCAATAAAAATACTATTTGTGATAGAATTATCACAGTGTTGTCTATTCAGTCAATTAAAATTTCATATTGGGGTTAAAAAACCTCATTCTGGGGTTACTAATAACAGCTGACTATTTGCCACAACTGATGACACATTTATCGTAAAAGGTTTATTATTATTCATAGCAGAAATTGTTTAGCCATAACTAATAGTTTTAGTTGTACTGCGTCGTTCGGGACCGCCTCGCCTCTCTTCGGGACCAACCGGCAAAATTTGCATCTTGCATCTGTTTGTCTTTCTGATGATTTTCATCATTTGAACTTGTATCTTGATAGTGGATAGATCGCACGGTCGTCGAGCTTAGACAAAATAAATAAAATAATTGTCTAGTGTCTAGCCGGGAGCGTCGTGTTCTTGCTGGTTCACTGCTCTGTGTGTTTTCAAATCACTGTTTTGTGTTTTTTTGCACTTCGCGCTGAGCTATTTTTTGACATTTGGTTGGAAAATAATAATTCGCAGTTTACCATCGTTATCTGTGCGTCACTAGTTATCAGGTTTAGGTACCTATTCAGATTCACAATTCAGTTCAGTTTACGACGGGCGACGGTGAGAAACGTCCAACCGACGTCACGTGTACACGGTGTATATTTATAATTCCCTCTCTTTTTGCTGAGCTGTGGCCTGTGGCACTTACGGTGTGTGGTGTATTCCTGTTCACGATTCCATTGGAAATTGGAAGGAAAATGGCATACAAACTGTTATTATTAGAATGGGGCCTTGATTTTAATTGATATAAAACTATTAAGTTGCCAGAATAACTAAATTATATTTCAAACGTTACTAAATCACTTTTAATAGTAACTAGATTCCATTTCAGTCAAAATTAAATATTTAATTTGCAACAACACACTCACTATTAACGTCAGAAGGAATGAGTAATTGCCCCAACTGGGATAATTTGTTGCGATAACAAACATATATTGAAACAGTACTAACAATCTAATTGTCATAACTATGTATCTTGATTGTGGCGAATAAAACTTGGTATTATTCCTTAAAAAGGCTTATTAGTTACCACAACAACGTCGTAGATGACTCAACTAAACTTTTCATTTGAGGCAAATAGGTGTTTCCAGAAAAACAGAATTAGTTATGGCAATAACTAATGCTTGCTGTCCCCTATCGTACTAAAAAATTTTTCTGTAGTTACTAATTTTTTAGTAACGGCTACAATTTTTTTCCCTCAGTGAAGTTCATTTTGACAAGAGGCTTCAGAAAAGTACCTCGAAAATGGTTTTTTTACAGCGATTCAATGTGCGCAAGACGCGTTGAAAATGTTTTGTTGTGTCCATGAAAAGGCTTTAAAAAGAACTAGGGAGAAGGTAGTTTTGTGACATATCAAGGACATCTCGATAATTGCCGCCTGCAGCGGACATTGGCTGTTCTATGATAGTTCTATTCATGTGTGAACAGAACATCGCAGTGGAGGTTCAATGTCTCGAAATCTCGTGCTTTTAACATCTCTGAGATGTTTTTGTACTCGCTGGGTAGATTATTTGTTCACAGATTGTGAAAGCTTCCTTCATTGAACTAGAAGTAATTTTTTTTCTGCCATAATTATAACGATTTCTGTTCTAGTAGCTACTTTGCCAACCACATTCTCAACTCCAAACAGAGTTTCAACATTGACAATAGTTTAGGAATTTTTCAGGGCATCGAGATAGAGTATTGTTTACCAATCTTGATTCCTTTTCCAATCTGACATAGTTTTTGTTCTCTGGTATTGTGTGCTCACTGCTCAAATCATAATATTCTACTTGATGTATCTTTATATTCCATGATCTGCTTGACTTGACATTTGAAATTTTCTGACGTCTGTCATGTCAATTTTTGTATTACCATCATTTTCACGCACAGGTGATTCTTTCAGTTAATCAGGTTAATTTTGATGCTTCATCAAAGTTTTCAGTAATTCAAGGGCACTTGCCCCTTGTAAAATATGAACCCGACCTTTGAATTGATAACATAAAAAATGTATATTATTTTACAGAGACAATGAGTTTTTTCACTTTGTTCCTTAATATTTCTAAACCCATTGTTTTCCAGAACATGGAGCATATTTCCCTGTTTGCCCTGTTATTAACTATTCTATTTGAATGTCTACTTTTTTCATTTCTATGTGAGTACTGAGTAGTTCTTGCATTCATATCCTAAGTCAATACCGATTTTTCTAGAACTATGCTACTTTCTATTTGCTGATGATGGGCTTATATAGGCCGATACATGGTCCTTTACGATTGATCTTTGATCATTCTGATAAATGTTGTGGACATGAATTTGAGTTTTCATCTATGAAATTTTCTACTCAGTAGCCAATGTCGGTTTTTGGTAGCTACTATACTGTCGTGAATATGGCGTAGTCGGCAGTTTTCTTAGATCATTCTGTATGTAAATACTAAATACAGTGATTGGTGGAAATATAGGATGAAATATCAATTGATGAAAGAAAATTGGGTTTTACTCGTATCGTTATTTGTTACAAAACAATTTGAGGTTTTTGGATGTATGACGAATTGATATTCATCATACAGGACGTGGAAAGAATGACTGAAAGATAACTGGACTTCAGCTTACTGAGGAGGGTTTGAAATCCTAAATGAGTTGATTCGAATGAAGTAATATAACCTGTTTGTGAGAGATATGATTCCCATATCACTGATACCGATGATTTTTTTTTTGAAGTTTCAAGCTCATCAAGATCAGAGTTTATATAACTTTCTTCCTCCAATACATTTCAATTTTCATTTAAATACTGAACATATTTATATTTTCATATCATAATACATCCAAGGCATATCTCCAAGGCATTCGATCGAGTCTGGCACCACGGGCTTCTCGCCAAGCTTCCATCTTATGGCTTGCCTCCCGAGCTATGTTCTCTACTAACTAAATTTTTCTCAAACAGGTCTCTTCATGTAGTGGACGACGGAGTTTCATCTGAATCTCTTTTTATAAATGCTGGTGTTCCGATAGAATCTAGCACCAACACTATTACATAAATATTAACATAAATATGTACTTGGCAACAATTCTCAAATGGGGATCTAACAACTTGGTAGATTTCAACAAAACACAAGCATGCCTTTTCTCTAGAAGAGCCGATCTCACTGTGGCCAACATAAGCTTGTCAGGAGTAACCATACCTTTGGAGACATCCATTTCTATGCTTGGTATTACTATCAGCAATAACCTTTCTTGAGAAAATCACGTGAGATCAATTATTGCTAAAAGTGCATCCCAAAAACTCGGTTTCCTGTTTCGGGCCAGGAGCTATTTAACTCCCAGTCAGCTGCTTATGATCTATAAGGCACAGATCCGACCTGTCCTGGAATACTGTTCCCATATTTGGAGTTCAGCACCCAAACATACCCTGAAACTGTTGGATTCTGTCCAAAAAAGGGCAATTCGTCTCGTGGGTGATGCCTCACTCATAAACTCACTCATTTCTCTGGAACACCGTAGAAAAGTTGGCGATGTAGCTCTATTTTATAGATATTCTCATAGACGATGCTCTTCTGAAATATCAACAATTGTTTCGCCCTTGGCAGTCCCCTCGAGATTAACCCGTCGAGTTGAGGCTTCGCACCCGTTCGTGGTCACTTTGGAGACCTGCGCAGAACATATCTCTGTCCAAAGACTCGTTCATCCAACGAACAGTGAGGCTCTGGAACACATTGCCAAGGGAGGTGTGATCCGAGGCATATAACCTCCGGGAATTTAAGACGAACACCAATTCCTACCTTATTTCCCTTGGTTCTCACGATGTTCTCTGAACATTATAGGATATCCCTTTTCGTGGGAACCAGAACATAAGAATCGGTGATTTTCCGAAAAATATTCTTTTTAGAAAGAAGGTTCATGTGGGCCGAGTAAGGTTAGTATTAAAAAAAATAGTTTTCCTCCGATTGGCAGCAAATATTAATTTTGCTGACACATATCAATCAGCAAAGTATTACTTTCCCTGCCTAGGCAGCAAAGTGGGTACTTTGCTGCCTAGGCAGCAAAGTGGTTACTTTGCTGATTGATATGTATCAGCAAAATTGAAAATCCATCAATCGTTTATAATTTCCTTCATATTTCATCCGAGACTTCTCCGGCAACAAATTCAACTCTATATTTTTTGCCACCTCCCTTATTAATGGAGGTGTAAGTATACTTCCAGGTCGCTATCACTGTCCATTATATAATAATTTAAATATACCGATATTTTTTCGCACAACTGTCAGAAATTTCATGAATTGTCAAACCAACAACTGCGATTTCTATCAAATTTTATTTTAATTGAACACTATAAAGGAATAATAAAGAGATTGTGGGAATTGTATTAATTCGCAAATACAATATTCTCCCATATCATTATGAACAATCGGAGAAAAAATTATATGTTCAACTCGGCAGCAAAGTAGATTGACTGCCTTAGCTGGATTCCTAGCCTCGCTACGCTCGGCAATGAATTCAGCCTCGGCAGTCAATCTACTACTTTGCTGCCTAGTTAAACAAATAACTATTCCTTCCTCCCTGGAAAAAGTATTGTGTTGGAGGCATTTATTGTTGAAGCCGATAGTGATTCACTATTTCAATGATGGTCTTTTTCAGGATCTGCCTCAATTGAGGATATTCGTTGTTAATAATAATAATAATGATAATAAAAATAATGGATTTTATTGACAGGTATAGGTAAATGCAAAATAAACAAAAAATAATACAGAGCTGAGAACTGAATACCTATCAAACGGCAGAATTCAAGTTCAGATCATGTCACCAGTGATAGTGACGTAATCAGAACTTGCTCTTTCATTCAACGGAGGGAAAAAATTATTATCACTATTTATACATAAACCTATAAGTAACCAAATATAAAATAATTTGAATTTACACATAAACATTTCAAATATATAAGTCATCATAATGGAATGCATGATGAATTTCAATAATCATTGATAAATGAAGTAAATACTATACATCAAAGTAACTGAGGCAAAGAGTTATGGAGTAAGTCAGATTTCAGTTTTTTCCTGAAATTTGGAATCGATAGTGTTTTCATTGAATTATTAGTTAGGGTGATCAGTAGAGTTCAGTACTCGCGGTCTCACGCAGTGGCGTTCCCCCACCGCGATGATTATTATTCTCCACCTGTCTGTAGGCGAAAGTGAATTTTACGACACTCACCTCTCAGGAAATCGAGATGCGTGTCGATGACAGCCTCCTGGTCGCTGGCCAGGAACCTGGCGCTCCACAACACGTCGCCGTCGATGGGCTGGCGCACATGGCAGCCCAGTTGCGTCGCGAAGCCGCCGTCCAGGACGACGACGTCGGCGGCGACGCCGGTGCGGGAGGTGGGCGAGGAAGCGTCCGTAGAGCTGCCGATTCCGGGCGGGGACATCTTCTCGAGGTGAGCTGGAATTCGATGATAACCCAATGATAATAGTCATCTACAACCCAGATAGCACAAGTACATTCATAGATAATAAATAGAACATCTGAATGTTCTCAGAATATTTCCACAATAATAATAATAATGATGATATAAATCGTCTTTATTAGTGAAGGTAGATAGTAGGCGCAGTTTAGCCAAAGGCTACTCTTCCTCTAACCTAATATGTACAATAATTGAAGTAAACTAATATGATGAATGGGAATAAAGAGAAGATGTTCAAACGTAACACATAACAATAATAATTCATAACAGAAGTATGAAGCCATATGAAATAATGTGACGAGGTGAGTAAAGGCTGAAATAAGATACAAGAAAATTCAGGAGATCAATATACTCTTAATATTCTGTGCACATTGTATGGACATCCAAAGTGGACTGGATTCCACATTCCGTAAAATGGGGCGAGTTGAAATTAGGGGGCGATTTGGAATATCCGTGCGCACTCGAACTCAACCACATGCCACCATCTTTCTATTTTATTTTATGTTCTGGTTCTCACGAAAAGGGATCTGTAATGTTCAGAGATCATCGTGAGAACCAAGGCAAATAAGGTAGGAATTGCTGTTCTTCTTGAATTTCTGGAGATTATATGCTTCGGGGAACACCTCCTTTGGCAATGTGTTCCAGAGCCTCGCTGTTTTTTGTATGAACGAGTCTTCGGAAAGAGATGTTCTGCAGGTCTCCAAAGTGACCGTGAAGGAGTGCGAAGCCTCATCTCGACGGGTTAATCTCGCGGGAACTGCCAAAGGAGGAAGAATTGTTGATATTTCAGAAGAACATCGTCCAAGAAAATATCTATTAAATAGAGCAAGATCGCCAACTTTTCTACGGTGTTCCAGAGAAGTGAGTGAGTTTGTGAGCGAGACATCATCCACGAGACGAATTGCCCCACAATGGACAGAATCCAACAGTTTCAGTGTATGTTTGTGTGCTGCACCCCAAATATGAGAACAGTATTCCAGGGCAGGTCGGATCTGTGCCTTATAGATCATAAGCAGCTGACTGGAAGTGAAATAGCTTCTGGCCCGAAACAGAAAACCAAGTTTGTGCAATGCACTTCTAGCAAATGATCTCACGGGATTTTTCCAAAGAAGGTTATTGCTGATAGTAATACCAAGCATCAACATGGATGTCTTCAAAGGTTTCGTTACTCCTGACAAGCTTATGTTGGGCACAGTGAGATCAGCTTTTCTGGACAAAAGGGAGAAAAGGCATGCTTGTGTTTTGTTTGCATTGAAATATACTAAGTTTTTGGATCCCCATTCGAGACATGTTGCCAAGTCCATATTCATGTTGTCAACATTTCTCCCTTGTTCTCTTCTGATTTACCTGGCTGGTATTGGAGTCCTGGAAGGGAAGGCGGTATGGAGCGTTCTATCATCCGCGAAGCTGTGTACTAGCACCAACACTATTTCTAGAAATAGTGTTGGTGCTAGAATTGATCCTTGCGGTACACCAGCATCTATGATGAGAGAGTCAAATGGAACTCTGTCGACCACTACATGGAGAGACCTGTTTGAGAGAAAACTAGCTAGCAGTGAACATAGCTGGGGAGGCAAGCCATAAGATGGAAGCTTGGCGGGGAGAACGTGGTGCCAGACTCGATCGAATGCCTTGGAGATATCAAGTGCCACGGCTAAGGTTTCACCATATTTTTCAAAAGATTGCTGCCACATATGTGAGACGTAAGCGAGCAGGTCACCAGTTGATCTCTGAAGACGGAAGCCATATTGCCTATCGTTGATAATACCTGAATTCTCCAGGTATTTCATGAGCTCTATGGTGATAGGTCTCTCCATCATCTTCGAAATAATAGATAACAGTGCGATCGGTCTGTAGTTGCTAGGTAGGGTCTTTTTGCCTTTTTTAGGAACTGGTTATACTCTTGCAATTTTCCAGTTGGACGGGAATATCCATAATTTGTAAGAGTAGTTGAACAACTTGCGAAGAACAGGTGTTAGTTCGGGGGCACCCACAAGCTTTGTTGGTGTTGAGACCCAATCAAATCTCCCTCATAATACGTTGGCGAAAGGTGATCTCGGGCATATGAATATCAATTGGCGTTATGTTTGAAGGTTGTTTTCTCGATGGATCCAGAGTGAAATTTCCAACGAATAAATGCAACAGTAAAAGCTGAACATTATGTATCTACATACATATCATATCATATGTGATGAATGTTGAAAGAATCTATATGAAATAAAGATGAAAACATTCTAATTATCTTATCTCTGTGATTCAGGATGAATTGTCCGGCGGGCCTAATTTCGGCCGGAAAGTACCTTGGCTACCTGCTCAAAGCAGAGGGCCCATCTAATGACATGAGTAATTTCGACCAAGGAAATTTCGGCCGAGGGTACATGCTATGATTATGGGAAATATTGGTTTATGGGTTCACCTTATTATTGAAGATATCCTTCCACAAATTATTTATTACCTACTAGCTATATAATATATTAGGCCGAGTTAGGTCAGATTGTTTGGAAGAAGTAGTCTCCTTTCTCATGTTATTATTCACTGAGCCCTTCACAAAACAATTTACCTATGCAGTATCAGGTAAAACAGAGTTTGGGACCGAACTTATACCTTATTCATTACCTGCTCCGTTAGGCCGAAAATGCTTATAAGATAAGAACAAACTCTCAAACCTCCGGCCGAATTTACATGTCCTTTTTAAGTACCTGACCTTATTGCGGCCGAAATTTCATCCGTCCGAATTGTCATGATTATAAGATATTTCGATGAGGGTGGAGTATTGCCCCAAATGACCACCCCTCTGATCCGCCCCTGGAAAAATAGCAGTCGATCATCCATAAATATTTGACTCATAATTTCAGCTAAGACTGCAGCTGCTCCATTTGCGAGTACTCATCGCTGAAATTTTCTCTGAATCCGAATTACCTTCAAAGAGAGTCACTCAAGAGACTGGCAAACTCATCCCAACTTTTGTCGCGGTAATCTTCAGTATTCTTTCAGACTTGGAAGTTCCCGGCAAATATTTTCCAACTTTCCATCCGGACGAACAGATTTATGTACTTTCCATTAAAAATAATGCCACGTACTTCTTCTGTCATCTCTTCGTTTCCGAATTAACACTTGGACGAAGTCATACAGAATAAATATCTCCAGCGCTCACTTGAGGTGACTGAATCGTAGGAACCAGCGGCGGATCTAGCAAGCTTTTTCGTGGAAGGAAGGGCATAACATTTTATGTCATGATTTTTTTTTCACAAAATGATAGTGTTGTCGAATTCTCATTCACTTATGAATAAAAGTTATCGGTCGCGTGCACGATGACCGACCCTGGAAGTGAGACATTGAAACACGTCTCACTTTTCTGTGAAACATCGGAACACAACCTTACTTTTCTTATTTGTTAACAAAGGAATCGAAGGATTGAAATAGTTCTTCACAATATTCTGGCATACGAATCGTGTTTTTGGGCTATCCATTAATTCAAGCATGCCATGACATTTTGCTGGTGTACAATGCACAAAAAATGCAGCGAGAGAAGAATGAATCCGATTTTTCCGGTGAACAGTGATCTCACATAGTGAATTTTGCCATTTCTCTCTAGAATTGCTTCTGCCCTTTTGCAACAGAAACTAATACTGCTAATGGAGTCAACATGTCTACAACACACAGGATCTTATTTCGTCAGCATGTCAGACCAGTCCTCCTGTTTGATTGCATGAATTTCTATACATCTCTCTTCTTGCCTTCTTAAAAGCTACTCTTACATTACAGCCTTTTTGCAGCAATTTTATTGCAAGCAATATAAATTGCACGCAAAATTAAAAACTAGAGAAACTAGTCTTCTTACATTTGCGACATTTTCCAAGACTTTTACAGAGTTTTCGAACTATTGACGTTGACATTTGACATCATTTTTAACATTATAAGTTGTTGATATTTCAAAATAAAGAAGTCAAGCGAAATTAGGTGGAAATTCATTTTGAAAATGGATAGAGGAAAAATACAAGTTTTACTCATGGCAATTACTACTACTACTGCTCTTGCCACTTACAAAAAAGGCGCATGGAAAACAGGAGGAATAGATCGTGTTGGAACAAACCATGGTTACAATGGGAAACTTAAGAATAACTAATGAATTCAAAGAGTGTAATGACTTGAAAGCCTTTAAAAACTATCTGAGAATGGATGAGCCTACATTTAATGTTAATGATTCTTCTTCTTCTTCTACTTTATAGTCGACCATTATACAGAACCACCAACACGATAATTAAGTTGTCAAAATCTAAAATCACTAAAAATATGCAAAGTTGCGCGTGAATGACCTTCAAAATTAGAAACATTTCTATATATTTCAAGCCTGAAAGTTGCAGTGAAAATAGGCCGAAACGCATGCGCAATTATTGTTTAACAAAGGCCAGCAATTCAGTTGCCAGCAATTTCTATGAAAAGGCTGTAATGTAAGAGTAGCTTTAGGAATTTTTCGAGTCTATTGGCAGAAGGAATTCCAATGAGAATTAAAAAATGACAAAATATCAAAATGAAAACTAAATGTGAGTGACTATAGTACTTTTAGATCACCATGGACCTACCTCTGAACAATCGTATTCCTTCAACTCTCGCTGCATTTTCGTATGCCAGCTAGGGTTAACATACCTATTATGGAATGAACAGAATATACCGGGTATCAACGTATTCATTGGACAAGCCAGAGTTCTGAAGGCTGTAGGTATGAAATTCAAACTTGACAGGGGTGTTGAATTGAAGAATTTTGAGATTTGTCGATAATACATACTCTCTTATCACCTCCGGTTTTACCGGAAACGACTCCAACTTTTCATTTTCAAATGGGATACACTGTATTTCATTCCATAATCAGTTAGTAATCAATAGTTGGAGTTGTTTTCGGTAAAACCGGAAGTTAATGGGAGACTATGAACTATTACGAAATTTTCCAACTCTCCAATATTACACGCACCCCAGCCAAATTCGAATCCCATATTCCCATACCTTCGGAACTCAGGAAACGATGGCTTGTCTAATGAATTCGTTGACACTCATAGGAAATAAGTCTTCCTCACATACAGGACCAATGTTGGAAATTTTCACCACTTTCCCGTTGCCATTTTGATTTCCATATCGCTAACTCACCTGCGAAACTAATAGTAGATAGACAATCGAAAGAATTTCTTGGTACCTAACTCTTCGGAACATTTTTATTCAAATTTCGAGATCTATATGTATATCAGAGTGCCTGTTGGTCTTGGTGAACCTCACATTTTCCAATGAGGTTATAATATGTATAATGATCTCCTGTAATGAGTCCCTTCTTTATTCGCCCATAATTTTTCTATAAATTTGCCTCCCGCTTAGACTGGCTTCGACGTATTAGTTTTGGATCAATCTGTACATCAGAAGCAGCAGATATGACTGTTTTGTACTACGAAAAATATCAACTACAATGTTCTCATCTTTCTTCCAGTCCATGAGAGATGAATTGTAATTCACTGCGTAAGATCCTGTTTTTGAATCCGATATTTTCATTTGAGTTTGGTCTGGTCTAGTATCTGTCAGGGTTTTGTTTCTCTTAGAAAACGCAAGTTGGAGAATCATCTCTCTAATCTAGTCTATTTATCAATCCAATCATTCCCTATGAAGTTTTTTCCATCAGAAGGATGTGTTCATGGTTTCCCATGCGAGAATTCCCAGGACAAGGAAGATAATCTTCGACAGAGTCTTCGGATAGAGATGTTCTGCAGGTCTCCAAAGTGACCACAAGTAGCTGCGAAGCCTCAACTCGACGGGTTAATCTCGCGGGGACTGCTAAGGAAGGAACAATTGTTGATATTTGCACTTTTTTGGACAGAATCCAACAGTTTCAGGGAATGTTTGAGTGCTGCACTCCGAATATGGGAACAGTATTCCACAGGTCGGATCTGTGCCATCATGCCAGATCATGAGCAGCTGACTGAAAGTGAAATAGCTCCTGGCTCGAAACAGAAAACCAAGTTTTTGGGATGCACTATTAGCAATTGATCTCACGTGATTTTCCCAAGAAAAGTTATTGCTGATAGTAATACCAAGCATCGAAATGGATGTCTTCAAAGGTATGGTTACTCCTGACAAGCTCATGATGGACACAGTGAGATCGGCTTTTCTCGAGAAAAGA
This sequence comes from Phaedon cochleariae, assembly GCA_918026855.4. Classification (NCBI taxonomy): domain Eukaryota; kingdom Metazoa; phylum Arthropoda; class Insecta; order Coleoptera; family Chrysomelidae; genus Phaedon; species Phaedon cochleariae. The sequence continues at coordinate 5,221,593 of OU896716.1, read as the reverse complement.
CATGCTTGAATAACTAATATTTCTGAAATTCCCAATCGTATTTCAACACATGGCAACTGTGCAGTATGCTCCTACTCACGAAATCGTGACATCAGTTCTTACTCGCGGTAAATTTCTATCTGTTTGAAAATTACTGCGGCATTTTCGATGATTTAAGCACCTGAAAATCGACCGAAAATTTAGAAAACATGTATGAAGACCACAGGGGAAAAAAGGGGGATTGTCACAATAAAGTGGAAATTTGCCATCTGATAGCCTGACCCCTATATTTTAGTATAAACAGAAATCCATAGCAATAACGGAGCAAAGAGCATAGTCAGCTAATATGTTTGTTCAAAAATACGTTCACACGAGAAAAACGCGGAATGTCCACATAAAAAATGTGAAGAAAGGGGAACGTCCAGGCTTAGTGCTTGCTTGAATACAGATTCCGTTGTGATTTTGATAGGTTGTTTTCACGCTGTCATAAGGTCAAAGTGAACCCTCAGGCAAACAAAATATGAGAAAAAAGAAGAGATACGGCCACCTTTTTTTCCATCTCGGGAGCGTACCAAAGGGAATCCCTATAATGTTCGGGCAACATTGTTGGTACCTAAGGAGGATAAGGAGAGGAGATAGGTATTGGGATTTTTTTTCAATTTTTGGAGATCATAAGTTCTTGGGAATACTCTGTTAGGCAAAAAATTCCAAAGCTTTGCAGTTCCATGTATAAACGAGCTTTCGTAATGAGGTATTTCGAGGTTGACGACAAAAAGGTGTGTTGACTGGGCTTGTCGAGTACGTTTGAGTGATGGGAATAAAATAATGAGATTGCTACATGATGATGATTCCTACTCATATCGCGTAGAATTTATAGAAAATGATCAAATTATAGATAGACTAGCTGTACTATATGACTACTTACATCTCATATGACAACTTACCGCTCATTAGATAGTCAGGAAAGAATGGAGAAATGTACCAGAGCAGATAATTGCGAGTATAAACAATCCAGTATTTTGACAATTCATTCGGACATTCCTCATTTTTCCCTTGAATCTTTGGACTTCGTTTTCGATGATTTTTCCATTCAAATATGATTTTTATTACTAGTTGTTCAACTGTATTGCTCATTATACTCCATCGAATGAATCCAGGTGGTTTGATTTCAGTTTCCTTCGACTTCCAAAAGTAAGGTTTTAAACTTTGAAATGCGTTTCTCTGGAAACTTACTTATTGTGACATTTCTCCTTTTTTCCCATTTCGTCCTCATATGAAATTGAAAAGTACCTGAGTGATGATCATATTTGATCCGCCGCTGGTAGCAACAGCTCTGAGCTCAAGTTTCTTTAAATTAGTTAATAACGACATGCCTTTTTACTTGATTTAGAGTTGAAATGTAAGGAGCGGTCCTTTAATTTCACGCCTGAAGGAGCCTACTTGGATTCTTCAAATACAGACGGTTCCAGGATGACTGAAAGAGTTTGTAGTGCAGATTGCAGATATCAGGAATTGAGGTAATCGTCATTTTCTGGAGGAAAATTTTGACTCAACAGTGATAATTTGCAAGAGATATTTTGCTTCCAAAAATCTGCTCTGATGCCACATTTTCTTATAAAAATATTTCATCCCATAAGATGTTCATACCGTGCTTTTGATAATTACTGATAACATTCAATTTCGGCCAAATTTCAAATTTGTTAGAGAAAATTACATTGATGGTGATCCTCATTTGAGTAATGGCGTCCGCGACAATTTTCCCAAATAGAACACCAAATACTATCTTTATAGGAAGATGAATTCAAAATTTTTAGTTATTATGTAAGTAAATACCTACCTTCCAATAGTATATGTATATCAGAGAGAGGAAAAAACTCAATGTCGTCTCCACAAGTTTAATGATGAAATGTGCAGTCGATTCTGCTTCATTACTCTCATTCGAGACATGTTTCGACCATTCAAATGGTCATCATCAGTCATTGTACTAACAAAGTCAATGTGGAAGTGGCAATATCATCATGAAGACGGAAAAAAAATTATATATTGAAAGAATATGATTAATTTAGATTTGGAAAAGGTATATAATATAGAATGATAAAGATACCTGCAACGCAGATGTAATTACTGTTGAAAACTTTAAATTTCACGTTGGTAATTTTCTGATTTCAATATAAATGTGATATCTTCTCAATATTTCTCCTTCCTTTTTCCTGTCACAGAGAAAAATGTGTATTATACACGGGAAAAACATTAGATTTTAGCTCACGGTTTGTTGTCTGCCTCCGCTACGCGTCGAGAGACACAACCCAACCTCGATCTAAAATCTACTATTTATTCCCCTGTATAATAAATAACTAGAGTCCAATTAATCCTCAAGAAGGGAATGAAGACATATCGCCGGCAACTCTAAGCCCATAGAGCTCTTATCAGTCATTTCCAAAGTGATGAAGAGAGCCATCAACATTGAACTAATGAAAGCCCTCATAAATAATCGCCATTGAAGATCACGTTTATACTTATACAACCGTACTTCCCATTTTGGTTTAGACTGCCAGGTTTCTTGGTTGTTATTGAAGATATCTCCTTGCGGTTGTCACGTTCCTTTAACTTTCTTGTGAAACTCAAGATGGCCCAATTTTACATAAATGTTTACGTTTAAGACATGCAAGGCAATTTTGAAAATTCATACTTTTTGGACCCCTCCTATATCTATACAGAGTTATTATAAATAAGGTTGCACTAAGAACTAAGTCTAACAGGCAATTTTGAGGAGAATCCAATGGCGTACTCAACATTTGTTTCTGGATATGATTTTGGTGGTACGACACAAACTTCTATATTTTTTAACAATACTATACAAATATATTCCAAATTGAATAAACATATAAACATAAAATAATAAATAAATAATGGTTTTCCACTTCATTCACTCCACAAGTGAGCTGGGGCAGAAAGAACGGCTGGGGCAGCGTGCACATACTGGGCTGCACGTACTGGAGCAAGCATGTGCAAGTGGGGCAGAATATACCTTCTGTACTGGGGCAGAGTATACATTCAGTACTGGGGCAGAGTTTACATTCTCCACTGGGGCAGAGTGTGCAGCTGGAGCTAGGTAAACTGGAGTTTCATGCTTTTCCACGACTGTGTTGAACATGTCGTGGTTATCAGCGGAATAGTGGACAGTACGAAGGGTGCTATCGGGATCAGCTACGGAGCAGTAGCTCTTCACAGAGTCAACATCACGTTGTTCGTATTTAGGGTGAGCCTTTTGTTGGTAAAAAAGAATATAAGCATCCCCACTTACGAGAGAACTCGACGAAATTGAAGAAACCAGGGAATCATTGTATTCGTGCCAAATTTTCGTATATAGGTGTCTGCAGTACGCTGTGTAGTGTCCGCTGTAGGTGGTACCGCTGTGGTTTGAGATAGCGTACAGATTGTAAGGACATGGTACGATATCTTCAGCTGCATAGGGGCTCATGTCCAAGCTGATCAAGGGGAAGTCGACAAATGTGTTAAGTTTCTCACTGAACTCTACAGTCTGCGAGAAACGTTTCAGATGTATAACTAAAATTTTTGGGAACTTGTTGATGAATAATGACTTCAAACATTTTCTTTTCTCTCTACACATCGAGCAAGTTGGTTTCTCCTCGCCGTCTAAAATCTCAACACTCGTAAACGAGTCCAAGCAGTGAGACAAGCTGAGTTGGCCTGATCGCTGTGGTATCGGTAAAGACAACTCCCAAAATGAGTCGAATGGAACACCCTGTATTTCATTATATCGCTGAATTCGATATTTTTTCCTTCGAAATGATACTTTATACATAGCATTTCAGCAATGCTAAAGAACACTAAAACATTAAATCATGCCTTCGACGTGAGTTCTTAGTTTCCTGAACGCAGTGAACGCAAAGCTTTGGAGGCTTGGAGAGACATCCCAACAGGTCATTGATATGGAGTAGGAACAATGATGTCGGTATATCTAAATTGATCCTTGTCGAACGCTGGAATTGATGGCAATGGAGAAGATATTCTTGTCCACTACCACATGCTGCGTTATGCCTGAAAACTTGCTGAATGCTGGCAAAGCTGTGGTGGTGAGTCGTATGATGGAAGTTTGTGGAGAAGTTTTTCGTGCCAAACACGGTCGAATGCCTTCAATATTTCTAACGTCACAGCTACAGATGCACCATGTTTTTCTAATGATGCAGCTGTTGCTCTTTGATAAAGAAAGCCGTTAATGATTCCTGATCTTTCCAGATATTTGATAAGTGCCATCTACTTCGACTTTTCCAGTTCACCCGCCATTGAGTAGTCGAAATCGTAGTGAGATATTTGGGCAATTTGACTTTCAGCCATTAAAAATGCTCTACAACCCCAAACGACCATCCCACAAAAGCCCAGCGCATAATATGATATTGAAGTTTCATGGAAAACCTTCCGCCGAACTCGTAAAATTGAAAGCTCGCCTCGCTCCACTTTTAATAAAAGCCCGAAATGAATGTAAGATGTAATATATTTTTAAGTACATCATCTCAACGTGTCATAATTCCTCGCAGGAAGTCTAGACATCGCAGGAGCTACGTATTATAGCGATCTCAGTCTCCGGGAAGGTATTAAGCGTTTTACCTTGTTACTCTGTCCGCGTTTAATTATCGGCCTGACGAGCAACGTGTAATTCAATTAGAACTTGATTACGGACCTGACTAACTACGTTTCGCACGGTGGCGTATCTTCAGGGTAGGCAGGCGAGCTGTCAGACAGGAAACATTACCGAGGAAACAAGAGCAGCTGACGATTGGACGACCCATTCATTGAATTGATGGGATTGTATTGTATGCACACAGCGTTGGGTTTTTACTAGCGATCCTTCGTACTGAAATCTAGTACGCAATTGTAATTGATCGTACTAGATTCGAAATGTGATTAAAAAATATAGGAATATTATATTCATCAAAAGTTTGATATGTAAACTGTGAAAAAAAGCTCAGACACTTCAATTGTCTTTTTCAGATGCAAATTCGTTGGTCTACTCATATTCTTGATAACATCACCATTATAAATCACATTATCATGGATGAAATCGAAGAACGTACTAGATTATGGGGGTTTTATTAGTTGTCGTATTTACACTAGTAGCAAGGTGTAATAGACAAAGAAGTGAAGACAGAACTTCATTGTTTTTTGTTATGTGAAATATCACTGAATTTGGCGTGTTTTGTTTCTTCAAAAGGACTGAATTTGTTGGTGTGTGAATTGAATATTGTTGAAAAGATTTCTGTTGCCGAATTGATAAACAATGGTTATTTATTTTGTGTTGCCTTTGGATGCAAAATAAGCAAGGCAAATAGAAATTGTCCGCCATGGGTAAGTTGAAAATTGTTCAGATTCTTAAAAAAACTATAGTAATTTATTTTCAGGATGTGTCTGAGGATGTTGATAACTTGGATTCTGAGGACAATGTTTTTCATATGGACATTGATTTGCTCACAACGTCCAGCTCCCATGTTAGTTCCAGAGTTTATTGATATAATAATGAAACCCACATATTGTTTCTTTCGAGAAGGCCTATTCTATTGCAAAGAAGGTGAAAACACTGAAACAAAAAGTAAAAAGGAGAAAGACAGTCTTCATGAGGTACTAAAAAATATTTTGAAGGTAAAAACTACAAGTTCAAATTTTCAAACTCCTAGAGCTACATTATATAATTGTCTTTTCAGATTTACCTTTGGAGATTCTTCTCCAGAAAGGAAAAAATGAAGGTGTACATTCTGGGGGACGCTGATATTCATCTTTAATGAAAAAATTCGTCCTTTATACATTGCACTTTTATTCCCTTTCTATCCACCTTTCATTCACCTTCTAATAGTGAAATGTTCATGGAAATATATAGGGACTCTTTAAAAATGGATCTCATATAGATACTCGATACCATCCAAGAACCCTTTTAAAATTTTTTCCATCGTTTTTCTATTCCTTCTGACAGTACTGAGACATTGAGCTTCGCTCACCCTGTAAAATATATTGTGATATTTGAATGAGAATATATAATTTCAATTCTGTATCCATTTGCCTTCCAAATCCTGTAAGAATAAAAATGGAATCTCATTTTTGAGTCAGTAAAAAAATTAATAATTATTTTCAAATAATAGGTGATTGCTAGTAGGTACATTATCCTTTTTCCTGAATGAATGTTTATATTTGATCACGTATATTCTTAAATAAAAGCAAAAAAACAGAACATATTTCAAATAATGCGGGCGCTTCCCATTAGCCAACATAGGATAGAAAGAGATAGGTATCCGTAAACATTGCGGGTTGCCTGAACAATATTCTTGCCCCACTCGTCGTTCACAGAGGGTCCCTTCCAGGCAGTGTTGCCGTTTTCTGTATAATTATACAAATTATGTATAGTTTGGAGGTCTGTGTATAATTGTATGTATCTTTCGATTTTATGCATAGTTGTGTATAATCTGCAGAAAGCAACATTGTTGAATGTAAAAAAGACATTTTCGGTCACGGATCGTGGAAATGTGAAAAATTATTATGTGATTTGTTCAATTTGATGTGACAGTGACCAGTGACTGAGTATATGAGTTTTGTGCTGCAACCCCTACGCACAAAACTAAAGAAACCCACAGAACGCAAAAGTTTCAAAGAATATGTCATATTGTCATTCTTACACGTTCTTCTATCCCATGTTCTTGTCATTTCTGAATATGTCATACTCGAAACGATTTGTTATCATTTCATTTATCATGAAAATTTTCAAATATTTCATAATCATAATCCTAAAAGGATAAATGGCTCAATTATTATGCTAGTGCTAGCACTAATGGCATATTATGTTTCATAAATAGGTATCATTTGAATACATTGAAACAATCATCTCAAATCATCTCAGGTTATTATCATTAATATCAGCATTTTCTATGGAAATTCTGAATGGAAATACGCGTATAACCAATTTTTTTCGAACAAAAATTGCTCTGAATCGTTGGTGTTGCTTCTTTACGCTGTCATCTATAAGCGGATTCAGAAATTGATCTTCCGCGTGAATCGAAAATTTTTGAAGAATACTCAAGAGCTTGACGAGCAGGTCGAGCAGGTAGTGCAGACTTGTGGAGAAGAGTCGAGAGAGACCAGAATCCTTGGCTGTCTTCAGTATTTATGCACTATTCACAGGAGCATGCTGACAGTCAATACTAGTAAAACAAAAATCGTTCTTTTTGCTACAAGGTTTTGCTCCGAAAACAATTCGTATTCATTCTTTTATAGAAATAATCGCATAGAAATTTCAAATCAATACATTTACATTGAAGTCACATTTACTAGTTCCTATTCCTGATTTTTCTGATAGATGGCCAACATCACTTCAGGAAAAGCAAAACATTTAACAGGAGCAGTTCTTACCATAATGGCTTCAGCCCAATTAGATTGCTGGAATTCTCGGGTCTTGGAGAGAGTACAACTGAACTTCTTCGACGGCTCCTGCAATGGGCGAGTGGAGTGATAATGAATGATTGGCATTCATTACTCCACTATGTCGTTAGGAACCTAAATTCATTTTTGCAACACTTCTAACGCTTTTTCATGTAAATAATAATGCATTGTTCGAAATTGTTGAATTTCAGAGCCCATTTCAAACGAACCATCATAGCCGCCATTTGGCGATACGTTGAATAAACGGTGACGTCAATTTTTATGCTGTTTTGTTTTTGGTCAGATAATATTCCATTACCATTCATGGAGCAAGGTTGTCAAGTCATCAATTATAAACAAGTTATCAAAAAGATGTTGGAGTCCTGTCGTTGAATAAAACATAACAGGAGGAACCCATATGATGTTATAGTTCATTCTTGACTTTTTCGAGCAACCAGCATGTCCAAATTCTCCATAACAAAATATCGTGTCAATGTTCTGGACTTGGCAACAATGTGCTGAATTCTGAGAACTGACAAGACAAGTCGTGCACCGTGGTTGGCACATTCACCAATCCAAATGTTCTCTAGTGTGAATTAATATCATGGTGTGCCTCAAGGATCAGTCCTAGGGCCAATCTTATTCCTCTTATATATTAATGATATGGCATTTCTTGATATAAAAGGAGAAATCACGTTATTTGCGGACGACACCACTATTCTATGGCAAGATAATAATGATGAGAGATTATACACGAATGTGATGCGAGATATAAAAGTAATCAAAGACTGGTGTGACTCAAACCTACTTTCTCTCAACATTAAGAAAACCAATATTCTGACTTTCCATTGTAATGTCCAAACTTGGAAATCGGTAATGACATATTAGAAAATAGAACATCAACAAGATTTTTAGGTTTGCATATCGATAACAAGTTGATGTTCAATGACCATGTAATATCTATGTGTGAAAAGCTAGCATCTGGATGCTATGCCATCAGAACAATTGCCTCTGAATTAGGGTATGCATCTGCCAGAACAACATACTTCGCCCTACTTGAGTCCCACCTGAGATATGGAATAGCGTTCCGGGGAAGCTGTAGTAACCAATTAAAGGAAAGGAGTTTCATGTTACAAAAGAGAGCTCTCAGATATATGTGCCATGCAAAATCAACAGATTCTTGTAGAGAGTTGTTTAGGGATTGTGGTATACTAACTGTGATTTCTTTATATATCTTGGAAACAGCTTCTCTGATTTACAAGAATATACGGTCTTTCCCACTTGTCTCCTCACGATATAATACAAGACAGAGCGGTCAAATAAAATTGATAATCCCCCGCACCACTATAATTGAGGATTGTATTATTTACTCTGGAATGAAAATATACAATCATCTGCCAAATGACATAAAAGGAATCGCATGTTATAAAAAATTCCGTACTAAGGTGAAAGCATTACTTCTATACAAACATCATTGTACAACTTGACTGAATATTTTCTGCGAAGCTTTAACTAGAGTCTCTCAAATTGCTGTGTGTATATATATACATTACCTATTTTGTCTGTTGTATCAATTTATTTTTATTTATTTATATACATTTCGAGTGTTGTCAACAAGTGTGTGATTTTAAAACTAGTGTTGTTCATTTATTTATTTTTTATGTATTTTATGTGTATAACAAGCTTTGTCAACAAGTGATAACTTAAGACAATAAAGTATATTTTGAATTGAATTGAATTGAATATAATTATTATTCACACAAATTTATTATCAGCAATAATCCACAAATCATAAGGAACATTTTGGAACAATTGAATTTTCATTGCTTATTACGAATATTACCAATACTCAATTGAGAATTTATGAAATATCGAATATCTAATATTTCTGGAATTCCCAATCGTATTTCAACACATGGCAACTGTGCTATGGTCTGCTCCTACTTACGAAATCGTGGCGTCATTTTTAACTGGCGGTAAATTTCTTGCTTGAAAATTACCGTGGCATCATTGATGATTTTAGCACTTCGAAAAAATCGACCAAAAAATTCTAAAATATATAAACTCGCCTGTCAACTACAACACCTGATTATGCATTCAGGATAGGGACAGGCCGAGTTAAATTAAGCTATATCATCTTCAAACACACCTTGAATTGGGTTATCAAGATATTTGAGATTGAAGATCATCACCTTCCGATTATATTCTTTCTCCATCAAATTGATCCAGCCAACGGCAATGAGTCCTGTATCATCAGGTATAATTGCGCTTCACAATTCTTATGTCAACTCGAGTACGTGAATTCCCCCTACTCGTAGAATGAGGTATCTTGAGGCGTAATAAATCAATACTTTTCACTTAATACTTCGAGAAACTAAGGGGAAATGATATGGCTCTATTGAATGTATCCTCAAGCTCCCTCACACTTTATAGCTACTTTAAAACGAATACTGGTGCACAACCGTACCTACACGAAAATCCCTATTTCGGTTACTCGAACTCAGACTCGCTAGCAAATACGCCATTGAGTTCACATATAACAGAGCTACCTATCGAATGATTACTGGTAAAATATGTACCATCTGTAATGAGCATCAATATGGAACAATTAACTGTGGTCTTATTCGATTGTTTGATCTAAGTCACGATGCATGAGCTCTCCAGATCTACCTCTCTCTGATTTGAACGGGTTGGTTAACTTCTTCAAGGATATTACGACCTCATCTGAAAAAAGTCTGAGCACCCACATTTGGAATATTTTGAAACTCAGATCCTTCATTATGAACGAATGAAAGGTCAGTAAATGTGCTTTAGGCTGTATATATAATGGAGTATACTCTATACTCGAGGAGTTTAGAATATAGCTATTCGTCCACTTATATTCACAATGCACTGACATGTATTTTATTAGGTACCTTCTTATATTTGTAAAGGGATAGAGGGCTCTTGATTTAGGGCCTATAAATATTTTTTTCCTACTCGTTTTCATTTTAAAATCAAGCAAGCCAAGGTTGGTTTAGTTCATTGTACCAGTATATCATCTGACGAAGCTACTGTGTTAGCGAAATATGTTGTGTGTCTAAGAATTTTGTGGAAATCTTATCGTTTGTGAAGTTTTTACTAGGCCTAAGTGTCGTCGGAGACATTGATAAGATCAATTCTAGCACCAACACTTTTTCTACTCCATATCAACGATTTGTTAGAAGCAACTTCATGTCCAGTACACAGCTTCGCGGATGATAGTACCCTCCATAACGCCTTCTCTTCTACGGCTCCAATACCAGCCAGGCAAATCAGAAACGAACGAGGTAGAAACGTTGACAACATAAATATGGACTTGGCAACAATTCTCGAATTGGGATCCAATAACTTGGTAGATTTCAATGCAAACAAAACACAAGCATGCCTTTTCTCTAGAAAAGCCGATCTCACTGTGTCCAACATGAGCTTGTCAGGAGTAACCATACCTTTAAAGACAACCATTTCGATGCTTGGTATTACTATCAGCAGTAACCTTCCTTGGGAAAATCACGTGAGATCAAGTGCTAAAATTGTATCCCAAAAACTTGATTTTCTGTTTCGGGCCAGGAGCTATTTCAGTCAGCTGCTTATGATCTTTATCATAGATCCGACCTGTCCTGGAATACTGTTCCCATATTTGGAGTGCAGCACCCAAACATACCCTGAAACTATTGGATCCTGTCCAAAAAAGGGCAATTCGTCTCGTGGGTGATGCCTTGCTCACAAACTCACTCACTTCTCTGGAACACCGTAGAAAAGTAGGCGATCTGGCTCTATTTTATGGATATTTTCTTGGACGATGCTCTTCTGAAATGTCAACAATTGTTCCTCCCTTGGCAGTCCCCGCGAGATTAACCCGTCGAGTTGAGGCTACGCACCTCTTCGTGGTCACTTTGGAGACCTGCAGAACATCTCTTTCCAATGAATCGTTTATTCAACGAACAGCGAGGCTCTGGAACACATTGCCATGGAAGGTGTTCCCCGAGGCACATAACCTCCAGAAATTCAAGAAGAACACCAATTCCTAACTTATTTCCCTTCGTTCTCACGATGTTCTCTAAACATTACAGGATATCCCTTTTCGTGGGAATCAGAACATGAAAAAAAATACAGAACGATACAATGGGATTTGGGCCACCAGAAGGAAACTTTTATTTATATACGTTTCAGAACTACCAGTATCAACTAGAGCATCAGCAGTATGATTGTTGATCTGGACTTTGGTCAATGACTTGGATAAGCTTCTGGGGGCAGCAGCAATGAGATTAGTAGTTGGTGCAACGAACGCAGTTGTAGGTTTACCTGTAGTTTTCCTACTTTGACATACTTTTGAGAAATGTCCCAGTTTCCCACAATGTTGGCAAATGGAGTTAAGAGCTGGACTTTTCTGTCGTGTCTCTTGTTCCCGCAGAAGTAACATTTTGACCACTTATTGATAGTAGAAGCAGTTGTTTGTTCATCGAGTTCTGGGAGATCATTTTTACTTGAAGAAGGTGTTGCATTTAGAAATGAAGTTGGACTAACATAGGCCTCTGAATGTTTTTGAGCAGATTCAAGAGACTGTGCTTGACTGATAGCCGCATGAAGTGTTAGAGTATTATTCTCTAAAAGTCGTTGTCGTATCTGAACTGAACTGAGTCCACTTATGAAATAATCTCATATGTAATCGTCTCGATTTTCATCGGCACTAACAGGCTTGAAGTTACAGTCCTTGCATAATTGTCTCAGTGCATGGATAAAATGATCGATAGTTTCCCCTGGCTGTTGTCTTCTTGAAGTAAGACAGTATCTTGCGAACATTTCATTCTTCGGTTTCACAAACATCTCATTCAGTAACTTCTTAGCTTCAGAAAAAGTCTTGCAGTCCACAATGTTTTCATATACGGAATAGCCAACATAGTTTATGAGAAGCTTCAATTTTCCTTCTTCATTAGCTTCTTCAACCGAGGATATGAAGTTTTCAAAGGTGGTTATCCAGTGCGTCCATTCCTTAGCAATTTTCGGAGAATCGCATTGAGGATCGAATCTTTCAGGTCTTAGGAGTTTATTCATCTTGTTGATTAAATTGTAATGAATTACCTCGAGAAATAAGGCTTTAATCAACAAGATTCCAACATGACATTAATAAGAATTCATGACATTCATGACACTAACATTATCATCTATCACAATACAGAGAGATGAACATTTCATTACAAATACCATGGCTATAATACGGGGGATTGAACTCATATGATGTCTCTGAAGGATTTAACCCAACTCGACAAAAATCACTGAACAAACAACGAATAAGCAATAAGTGGAAGTAGGTAGCGGCCTGCGGGTCACATTCGGAATTTACCAATGAGAAATGCCTTTATTATGCAAACATAACATAACATAAGGTAACATATTGCTTGAAAGGTAATGGCACACTTATTAATGTTTGCTGGGATATTCTGGAACTATTCATTTATTATAATACTCCCTGAAGATAACTGATATGGTTGCTCGTCAGTTTCGACTTACAATCCACACAATTGCCCAAAAAAATGATATCGCACCGCCACTGGTACTGCATATCATCTTGATTATTATGCTTGTAGGAGTAACTGAGGAATTAGACAGCAACACCAGAATCATAGTAGCGAAGGAAACGTTTGAACATCATATTATCATGATCTCAGAACAAGAACATATAAGTACTTATAGTTTGCTTGATAAAGGAAAGACTAGCGTTTTCCCAAGAACTGAATTTCCTGGTACTAAAAATTCACCACTCTGTAGTTCAATACCCTTTATCATATAACGAATTGCAAGGAATAATATATTTAATTGTTTTCGATAAAAATTATAGAAGGGAAGTTCAATTTTGAGACTATTGTTGAAGCAGGCAGTGCACACTGCACATAATATGATAACTCGTAACTCGATTTTGTGTATCCATGATACGAATTTGTGATATTTTTATCCGTTTGTTCAATAAAAATCATAGACTTCCTTCAAAGTATTGTATATTCATTCACATAAGTTTCTACTGATTATCAAAACCTACACTGTATCAAAACTTGTTTTCATGTGCAAATAACACAGGAATCAACGACCTCAGCTGAAAATAGTATAGGCACGCGTGCAAATCTGATGTGAAACGTTCAACAACATAATATCAATTTAATTCGAAGCAGGGGCGGATCCAGATCGTATTCGAAGGGAATCCATTTACAATAAAACTCTGAGTTAACTTCTAATTGTAAGTAAGAAGCAAGAGTCCAAGTTGTTATAATGGATCGATTCAGCCGAATCGATGTAGAATGGGAAGCATTTCGTAAACGAAAGACGAATAGTGGGAGAGTCGTTCATATGGTTATTCCAGAGCCGGCTGCAAATTTCAACCGTCATCTGATAACGAATTGATATACAGGGTCTTGCTTCCCACCTCCCGTCTTCTATAACTGAGTTATCAGTTGAGTCAGGATTTCGATATTTTGCAGATTTCAATAATCGTATCATAGAATGCATACTAGGAGAATAATTTAGATTATTCAGGGTGTCCCAAAAAAGTGTGACGTTATAATTATATATTTTTTTTATTGGCATGCCATATATTTTGTTGCACATTTGAGTGCTTTTAGTGGTTACCTACATACTCCTGGAATTTGATTGATATCGGTCAGGTGATATGCACGTAAAAAAATATAAAAAATCCATTCAATTTTGCACCATTGGTCAAAAACATTAATAATAGAAAGAGAGTGCCTGCTCAATAGAATCATAAGAGATACATATCAAAGAAGGCCTGAGAGGATCGCTAACCAAGTTTGATTGACACGAATCATCACAGGGTGTGCAAAATTTAGTGACAAACTTTCCAAATTTCAAAGCACTATATTTGTCTTATTCCAAATTGAAGCCCTTGTATATTTTCATATCATGCGTGAATGAGAAACAAATTTGTTTTCTCATTGCAACCTCATCGAAATTCTCATCGAATCAAAAGTTATTTGCCGAAAACTCGTTTCATCAACTATTCTGCGGTAGTCATTTGAATGAATAAAAAACAAAGGTGGCTTGAGAAACTGTGCTTTGAGAAGTGAATTATTGACATTTAACTCTAATGAAGTGTCAGTAGTCTATTTGGGCTTGAGTTGTTCAAATTCAATACATTGTTAGCTCATTATTATGAATTTTTTGAGCTGTATATAACGAAATATTGTTTTTTGTCACAGAGTTCAACCAAGAAGAGCTCGTAGATATGATTTTACTGTTAGGAGAATGTAAGAAAAACCCCATTTTGGCAAGTGGAGTTTATGCACAACGTTATCCGGAACGACGTCATCCAGACAAACGGAGCCTGCAGAACTTATTGGATAGGTTTGTACGAGTTGACTGCTCACAAAATCATTCCTCTCACATTGTGGAGTTTTCGCAAAAAAAATAAATCAATCATGGTTCAAATACTATTCAGATCAAGTATAAATTCAAAGTATCGTAAGATGATGAAAATAATATTGGTGACCTCGTGAAGCCAAAGGTAACCTAGACCAAAAATAAAACTTGTAAGGCCCAAGGCATAATTTATGCTGACTCATTACAGAAACTATTTACTGGGGATACAAAGTACTAAATTGAAAATATCAGCATACTCTATCTAATCTCCTTACTAATGGAATAACATTCCTATTGAGGTTATACACATTATATTAGCAAAACAAAGTTTAATTTGTTTACTAATATGGAAAAATTTCAAGTTTATGATGGTCGTCCTGAAATTGTTTGTCTATCGAGGACATTATTTTCTGTAGGTCATGGTGGAGAAATAGCTAGTCATATAGTGAGTTGAAACATGAGTGTGCTATTTGCAAATTTCGCCATCAAGTGGCGGACATTTGGCTAGATAAATAATCAATGAAATAAGATTGAAACTTATTCTTGATCTCCTCCTGAAGATGCCCACATTGTTAGCGAAACTGGCAACGGGTAGACAAGGCAGTAGGAGAATACTAGAGAATATCACAGGTTGCAGGCAGGCCAAAGAATTCGTGGCTGGTCCGAGCAAATCAAGGAAGGACTGGCTGCTTGACAGATACAGCCAAGTACTCACAGGACAAAACAGGCTAGGCAGACACCTAACACTTCCATTTTCTCGGTATGAGCGAAGCGTACGGGAGGCTGAGATTTGAAATCTTTGAGATCGACAAACTCCGAGACAAACTCCAACAGGAGGAGTTGATCATATTGGAGTGGACGGACATACTGGCCTTCATCAGAAGGTCAGGCAGATTCGTAAAGGAAATCTAAGTGAAGGAAGCGTAGATATGTGGAGAGCAGGGGTCAGCAAAGAGTTGCTTGGCTACAGCCTCCCCACCTTCTACTACTACTACTACTAGCGATACAGGCATTGACAAATGAGCTTGGATAATAGCAAACAGAGTGACGTGCAGAATATTTTCCATGCCAATAAGCTATATAGTATGTTCGGGTGAAGATATCTAATTTTTTCTAATCGTGTCCTCTCCTAATAAGGTATTCCCTTCCTCAATATTGTGTTTGCAAGATTTTTCTTCTCTTTTTGAGTGAGTTTTGAATCTCATTTCTCCGAATCTGTTCTTCATTCGAATCCTGTTTTCCCTTCGCTTCTGATAATGAGACACATTCACAATCATATTTATTCAGAAACAGAATCTCCGAAATTTTTCATCGAAAAATGGGAAATATTTTTACCTTTTGCTCTGACATAAGCTGTTATACTTCCTCAAGAAATCATTGAAATTACGTACAAGAATATTGGGAAGTTTTGAATGGTTGCTATTTATTTTATATTGGTGAAAAATGCAAGAAAATAACTCTGTTTCAGATATAATCATTGAAAAAATTGTAGAAACAACACGCCAATTTTTGCCTGCTTACGAACAAGTATTTTCCGAATTCAATAAATGAAAAGAGAAACGCAGCATAATGGCATTAAATGAGATAAGTCCTCAACCTTATTATGTATTAAATTTGAAGCAGTATGCAATTTCATTCATGTGGTCGAAGTAATCGATGCTGAAGGCCACTACAATGGTCTATAAAAATATAGACATTGGGAAATATAATAATTCCAGATGCCTATTCATGAAGCAAAACTCATTATCATGATGAATACTATGAATAGTAAAAGGTTTAAGAAGAAAACTTCATATGAACATATGCCATAAACCTCTCAAGTTTCGAACTATAGGGTGTTAACATTTCATTTTCTCTTTTTTGATTGGAGAAACTCTCATAATGTGAAAAACTGTAACGTTTATGAATACTTATCAAAATAAGAACGCAACGTAATCGATCAAATGTCATTATTTCAAAAACGAAATAGGGCACTAGCCTATATAAGTTCACAATAATTTCGTTATGCCACAAATGCGTGAAAAAAGTTTTTATTTTATACGTGGAAATGGTTTGTCGGACAAAAAAAATCCAGGAAGTTGAATTGTTGCAGAATAAATGAGGATTTCAGAAGAGAGTTTTATTCTAGGAAAAATCAAGGGCATACATTTTTTTTTCAAAATCTCCAGGATACATACCAAACGGACGCCACTAGTAGAAATATTGAAAAATCTCTTGCATCAAAAAATGACTTTTGAAAACGAATTCTTTCTTAAAATGTAAACACCCTATAGCTCGAAGGTTAAGAGGTTTTGGGCATATACTCAAATAAAATTTTCTGCTTGAAATGACCTGGGAAACCATATACTTCATTTATGTAATAACATTTTCGTTATGTTCGGAATGAATATTTTTTATACTTCATTCCTCATTCCAGATGCTTGAAGGATTCTGTTTTTTCTCCAAGTGGCATAGAAAGCGGCTTTTCTCTGACATGTAACAGGCAGGAAATGCGTACTTTCTTTGTCTATGCAGAAAAAGTTTGTAGCTTTGGAACGTTCCAAGTAATTTGAATGAAATTGGTAATCAAAATTGACAATGTAATTAGGTGAACACAAAATTGGTTTCATAACATTTGGAGGAACAATTACCTATATTTTTCACACGGCAGCAAATGTAGATTGACTGCCTTAGTTGAATCGCTAGCCTCGCTATAACTAATGTTTCCTGTTCCAAATACTGCTTCCTTTATTCTTTGTTCCTTATTTTGTCGCATTGTGTCACGACCTAAATAATGTACTGGTTCACTGGGTAAGTAAGATCCGGCTCTGTAATATCTTGTCAGTAAACAATCAGCGAAACGCGTCTGCTTTTGTTCCGACATTCTTAATCTCTTTACAGGTTTCTGTTATCATGCGAATGGGCCAAATTCTACTACTCACCCGAAATAAAGAAGAAGTTGCCGTTGCTGTTTCTGACTTGGCAACGTTGTACTGTGTGTTGATTTTCACAAGAGCACGACGTTCGATCCTGGCAAATGGACGATACGAGATCTGCCGCGAACTGGATAGATTGAATGCGGAAAAGACGTTTTGCTTAGCTCTCGTCGACTTGTAGCTATAATAAAAACACGCTGTTTACTCTCGAAGTGCACTTGACATTGTAATCACTCGCTTTGTTTGTGTTGTTTTGATAGGATGCGATGAGAATAATATCTGTGTATAAATGGAATATGGAGAAGATGGTCAACAGAATCATTCAGATTATGTTATCTTAGACAGGGCCGGTTTCACCTTCTTTGTGGCCCTAAGCGTGGATAACGATAAATGGGTATCAAAAGAAAAACAAGCAACACAAAGTCGGTCGACCACACTTTATATAAAAATCTACAATCAAAAGCAAGGAACATGTTTTTAAAATATACCAAACAATATTGGACCCAACCAATAAAACAATATATCATGGTACTATACGATTTTCGTCAACGGGTTGAAAGAATCTGGAATATTTGTAGATCTTTTTCAAGTTTACTGAAGAGCCAGAAATGTCAAAGAAATTGAAAAACTGTTTTTATACAAACATCAGTTTGCCGTCAGTACTAAGAGGAACCAAAATTGTAAAAATTAACACTTAAGAAAGGAAATGACATTGCCTTTGGACACGAAACAGATAATCAATGAGTGACATGTGCTGAACGGACACAAGAGATGTTGAGGTGAGTAACTTCAAGAGAGAACAGTGGTGCGAAGAAGAGAGGTGAGCATGTTGGAATCAGATCAAAGAAAAAGAACGTGAAGAGAATACAATCAAAAGAAGAGAAATAAGTGTAGCAGGAGAATGAAAAGAGAAGGAAGGAACGAATAGACAATCAGATATCCAGTGGCGGAGAGGTAATAACTGCAAAGGAGGGGAACACCAATGAAGAGTCATGATAATTTCAAAGTCCTGAGAATATGGTTACGTTCGAAATTGGTTTGATCATTGAGACATGAAACATTATGATTGTTGATGCATATCTGAATTTTCATGATTTCATGGAGATTTAATCTAGGTCCTTTATCACAGATATAAAGAATTTCAGAATTACAAACAACATCGAGAGAATAATTGAAATCTATAATATGATTGGCATTTTGAACTCTGGAACTCACCTTGATAATCACCACAGTTGCAAAACTTCCAATCTATAATTCTATCAAACACTGAACGAAAAAAAGAAAGAACAACACAATGCAATGCATGCACCTTCGATCTAAAATTGCGAATAGTTCTGTGTAATCCTTGTCTTCAATTAATAACATGAGTATTACGCTTCAGATGCGCTATTAGTGCCCTGAAAAATGCATTCTGGGAACGCAAAAATTACTGCTTTTTCTTATTTCTGTTCACACTTTTGTCGAAGTTGAACGTGGAACATATCTGTTACTTATCCGTTTCGAACACAGCGTCGTTAATGTGGTCGTAATGAGTTTGAAAGTAACGATACATTATAAAGACATAACACTAGATACGAAGCACGGTAGAGTCAAGGAAAACGTTTCAGTATCGTTTATATACTGAGACGTTCGAATTGCACATGATATATTCGTCATTGTTACGTGTTTACTGAAATAACCATTGTCACTTTGAAAATAACGTAAGCAAACATCTTTCTCATGTATTTTGCCTAGTGGGTTGTAACCTACAAAAGTTAAAAAAACTCTATCACCTATCTCCTCTCCCTATCCTCCCTAGGTACGCACGATATCGATCTTATAGACTCATTAGCAAATTTTTGTCCGCTGTTGATCCTAATTCCAATCATATTATAGATTTCAATTATTCTCTCGATGTTGTTTGTAATTCTGAAATTCTTTATATCTGTGATAAAGGACCTAGATTAAATCTCCATGAAATCATGAAAATTCAGATATGCATCAACAATCATAATGTTTCATGTCTCAATGATCAAACCAATTTCGAACGTAACCATATTCTCAGGACTTTGAAATTATCATGACTCTTCATTGGTGTTCCCCTCCTTTGCAGTTATTACCTCTCCGCCACTGGATATCTGATTGTCTATTCGTTCCTTCCTTCTCTTTTCATTCTCCTGCTACACTTATTTCTCTTCTTTTGTTTTTATTCTCTTCACCTTCTTCTTTTTCTTTGATCTGATTCCAACATGCTCACCTCTCTTCTTCGCACCACTGTTCTCTCTTGAAGTTACTCACCTCAACATCTCTTGTGTCCGTTCAGCACATGTCACTCATTGATTATCTGTTTCGTGTCCAAAGGCAATGTCATTTCCTTTCTTAAGTGTTAATTTTTACAATTTTGGTTCCTCTTAGTACTGACGGCAAACTGATGTTTGTATAAAAACAGTTTTTCAATTTCTTTGACATTTCTGGCTCTTCAGTAAACTTGAAAAAGATCTACAAATACTCCAGATTCTTTCAACCCGTTGACGAAAATCGTATAGTACCATGATTTATTGTTTTATTGGTTGGGTCCAATATTGTTTGGTATATTTTTAAAGAATGTTCCTTCGCTATTATTATCATATATATTTTAGGTACCTACCATTGTCTGATGATGGCCGTAGTTCCGAAACCGGTTACTTTTGCTTGGACATTTTCATGTAAAGTGTGGTCGGTCGACTTTGTGTTGATACCCATTTATCGTTATTCACGCTAAGGGCCTCAAAATACATGAGAAAGATGTTTGCTTACGTTATTTTCAAAGTGACAATGGTTATTTCAGTAAACACGTAACAATGACGAATATATCATGTGCAATTCGAACGTCTCAGTATATAAACGATACTGAAACGTTTTCCTTGACTCTACCGTGCTTCGTATATAGTGTTATGTCTTTATAATGTATCGTTACTTTCAAACTCATTACGACCACATTAACGACGCTGTTTTCGAAACGGATAAGTAACAGATATGTTCCACGTTCAACTTCAACAAAAGTGTGAACAGAAATAAAAAAAAGCTGTAATTTTTGCGTTCCCAGAATGCATTTTTCAGGGCACTAATAGCGCATCTGAAGCGTAATACTCATGTTATTCATTGAAGACAAGGATTACACAGAACTATTCGCCATTTTAGATCGAAAGTGCATGCATTGCATTGTGTTGTTTTTTTCTTTTTTTCGTTCAGTGTTTGATAGAATTATAGATTGAAAGTTTTGCAACTGTGGGGATTATCAAGGTGAGTTCTAGAGTTCAAAATGATTTCAGTGATTCTGTGGTTTGAGATCATGAATTGATGAATTGATGATTCATGACGTGAGGTATTGACGAGTGTATAGTAAAGAAATATCTTCTTGGTAATTTTATCCGCTACAACGGTTTGCCAAAAAAATTATAGGATTATTATAGAATAGGTCAACAGTTTTCTGGACGTCTCGAAAAGTGTGAATTATCAAATATCAAGTGTACCAAAATTCATTAAATT
This sequence comes from Phaedon cochleariae, assembly GCA_918026855.4. Classification (NCBI taxonomy): domain Eukaryota; kingdom Metazoa; phylum Arthropoda; class Insecta; order Coleoptera; family Chrysomelidae; genus Phaedon; species Phaedon cochleariae. Next base: position 5,200,384 of record OU896716.1, on the reverse strand, counting down.
TTACGTTGTTCAATACATTCTGAAGTAGGACACGGGGATTGGGAAAAACTTGGGAAAAAACCTTAATAATCTTCTACCCAAGACTCGAATTGATTCGATATAGGTAGGTGATTTTGTGATGAGGGCCGATATAAATCATGATCTTGGTGATTTTTCTTATTCCTAGAACCTCGGATTTCAAATTTGATTCATGTCTATTGATTTCTTCAAATCACTTTGAAAAAATAAATGAAAAGCATTTAACGAAATTTTGGATTTTTTCGTATATCTCCAAAGGTATTCGGAAGTTTCAGCACGGAATTTTGATAGGCATAATTGAATCGACCCTGTATCTGTCATGGAAACCATCCATCCTTCTCAAAGTGGTCCAGATTTCTCAAAGAAAAAACACAAACGCTAAGTCGGTCGACCACAAAGTTTAATTACTAAAAGATTTTTGTGACTAGTTTTGGCTCAAGCAGCCATTTGTTGGCTTTTGTTTTTTCAAAAAAACGGTCATTTTAAGATGAAACTCATGTGAGTGAATTTAACTGCTAGTTTTCCAATTTTTCTGCCAATGTTGAATCTAATCCTTATTAGGTTCTTTTGGCTGTTCAGTCGGTTCAAAATAATACAAATATTTTCACCTGACTGAATTTTGGCCAATGACCCTTGCAATTTCAATTTTCAATTAATCAATTATGTGATTCCACGTGTACTTTATAGGTATGTTTTTCCTCAATACGACATTTTTTCTTGTAAATCAATATCTTTACAGGTACTATATACTGTGTCTGAAGATGGCTGCTTGAGCCGAAACTAGTCACAAAAATCTTTTTGTAATTAAACTTTGTGGTCGACCGACTTAGCGTTTGTGTTTTTTCTTTGACCCTGTATCTCTTACGGATTACCAGAATTTTTGAGTTGTGACGTTAACATAATGGTATATTCCAATTGGTCATACATTGCATGCATTGAAGTTAGTGGAATGGAGAAGACAAAAAGAGTCTTTTGAAACCTGCATAGGAAAAAAAAAGAATTGTAACAAGGGGAATAAGAGAGCCCTGAAAAATAATGGGTAGAAATACAACACCAGAATGAAACTTTAGAATGTATGTGATTTTAATATTCACCTATGCTTCAACATAGTACCCACTTATGTTTGGATTCAATTTGAAAAATGTAACATGGGGAAAACGTATTTATTTTTCAAAAAAATTCTCAAGAATAGATGTATTTTTCAATTTCATTCACTAGGTATAGTTCCTTCATTCGAAAAATTCACCTGCCTTCGTGCCTATAGTCACCTCTTTTCCCAAACTTTTAGAAAATCATTGGTATTCAGCTCAAAACTTGTCTAATGGTAATACTCGTTTGTTTCTAGTCAAAAAACGAAGGAAATAAAAAAATCACCGGAAGAGTAATGTTCAGCAACTCAAGGGCACGATTTTGGTTGCGAAAATAACAATAAATATCAGGGCACATTGCCCCTCGTCAATGAAGCTTATCATGAATGTTAATGAGGTCAACAAATGGAAACAATACCCAATACATACATGTTATTCATGGCAATTTTTTACGATGTTACATCAGAAAATTGCTGCTTTTTAGGAGCAATACCTCAAGAAAAAATTCAAGCATAACAAATCAAAACTGTAGAAACAGGCAAGTAAATTCTCGCGGTGAATGAGGTACACCAGAGGAACATTCACCACCATTTTAAGAAATAAATAATAACTAACTATAATTTTCAACCTGCATGCGATATAAGATGATATTATTGTGAAAGGCAAGCATGTTCTCTGTGTGCACATTTTATCTCAGCATTCTCTGTATCCATGTTAGAAACATGGATAAAGTTGAACCAGATGAGTTATCAGTCACCTTATCAGGTGATATTGATGCCTCGAATTCCAATCAGGAATAGTCGGATATAATCGAATATTCAAAAGTAATTTTCATGATAATGGTATTCAATGGTAAAATGAGATTTTATGATTCATGAAACAAACGAATATTTCGTTGTGAAAATCAGGCATAGGAAATCATATGAAATCATCATGTAATCATCATGTAATCATCATGTAATCACCATGAAATCATATGAAATCCCATGAAATCATCATGTAATCAACATGAAATCCATATAATCATCATGAAATCTCATGAAATCATCATGAAATCCCTTGAAATCCCATGAAATCACAATGTAATCATGAAATCAGTGGGACAGGGTGATCATCAGTGGTTACCCCCTCGATTGATGCATATATCTGTCCTCTGAGGCCTGAGGTAAAGTGTACTGAGTCCAATTTTATTTATCATGTTCTTGTTTATTAGAGGTATAGAGTTCTTGTACATCAGATGACTGATAGCGGTTTCAGACAATTTCAAAAGTATAAAAACCAATGTCTGGTTCGAGGTAAACAATACTTCGAGGTCTTGGTACCATGTGGACCATCGTATTAGTAATTTACGTAACCGTAAGTCCGGAAAAAACGTTTTTTCGGACGAGTAGACAAAATTCTAGGCCTAGCCGTAGGCGATTCCTGGGAGTCTGCGAGTCAAAAAAAAAAACTGTTTTTGGACGTGTTGCGTACACTATAATTTCGGCAACCATGTAGAATAACAAATCAATGAGACACATTTCCAGATTATATTTTTTTGTAGAATACCATTTCTCTTTTATTAATTCTCATTTGTATCAAATACTGAGATTTGAACAGAATAACTATACCTATACTGACTGTTACATTGTGAATTTCGTATGGACATTTTCAAACTCACTACCGCAGCTGGTTTCGATAGTTTATTGCGATAATTGCAAGCAAACTTTCAAAAATCGAAATGTCAACTAATTTCATGTCAAATAGCTGTCAACCGATTTCTCGCTGCTATGGCAATAATTATCATCTGCATTTATCAATACCATATCTACCAAGATTTTCATAGTTCCTGGCCTGTACTTCCCGGACTGGGCCGGAAAAATTCTCAAAAAAAAAGCGTCCGGGAAGTGAGCACTTCACGGACGGTTGCCGAAAAATTATATATATATTTTTTTCATCGCTTGGAGCGCACGAAAGGAAATCCCTATAATGTTCAAAGAACATCGTGCGTTCCTAGGGAGGATAGGGATAGGAGGTAGGTATTGGAATTTTCTTTGAACTTCTAGGGATTATTTTATGTTGTTTTATGAGAATACTTCCTTAGGCAATGAATTCCAGAGCCTAGCAGTTCTATGGATGAAGGAGTTTTGATAATGTGTTATTCGACATCTTTCGAGGTTGACAACGAAAGGATGTGCTGACTGGTCTTGTCTAGTTCGTGGTATTGCTAGTGGAGGGATGATAGCAGAGATTTCCAAAGAACATTTACCGTGGAAGTATCGATGGAAAAGTGAAAGGTCGCCGACCTTTCTACGCTGTTCCAATGATTTCAAAGAGTGAGTGAGTGTGGCGTCACCCACCAGGCGAATGGCTCTTCTCTGGATGGAATCTAAGAGCATCATTGTATGTTTTGGTGCTGAACCCCATATGTGGGAACATTATTCTAGAACAGGCCGTATCTGCGTATATTAATATTACGTAGACAAGGTGGACTTCCTATTTTTGGCCCCAATTTGCATCACAATCTTTTCACAAGGTTTTTATCAATCCATTAGATCATTTACATAATATCGAATTTATGCATACAAATTCGGTGTGATTATTCCATAACTATGAGTTTTAGAATTGGAATATAATGTAGAGAATGATTTGATCGGAAATGTTGAATAACATGATTTGTTTGTCATTGCGTGGTGTCGAAATTTGATGAGTTGAAATTTTTTGTTTGTTTCGTGATACAGAACCAAAAAGTAGCGCGATCGTTCATTTTTGTTGAAGATATTGGCCCGAAATTCAGAGAATCTTTAGAGAAACACATCTTGCTTATGAAAGCCAACATCGTTAGTCCAATTCTCGAAGAATTATTTGATGGTGAACAGATTATTTAGTGAACCAAATTTCACCAATTTCAAAACAGTTTTAGCCTTTTAAGCCAGTTCAACACCATTTTCTATATAAAGCTGAGCATATTACTACTTTAGAAGTGTATTTCTGACGTTAGTAGAAAAAAAATTATTTGCAACTCGTGCGCGGAATACTCTGCGGTCATCTAGAATATTTTTTCAACTCGACTGCTCGTTAAAGAAAAAGTTCTGGATCACCAAAGTAGCATTTTGCGCACTAGATACAGAAATAACTATTATAACCAAACTAAAAAGAAGTAGACAATAAAATTATAAAAGTGTTTCGATGTACTGATTCTGACGGTGCTCTGGTGCTAATATTTCCTATGATGTGTATTCATCAACAAACTTTTTTACTTTCCTATTCTATACAGTCTCTAGAAAACATATTTATATTTTCTATGTTGTGTATTTATCAACACACTTTTATTATTTTATTTTCTGCTTGTTTTTAGTTTGGTTATCTATTGTATAAAAGCATGTTCTTGAAATTACTATTCATTTTTATCTGAACTCTGTTTTCTCCTTGAATTCGTACCATTTCCTTAGAATGCTACGAGTTTGTACTTTGATGATGGATGTTTTCTTAGTTGTTTGACTTAGATTATTTCTTTAGATTTGGATTATATTTGGAATGGGGCCTTCGGGCTATCTGCCTCCACACTGCGACCTTTCCAAATCTATTGTATCTGCCCTCAAAATCGATTAGAGTTCTTCGGCTAGCCTCGCCTCACCCAGCGTAAGGAACCTTAGTCTTGACAAGCCCTCACAGTGGCAAAGTATGTGTACTGCTGTTTCTTCCTCTTCTTGACAGAACCTGCACAGCAGTTCTTCAGTCAGACCTATCGTACTCATGTGTTTGTTGAGCCTACAATGCCCTGTGAGAAGTCCCACTAGTATTCTAGTTGAACTTCGTTTCTGGCTTAGTAGATATTCTGTGAATGTTGGCGATGGTTTTTTAATAAACTCTTTAGCCTGTCTCATTCCTGGCGAGTTGTTCCACCATTCTTGAGATTTGGTTTGCATCCATGGTTTGATACTAGTCTTTTGTATAGCTTTCGCAATACCACAGAAGGGTTCTGGGCCATTAAGAGCTTTGTTTGCTCCTGCTCGGGCAAGTGAGTCTGCCTCTTCATTGCCCTCGTACCCTGTATGTGCTGGTACCCATGCTAGAGTCAATCTGTTCTGACTGCCCAGTGCATTTAGGGTTTCTAAGCAGTCTCATACTAGTTTTGAGTTAACTTGCATAGAGTTGACTGCTTTGATTGCCGCCTCGTTATCTGAATAGATTGCAATGGTTTTACATTTGAAAAAAAAATCTAATCTAATCTGGATTATATCTTTGTCTCTGGAATTCAAGTACTTCATTTCGGATTGAGAAACTGCTTTCCGTAGTAGGACTTGTTTCTTGAATACAGATATCTCTGAATTCAATACTTTTGTCTCTTTGTTTCATTCAATTAAATCAATAATTTTTTCTCGAACTCAAATTTCATGCTGCCTGGAAGAATATTAGTGACTCCTCCATGCTTTCCTTGACATTTTTCAAGTCACATGCTCATAATATTCAATTTCCCTATAATACAAATATTAACAACAAGCGGTGTCAGTGTCCCGGGGGCGATTTTACTAAATATAAACTATTGCAGCACAAGACACGCCCACCATAATACGTCATATCTCATACTGTGCTCCAACGCAAGAACTGAAGCTTTCTCGTTGTCAATCTCTTGTACGCATTAAATTCATACACCCAAATGGTCTACTGGTTAGCGCTGTCGACTCTCAGTCTGAAGGTTCATGGTTCGAATCGCTGTGAACTCGAACTTTTTTTTGCAACTTTTTTTTTCACCAATGTTTTTTTACTTCATTCTGGTTTTCCTTTTTCATAAAATATTTGAAGTCAAATAGGTTAGTGCGTTTAGGATAAACAGTCTCATTTTATTCAATTTTGTTGAAGAACTCAACTTTTGAAATATATTATTAATCAATGTGTTTCTACACTCCATTCGGTTTTCCTTCCTCAAAAATATTGCAATCAGGGATAGGTTAGTTCGTTGAGGATAAATGGTCTCTGAGTTTTGCCTAAGTAAAGTACTTTGAAGATGAGATATAACGTGGTATGTGCTACTTTTTCAATCGATTTATTTATATGAATCAGCTACGTTGTGCTGTCAAAGATTAGATTTTGCAGGATTGTGCTGGGCTCGATTATATTTTGCAATGCCGTAGTAGGGGGCGTGTCTTGTGCTGCAATAGTTTATATTTAGTAAAATCGCGTCCCGGGGGCAAAATCCGACGCTGCGTCTGGCCCTTAAATTAAATCGTACGTGAAATTAACACCTCGAATACGCTTTGGCAGGCCATCGCGTGCGCCTTCTCAATTCCACTGAAACACTGGAAATTCGCTGGCAGAAGCGATGTTTTTGCCATTCCAGGCAAATCTTCGGCAGTAACTTTGAATTACTCCAAAAGGTATATAGACGGAAAACGGTAAGAGACTTCAAAAATGTTCTCGAGCGTTCAGTGCCGGAGGAAGACAAGATACACGATTTTAAATTTCGTACTTTTTACAGGTTGAAGTATTTATTGGTAGGTATGGGTTGCATCCCTGGTTGCATGCAAGAACTGTCAGATGACCGACCCTGGAGGCACAACATTGAAACACAACCTCAATTTTATTTGTTTATAAATCATCACATCGATACTTTTATATAGAATCAGATAATCACGGCAGAGAATACCTAAATAGATGTTTTGTGATCTGGTGGGGCCAGTAAATAATGAATTTTTTGTGAGCATTGTATTATGTTTATGTTTGCAAGTTTCCTATATGAATAGATTTCAGAGATCGAGGGTAGAAATTATATATATGCAATGATTTCGATTATCATTAAAGAATTTATTCAATCCCGTAAACAAAAATTAGATAACGTCCAGAGTTGGACGTACCCAGTACATCGGAATCGTACGTGCCCAGTACGTCCAGAAATGGGCGTTTTCAGTACGTCTTGAAAAGGTCCCGGACGTTCAGACCTAAATGAGACCTAAACTGGATGTCCACAGGACGTCGAGTGCTATATGGGATTGGATTCATGCAATCAAACGGAAGGACTGGTCTGACATGCTGACGAAATATGATCGTGTGAGTTGTAGACATTTTCAATTTATTAGCAGTATTAGCTTGTATTGCAGAAGTGGCAGAAGGAATTTTAATAAGGAATGACAACATTTCATAATGAAAACTATGTGAGATTACTATTCACCTGAAAAATCATATTCGTTCGTCTCTCGCTGCATTTTTTGTGCATTGTACAACAGCACAATGCGAAGGCATGCTTGAATTAATGAATAGTGCATAAAACAAGATTCGTATGCTGAAATATTGTGAAAAACTATTTCAATCCTTTGATTCATCTGTAAACAGATAAGAAAGTGAGGTTGAGTTTCAATAATTCACAGGAGAGTGAGGTTGTGTTTCAATATTTCAACTCCGAGGTCGGTCATCGTGCACGCGACCTATTGTTGAATAAGGTTATCCAATAAGATGCTGTCAAAATAAATTCAAAATGGCTGCTGGAGTACACACAGAGTTGGAATTTATTGTTATTGTTATGTTTTGTCCAGTTTCATTCTGCTGATTTGCATTATTGCGAAGCTCTTCATGAAGCAAACAAAGTTAAATGCGTTCAGAGTTTTCGGTGGTAAGATTATTTAGCGGTTTTTTCAGGTTGTCTTCTTGTTGTGTTGCTGAATGTAGAAGTCGCAAAACAATGTGACAATCTGAGTTCCTTCAGATTTCCAGTTGAATTGAATTTCAAACAAACCAACAAGTAATGAACTACCAATGATGGAAGTAGATATGGTGTAATTAGTGATGCGCTTTTGTTTCAGAAATTTTACTCGACCTCTCGAGAACAGCGAGAGCAATGGTTCCGTCGATCTTCTAACAGATGGCGACATTGCCCAATTATGACATCTGTCAGTTTTGGAATTGTCGCAGATTTTTCAAATTCTGAGTTGAATAATCTCACTGTTACAAGCTGTTACATATGTTCCGCGTACCTAGAATGCCAATTGACATTTTATTTCCACTCGTCACAGCAGCAATAGCAGCATTACCATCTAGCGGGAAAATGTAGAATCAACTACCTATCTAAAACAACCCAGTTAACACAGATTGATCCCAGAGATGTAAGAGGGCATCACATTCATGCCACACATCACATCTGTGACTCGAGATGAGAGGCCTAGTGAAATCACAATGACTGCTATTTCGGACCCTTTTGGTCATTTTATGATTCACATTATGATGCCAAATGAAAATCACAGTACGTATTATACGACTCCTCATTCAACATCAAAATTGATTTATTCCGTTCGTTACATAAATAGACAAGGATGTGAGGTTTCAGTGAGTCTCTTGGTTGTTAGGGAGACTCATAAATTCACCAACATTTCAGGTCTCAAATTTAATAAAATGTGAGGAATATTGCGAATGTTTTGTGGAATAAAGAGTCTCCTGGTAATACCAATGATGTTTTGTTGTGACTCGCATTGTTACCTAGCGAGGCATGAATGTGACATCCCAGGGATGTTTGTGTTTACTGGGAAACTCAAAAACGGATTGAAGTGATTAATAGACAGGATTGAACTGACACGGAAGGCAATTATGCTGGAGTTTGCAGCAAACATTTTCTCTTACTGTTCTAGAAAAACCATAGGATTCGTTAGATGTTGATATGTAATTTTGGGAATTTTAATTATCATCAGTTCTACCAAGCTTGAATTTTGGTTGAGATTTCGCCATTCAACGAATAAAATGAGACCTATATATTATGCGATATTGTGAAGAATCCTTTTGTCAAGTAGGCCGTAGCTCAAGAACTTCTACCGAAAAGCAGAGTAGATGGGATTCGATAGGAGTTCCTACACCATCTTCTGTTCATCCTGCTTTTGACGATTGCACAAAAAATAGTGTGTACACCATGACCCCACTCAACCTTCGACCGGAAGCGGAAACGGCTTCAACGATTTTTTTTTCTCGGCACGCCAAAAAGTTACTTCGTGGCCTATAGGCATAAAAATAATTATTTTATGTTACTGTATCACAAAATCGAAGAAAATCATCGTGTATTAACATCTTCGTCATTTTGTTTTGTATATTTCCTGGAATGAGCTTTCTGTGATTTGATAACTACCAAGATTTGGAAGAAAACAAACATGATTCCAGCAACTCCTTTAATTCAGTACTATTTTTTCACATTGTTTACCTGGAATCTGTGAATTACAATAACAACATATTCCCATTCATCGAAGCAATTTCATTAATATACGAATTCTACAAACCCTATAGGTACCTGGGGACCATATGAATGTCAATTCATGAGATAATTGATTCGAATAAAGGATATTTCGGTATAAACATTTCTTTTGCTAACTGCATCTGAGATTTATTTCAATATTGATGATCAACTTCTGAAATTGACTTTTCATCTATTCATAGAGATAGAACAAATATTGCAATAATGGAGAAATCGAAGTTGACGGATGCCTAAAGATGACGGATCAAATGATTCACAAATGATGATCTACATCTGTTCATCCAAATGTACTAGTGTATACAACTATACAAAATACGAGGGAAATATTTCGGTGAAGATTGGCTGAACTATGGTAACAGTATAGTCAAAAACTTGGATTTCATTTTTGAAACAATATGGTTTGTGTTTCAAAATCAAATGGCATTGGAAGGTCATTATTGGAAAGAGAAATTCATCGTGTTCCTATAGCTAAAATTGAAAGCATCGAACTACTTGACAGTATTTTGAAATTCTACTTGTTCTTGCTTTCACCAAAACACAGTAAGTAAATAATTTCCACAATACTCAAAATTGATGCTCCAATGAAGAGGCCTACTGTTCCTCCAACTGAAACTAAAATGAATCATTATCAATCAATTTGGAATATTATCATAACATAATCATAACAAACCATTTTTACAAATCTATTGTGCATTGGCTTAGTTGCAAGGAGTGCAGCTTCATCAATAATTATAAATATTTGGATAAGAAGAAAGAAATAAAATAATAATGTTCCGGGCCCATTATAAGCTAATTATAATAACATAACTGTGTTCACCTATTATGTCGTGGAGTTAATATTGATAAGATTTATTCTTTTTTCAAGCACTACTACTCCACTTTCAGCAGTATGGACTTCCACATAGGTTTATAATTATGTTAATATCACATTCTGACAATCTGGGCTGATATAACTAGGAAGAATATTTACCTACTAGATCTAGCATTGTTCTTAGAACTATTCGTTTGAACCTGGAAGTAGGCAAAGACTGCATCTTGACGTATATTTCACTATGCGAAATCGTGGTCCTGAAAAAACTCAGAATAAGTAATTATCAATCCACAGTAGAAATTTTCGAAGGTAATACCACAAACTCCTAATATTTGAATTGAATTTTCGTATTTTTTAGTAACCTCGGTTATTTGCTATGAAATATAAGGACGAGTTATTTAATCTTTTTCGGTTGGTTTGACTGTTTTTGGCTTGAATCGAGAAGTCAGGAAGATAAAATCTCAAATACGTGTTTTATTCGGAAATATCAATTTGTCCACCAATTTATAAAGGAACAATTTTTGTCACCACGTCAGATTAAATGTGCGCCGGTCTCACTTCTATGATCGATCAAATGGTGATATAATGGGAGTTGCATATATTTGCGGTGACTATACAAGTGAGTTTGTTCGTCGTATATTAAAACTTCATCTGTTTATTAGAAATAATGAAGTTTGTTTTCTCGTGAAAAAATTACTGATTTGAAAAAAGTCATCAGGAGAGTGACGATGGATTGCCGTTTCGTGGGTTCGAATCCAACGATATCAGAACATTTTCAAGTCTCTTGAAGAGGGCAACCGAATGACGGGTAAGAACATTTTTTTTAGTTGAATATAATTCAATTTTGATAGTTCAATGTGAACATATTTCGATTGAAGACAAGTATTTTCATGCGTATTATACCAAATGATTGACTAGAATCACGCATTGCTGTTGGTTGAGAATGTTGAGATGACTGAAATTTCAGTTGACATGTGGAAAAAATCATCTATCTAATCTATCACATTATGAATGGGCTTATATCACAAAAAAAATTCATTTCATAATTCGATAGAAATCACCCAAACTAGCTCACCACCGCAAACCGTTTCTTGCTGTGAGCTCCCTACGTTTTATAAACAATTATTGATATCCCCGATTTTTACGACCTCTGAAAACGAGGCGATGATATGACGTCAAAACCCTAATACTGAAACAAGACTATTCCAGACAGAGATGAATGATACATGATTTCTGACAGAGCGTTTGGCGTTTGGTATTTTCTTTTAACTATGGCGAGATCAGGTTTCTACGTCATAAGAGGGTCCGTTTTCAGAAGGTTCTATATTTTATGTCCAAGAATAAAACATTCCAATCAATTTTTCGATCGAATTATGTCGTCAATCATTATTTATATTTAAAATGATCATTATAAACATGGTTTGAGTCAAAAGTTCTACTAAGGTGTACACGCCCATTTAGTAGCTTGACTGTTATCTGGAGAAGATTTTGTTCAACTTGACAGTGCATATCTTCTGGGTGGCGTGTGGAGTTAATAATAATCGAACAATATTGAAAGAGAGTTAAATGTGGACGGTAGGTATCTGATGTGAAGTATAGATAACATATGGGGACTCACAAAAAGTATGAGACAGACAGGAGACAGTATACAATTATGAATCAGTTGATAGTGATTGTTAGAGATGGGCTGATAGATCTAATCACACTCGAGATCTATGGAAACACTGATGTAAATCGGTAAACACTCAAAACATCAATATAACGTGGCATACGCTGATAAGCTACCTAGCCGAAGCTAGGCAGACTACTCTTGACATGCGTTATCAGTGTTGCCAGCTGCTGAACATGTAAAGTCGCGAAAAGTCATGAAAAAAACACTAGAAGTCGAAGAAAGTGCGCCGCAGGCGAAACTTTCGAAAATTTAGCGACTTTTCCCAGAATTTAGCGACATTCCCGAACTTATTTCCCCATTTTCAGTTCAACATCAGATAGGAAATCGTAGTAGAAATCATTATTCATTAGGTAGGTATACATCGGTAAATACAAGATATATTTGTCGGTCATATTATTTTAAGTATTTCTTTGACACAAAAACACTGTCGAATCATGTATATGTCAACTCATATTTCAAGCTGTTCAACAGACCTGCGACTTCATTGCTAAAAGTTACATTGGTACGCATTGGTACCTATAAGTTTCAAAACTGATTTAGGCAAAATAAAATCTTTACACGCATCAGCACGCATCACAATTTTTTGAACCATGTCGAATGTACCTAAAAAATATTATTCAAAAAAGAAGGTAAATTTACACACTTATCTGTCACTTTCATTAATTGCTATTAATTTTATTTCTATTTAAGGACTATGATATTTTTATGCACCACCTTCTTTTAATTTTAAACTTGTCTTCTTGATGAAAACATAGTCCTCATCGTACTCAGCCCGATGGAAATATTTGTGTTATAATATTCGGTGATCACATAATCACGATAAGAATCATTCATTCATATTGTTCTCGAAGTCTAATTTGAACATACGACTAGAATTTTCAGAATTTCCAACCACATTTTGGAAAATGAAAAGGAAGAAATTGTTTGTCTGACAACTGACACAATCGCGCCTGTCACAGTTTCATTTGTATTTGTCGTTAAGAGATAAAAGTTGGTCATCTCTTAGCGAATAGTTAATGAAATATGAAATCCATTTTAGGTGCATAAATGAATAAACAGGAATATCAAGTTTTAACTTATTAGTGAAATCGTTAATGATTGTGGAATTACAGGTTAATGAGAATGATGTGCATAAATCCGCCTTGACAGAAGTGGCACAAATGCTGAAAACAAACACTGTCATCTGTCATTCTGTTTCTTGCTTATCTCTTCGTCTCGAATGTTTCAATATGAATTCATATCCGTCGCCACCAATTCATGTGATCAAAATATCTCCATATAAACCGCTATATGACTATGTTGAAAACGCTAGAATTCCGACACGTTGCAAATCAAGTTGAAATGTCACCTACCCTGAACGCTCTAGATTTAGCGACAAACCGCTAAGATGGCAACCCTGCGCGTTATTGTGATTCACATTGAAACATTCCAATATAGGTACTCTTATCAACAAACGTCTAGTCATCCAGACAAATCTTTGTAATCTCAAGGTTATTCGAAGGTTATAACAATATGTAATAAGGGAATATCAGGAAGGAGAATATCGTTTCTGCATGAAAAGTATAGTTTTTGAGAAATTACTTGGGTGATCCAGCATTGAAATAAAAATTGACGCCTCGCTGGGGTTGAACCCAAGCCACTACCGTGGAGTCAAATGCACAGTCCACTGAACTATCGCAGTATTCGAAAGTTCACAAAAAAAAAAATTCGTTGATTCACTAAATCAGATTTGAATTAAATTATATCGAATTATTTGATGGACAATGCAGATATTTATTCGATTGTAATGAATGTAGCTTCATAAAATATGAACATTTTCTAGAATCATTGAGTTTTCACACTAGTGTATAGAATGCACATTTCATTTATTCCTTTGTAGAATATATTTACTTGAAGCAATTCATTATATTCATATGATTTTTCATAATTTGAAATGGTTCTTTAATTATTTTCAGAAATATATTTGTATCAGACCCATTCCATTAAAATGGTACCGGATATTCAATCCTGGTTTTCGTATATCGACCAGGAATTCTACCTTTTGGTCATCGCCTATATCAAGAATTAGTTCTGAAAAGGAATATCACTCATGGTCTTCGTTGAAAAATATCAAAAAATTGGCTTCTTGACATTTTGATAAAAAAACTCTGTGCATATGAGTATAGCCATTTTTTATACAGTTCCTTGTATATTCCACTCTCATAAAGCAACATTATTTCTGGGGAAAAATATATTCTTGAAAAAATTGATTTGGAATCCATATTAGTTTGAATAAACTTGTTATTATTTGTGTCAAGCAAATATATACTTAAATTTAATAGATTTCTATGATTCTCTCAAATGATCCTGATGTTATTCAACACAACAAAAAGATTTATTTGATTGGCAGCAACGGTGTTTTTTCCAAACAAATTTCATTTTGTTCAAAAAAATGAAATTCAAATAAACTCATATTCTCAATTCAAATAACGAATTTTATCTGTGTTCTCACTATGGAGAAAGAATAAATATCGTGTGTTCTGGTGACCTCACTTGACCTCGATATTTCAACGATTCGCTGGTATATGATCATAAGATCATTCTAGTTTCAATCATCATTATTATCACCTACCCCTTGGTTTCTGACACCACGTTATACTCTGGTTCAACACATGATGGTAAACAATCGCACACCAATCCTGGTTTTCCTATTCCAGCCCCCTTGGCATGCAATCTATTAACGGTCTCTGTGGAATCGACAACGGTTAAATCGCTTCTCAGGAGTAAAGAATTCATCCACTTACCGAAATTTTCAGTGAGGCACTTCAAACCCTCTACGTTACAATACCCAATTTTATCTGCAACGATAAGACAATGAGAATAATCTGCTTATGAGGGTGATAAACTTCAATAACAAGCAATTCCAGCGAGCACAATAACATCTCAGAGATGTTAAAAGTATGAGATGTCGAGACATTGAACCTCAAAACCTCGTGAGTCCGAATTCTAGGGAATTTTAGGTTAGAACATTTTCACCATCTACGAAATTCAGCGCACCCATCACCAAATCATCGTAAGTCTATGTTTTTGGTAGCGACATCTATTAGATATAATTTAAACCTCCTAACTCTACTCAGAGAGATTTTGAACTCAAAAACTCGTGAGTCTGCAAGAGAGGATAGGGTTGAGTTGTGCTTATTGAGAAAGTATAAATCTCTATTGTTTGATTCATTATTTGAACTGAGATCCATGTCAGACACCAAAGTAAGTTTATAATGAACTATTTGGTCAATATTTCTACAGTAATGCACTCTTGTTTTGTTTCTTCATGTGAACAGACTTACGAGGTTCTGATCTGTATGTTATCTATCTAGAAGACGACTTATGAGCTTTTGAGAACATGGATATTTGTATTAATTATTCTGTTCATTCCAAATGAATAAGACATATTTCTCATTGTTATCCAAACTGCCGCTGATTTGCTGCATACACTGTGAAGCAAGGCCAAACAGAATGACAATTTTCACTAGTAATTGATCAAAACCAATTCAGGCTGAATAATGTTCAATTCATTTTTGTAAATACTTCGAATGTCCTTGAACATTGAGAATATAAATCTTCTCGGAATGTTGATTTCATTCATCAAGATACAGGGGAGGAATAGCCTTCAAAAAATGAAATTGAGTCGTTCGAAGTACCGAGTGGAAAACATTTTTCCCCTCCTGAACAATTAGCTCTGAAAAACCTACGAGGTTTTGACAGTAAGCCGACGAAATAGTAGATTGTTTCATTGTGATCAAAAGTGACACTTTCTTTGATAAGCGAATTTTGCATTTGCGAGTCGGCGTGTTTAGCGAAGCCAAGCGAAAGCAAAATTTGCGAGTCAAACAAAGTCACTTCTGATCCGAATGAGACATTTTTGTGTATGGACCACGTGCTATCTAATGGCAAATACCGCGCCAGTGCCAGGTATAGGAACAAGACGTGGAAAATGTTAGGTTAGTGAGCATATCAACAATAATGATAGCGATTATTCATTTCTCTCCATACTACACTGTGTTTGGTAAGATAATCAAATGGAGGCAAACAATATGAGACCAAAAAACTACTGCTCACCGTGATTATTCAAAAACAAGTTATCCATTCCGAGAATAACGAATGGAATACAGATTAAGCAAGTATGTGAATCTTGAAGGCTTTCCTGATCAAAACAAAAATACTCAACTATAATATGGTGTATTTATATCTCCAGCATGGGGAATATGAAATGCCAAATCTGCCGAAATCGGAAACAAATCAGGTATGCGTCCCAACCCAAATAACTAGTAGCTAGTAATAATGTTTTTTATTCTTGATGACCTCTAGTACATCCTTTTCAGTTCCTATGAGCTGAAGTTGAACTTTAGCTCCTAGAAAGATATCTATTTTTGTGTCCTTAACAGAAAAATCAATTCAATAGCTAATTCTGGTATTGAAATGGACGACTTTTCACAACATTATGCGCACATTTTTCCGCTGCAAACAAATCATTCCTGGTGGGTACATTATAAAAAGAAGAAGAAAATTGAAAAAAGAGTTTTTCCCCCTGCTTGGGGAATCGAACCTTCTCTCTTGTGATTGAATTTCCACAATCCTTACACCTTGTCCACTTCGCTATCTAAACCTCATTGATGGATGATATGAAACATGCACTTCATTATAATAGATAGGATGATAATTAGCATTAAGAAAAGAGATTAATAGGGTGTCAGAGTGAACATTATAAATATGGATACAAGGATAACATTCATATCATATTATTTTGATAAGATTCTCTATGTTCTCAGAGTATTCTGACTATATGTCAAATTGAATGTTCATGGAATAGTTAATGTCAGAATGAAAATATTTCTATGATGATTCTGAGAACTATCTATCAGAATATTCTAAAATGAGTACGAAGGTTCTGAACGTTGCCTGTGCTGCTTGGATATCGTCATCGATTATGGACGACAGGTCTGGTCATTTTCAATTAGAATGGATAATAAATATCCCAGGGATATTTTGTGCTTGCTGGGATTCTTACTGTAAGATGGCATTAGATGATGGGTACAGTTGCACAATGATATATGATTTTCTGCGTGGCATTGTACTACACATGTCGAGTAACTATAGTATTCATGAACCGTTAAGCCAGCATTTTCCCATGGGAATCTGCATCCTCTTTTGTGAATTGGCACGTCCTTGACATTATCGTCATTGTCTATCTCTATTACCTGTAACAAAACGAAAAAATTGAGTTCTGGATTCTGGACGATAGAGAATAAAACAAAAATTATTTTCGAAGAACAATATTTCACATTTTTATGTTGAGAACAGGAGCAGATTCGTTCCCGATACGTCCAAAGATAAGTGGAAATTCGATATTTCTTCAATATATCTATATTTCTTCTCTTCAAACATTTTTCCGAACAAAGTGTTACTGGATTTTTTTTTAGGCACCCTGATAGAAAAATTTGTTATTTGCAGTGATATTTTGGGGCTAATCATCTGATTTGTCCTACTACAAATATATTGAAATGATACTCATATTTTCATTTTATAAAAACGAGGAGAGAAAATCTCAAAAAATCGAGTAAAATGAATGTACCACCTCCTCGTTTCACTTACAGACAGTATTTAATTCAATCTCGGATCATGAAAATTCACACCTCTTCACAAAAACATTGCTCCTGTTTCATATCGATCAGATGTACCATTTCCGAGTGAAATCGATTCAAAAATATTGTTACATCTTCCATTTTATGCATACCGTTGCCAATTCTCAAATAATAGTGGCTATAAAAATTTTTCTACCACTTGCTCGGATCCAAATTGCAATGCTCAATATGTTGGACAAAGTGGTAGAAAAATTTCAACCAGAGTTACAGAACATGTGAAGGTCATCCAAGAATACATCCAAGAATACAAATTCTTTGTTCGATGGGTATGATACCAAGAGTTCTTGATTGATCCAAATCAGGGCCAGAACATTCTACATGTCTGTCCATATTCCATAAGGTAGGTCATTGAATTTACTGGAAAATTTCGAAATTGGCTATTGCTCAAATAATAATTCTGTCTTGTCTCTCAATGAACGAACACATCTTGACTATATTATATTTTTCAATACTTTGGATTTTAGTTATTAGTTAGCTGTTAGTTTACCTACCTTGGTCTCAACTCTTATTCCTTGGTATATTCATAGTCAATGGTTTTCAGGTTTGCTCAACTCTCCCCTACATGCATACCCACTCCTACCTCCACATTCTTTGAGTAGTTGTATCAGCTATTGTTACATGCCTATGCTCATTGTCGAAATTTCATGTTTTGTCCCTTGAAACTGACATTGACTTATATCAACGTCTTCTCTACTTCATTATTTGACTTCATTTTCAGTGTTTTCTAACCATATTAGTTTAAATTCAAACACTTGCTGGCTGTTTGCCCCAACAATTTTATTGATATTTTCTTTTAGTAGCGCTTTCATAAGGCACAGGGTACCCCTTTTTGTAAAAAACCCTTTAATTTATGGTGTTGTCAAAAACCAAACCTTTTGGCCATTACCCTTCACATACCATTTTGATATATAAAATTTCAATGAGATGAATGGTATGCGCTCTCAGGGCATTGTAGATTGTAGATTGTAGATGGGTTGTATAGGCTGGGAGACCTCTCGATCACTGCGACCTAGAAGATCTATTGTGATTACCCCTATCTAGTTTTGGTCCTCTAACCCTAGACTTCTGATGAAGCCTACGATTTTCCTGACGGTTGACTTTTCCACTTCAGCAGGGGTGAGATAGACCTGTTCTAGGTGGTTCAGCCTTTGGCGGACTAATACTTCACATGAGCAAAGTATGTGTTCTGCGGTTTCGGTCGCTTTGTTACAAAAGCGGCAAGTGTCAGTCTCCGCCAGACCCATCTTTTTGAGGTGGTACCTCAGAGGCCGTATCCTGGTTTGCTGAGGCTGAGTAGCTCTTTGGCTCGGTTCTGCGAATGGTTGATGAACCTTTTCGCTTGTCGTTGACCTGGAGTTGCTCTCCAGTAGGAGGACTTTTCAATTTCTTCCCATTTCCCGAGTTCTCCCTTTAGGTGACATTTGCTTATCCCACAAAAAGGCTCAGGACCAAAAAGTGCAGATGCTGCACCTTTTTTTGCAAGGCGATCAGCTGCCTCATTTCCTTTGATTCTTTCATGCCCTGGAACCCACATAAGTGTGACTTTGTTGGCTCTCAGGGCATGGGACCCTTCATTTATTGAGAACCCATTTTTTATTTGAAAATTGATTTATTGACTATGGATATTGACATTAATTCCAGAATTAGTAGCATCACATTTTTCCAACTCCAAGTAATTCAAGAACAAATTATGTAATTCTTCAACATCAATCTTATTGTATTGTGGAACTCTCAATTAGGCTGAAGGTGGTCTTGTATAAGACCGAAACATGTCCCTTATGTTTGTGTAACAACACCATTGAAATTTGTGGAGATGTCTTAGAGCATTCCTTCCTTCCTTTGATTAAAAAAAGCCTAAATTCAATCAATACTTCAATGCAAAATATACTGGAAGAGATATGTAAAACTTTCCACTAAAATAACGTAGTGATATCATCAACGGTTATAGTATAAACACATATTTTTTGAGACAAACAAGAACCGTTAATGGATTGGAAACAACAAAACTCACATTTATAGAGATATTGAATGATTCTCCAAGCATGACATCTTTTCTCTGGTCTGGGTCTGAATTTATAAAGGGCACATCTTCAGGTGCATGAAAATAGACCTGCGAAATAAGATTGAATACACAGCTTGTTCATTTGAAAATATCTTACCCTAACGTCCTCAAATGTCTGAAGCCATAGTTCACCTGGTCCGGTTTTTCTATTCATTGTCAAATCCAGCTTAGAACTAGCTGTTCTCCTAGAATATAAATGAATATTATCATATGTAATATCACGATGTTCCGAATATTCGAGATAATTCTGTCACGAGACCAAGACAAAGACCAAGACTGATCAGTCTTGGTCTTGGTATCGAAAAATGAATGTAGTCTTGGTCTTCAGGTTTCAAGACTAAAGCGAGACTAGCTCAGCCATGGTCTTGGTCTTGATAGTCTTGGTCTTGAATCAAACTGCGTCCAGAATTTTGAATTATTCAATTCAAATATCCAACAGTTTATATGCATATATTAGGTATTTCGTCTTTATCAGTCTTTGAAATTGACAATTTATGCGTATAAAGTAAGCGAAATGAACTTGTTTTTTCACCATGAGAATATAATTTTTAAGGAACCTTAAATCGAAACTGAATGAGACACAAACAGCAAACAGGCCGACGCCTGACAGGCCAGAAAAGCTTCAAAAGGGTCGGAACTGACAACAACGCATTATCAAAATATTTGAAAAAATTTCAAATACACACCAAATAACTTCTGTATTAAATTTGTTCCTATCTTCATTTGTTGTACACTTTGAAACTGAAATACTGAATTTGAAAACTTACTTCGGATTTTGAGTGGACCAAAATAAATAACTGGAACAAAATGCCATTACACTTTCAGTTCATTATTTTTCTTTCGAGACCAAGATCAAAACTCTCGGAGAAAGGCCTTGGTCTTGGTCTCGAAAGTCAAGTCTTGGTCTTGAGCTTGGGAAGACTTTTCAAGACCAAGACAAGACCAAAACTGGACTCTTGGTCTCGCGAAGCCCTAGCCATAACTCCCCAGGGATCCATTTCTAGACCAAGTTTATGTAAAAAATTTGTTACTATTCATTTTTTTATATAATTTAGGGACACCCTATATATTCTTACTTGGTGTGCATTGAATTGAAGGAATAGCAATATCCGTATTCTGTTTCAAGTGGTAGCATTTCCTCACAGCAGTCGAATTTGACATTATTCCATTTGCATGTAGTAACAATTCGGGAACATTTCTTCCTGTACTGAAATCAAAGTTCCATCTAGAAAAAAGCTATGAAAGACTAGTTATAATCATGATGTCCGATAGTCCAGCACATTGAAGCGCTGAGCTCGATGGTTATCAGCTCTAAAATGGTTTGGGAATTCCAAGAAAAACTGAACGAGCTAACATACAGAACTACAGTCACTCTTCCATGGGTTCTGGAACGCGTATTTCGAAAAGCGTACTCGATTGGTCACCAAGACGTAATAAGGTAATATTAGGAAGGAAAATATCATTTCTGTATGGAAAAGGATACTACTAGTCCTAACTCTGACTAAACTAACCTAAAAATTATATTTCTCGGAAAATTGCTAGAGTGACAAAAAAAGCTGGTGCCTGGCAGGGTTTGAACCCTAGCCACCATACACAGCCCACCGAGCCATCGGGTTACTCGAAAGTTTTCATTATGAAGGCAAAAGGAATATCGCTTGTTCCGTGCCAAAGTAGGGACGGGTTATATCCGCATCTTACCATAAATTCCTGATGAAAAGCATATCTGGTACGTCCTGCAGCGATGACCAACTGAATACAGGATTACACACATTCAAGCTTTGGAAACACGTCTCGCTTTCAGCACTGTTGCAGAGACCTATTGCGTACGCTTTTAGAAACACGCTTCCGGGACGCATATAAGCAAAACGTACATCTATTTGGCAAACGGCCTGTATCTACGCTTTCTGATTGGTTGATGCCAAATAACAGTACACATTGCTATACCGGCGCCAAATAGATGTACAATTTGCTGCAGATCTCGCCGCCAAATAGGCAGTACGAATTGCGTATGATACCTAAAATAGATGTACACTTTGCCATCTGCATAGGGCTCGCGCTTTTGTTTTTGTTTTTTGTCAATGGTCAGTCATTATTATGCAAGCAGCACGTGCATCCTATCATTGAGTTGAATACCTAGTTGAGTTTGATTTCAATACCTTATTTCAATATGGAATTACCCCAATCTTTCAAATATAAGACGAATGGAGTTACTAACAATGATAATATAACAGTTTAAGGAGATTTACACAATCTAGAAGAATGTGATATGTGGATTCGGGAATTTTCTAGGTTAAATCACACGAAATGGATCGTACGTGAAAGTGCTCCCAATTTAAAACTCTTTGTGTGTTCGTAAGTATAGCTAAGTAATAATGTTTTATTAATTATTATGTGCTGTGCTATGCTGAAAGTGGGGTGATATTTTTTATGATAGTTTTGATGTAACAGAGAATTTTTTTTTGTTAGATTTCGTTAGGGGTTTGGAGGAGGTAGGGGTGGGTAAAAGCAATAGGAATTGTTCAACTTTGTATGTATATAGATATTTCACAAGTGGAAGCTTTCGTGACTGTTTGATTGAACAATAAGTATTCATTTTCGATATTACGTTGCCCAATGAGATTTTTGTTCTTGGTCACGTGATGTCAGATTCAAAATTTTTAATGGGACAACCTGTATATTTTGGCATTTTCACATTCCTCCTGATAAAACGATTTCAACAAATGATTACAATTGTAGTCTCTATTTATAACGATCAATTTGAGAACTACAGGTACGTCAATATCCTTTGTCCCAAAGTTTTTTGAGTACGCTCTTCAATAAAATATGAATGATTAATATAATTTTGCATCGTTTTAATCATCACAATGAATATAGGATTGCCCACATAAACATTGACACCCTAAACTCGAATAATTTGGCAACTGCTCGTTTCAGACGTTTGTAGTAATGCCGTAGGACAAAAGATATTGAAGTACCTGGTATAGTTCTTGAATTAATCGTTTTAGGCTACAAGTGTGATAGATTGTTGGAATTGTTTTATCGAGAGGAACATAGTAATTCCAAAATAAACAGGTTGTCCCATTAATAATTTTGAATGTCATGTCACGTGACCGAAAACGTAAAGCTCATTGGGTAATATAATATTCAACCTCAAAATTACAATCTTCTACTACTCTTGAGTTTCGAGATATTCCCTGTCTTAATTGTCGTGGGACACCCTGTACATTTATGTTTTCAGAACGCACTATCGATGTGTGAATGTGATGAGAATTTTCGATTTTGTATTATCATTATTATAATAAATTTTTGATATACCATGCAGTTATTGCAGTTTCAATTTAATGCCATAACGTACAAGGCGCTGACGCGACTCCTACAATATGTACTGTTATCTGGCATACACATGCATTTTCAATTTACGCGCAAAACGTACATGACTGACTCAACAATGGCAGAAAGTACTGTTATTTGGCATCAACCAATCAGAAAGCTTAGAAACAGGCCGCATGCCAAATAGATGTACGTTGTGCTTATATGCTTCCGGGACATTCAGCACTTTATCAAGACTCCTTCATAGAACGGCTAGACTCTGGAATTAATTGCCTGTGGAAGTATTCCCAACAACATATAATCTCCAGAAGTTCAAAAAAAAATCCAATACCTACCTCCTGTCCCTATCTTCCCTAGGAACGCACGATGTTCTTTGAACATTATAGGGATTCCCTTTCGTGCGCTTCAAGCGATAAAAAAAAGGCGATGAAGTAGTGAACAAACTCGCTAAGAAAGTAGCTCAAACACCCATCGTGGGGCCAAAACACTGTGTCAGGGGATCACTAGCAGTTCTTTATCACAAGAAATTAGAAACTGAGAAAATCTTCAAGGTCTCAGACAGGCCAATATACTACTGGGTATACATATAACTACAAAACACCGAACGCATATGTCAGCCTAAGTAAAATAAACTTCGTATAATAACGGGAGTCCTAACAGGGTACTGCTGGTTACAATCGTTTAATTGCTAATAAGACTACATTCACAAAGTTGCATCAGAAAAGAAAATAACAATTCAACATGGAAACTCACAAAGGCCTCAGCCTGTGTGTGAGCAACAAAAAACAAATTCATACATACATCAATTTAAAAATAGTAAACAACAAACTATACTCGCAGAGGACGAAGAAACATGGAAATATAAAACGTATTCAAATTCAAAATTCAAGTATCCTTAAGAATAATATCAAAATGTTAAAATATAGATATACGATATTGAAATTTATATAAAGTAATAATGTACATGATCATTGAAATTGAGGTTGAACATATATTTGAATTGAGGTTGAGTGAATTGTTTTTGCAACACATGTATATAGGTACTCATATAATATGTCACTTTCCTAGAATGACTTAATCGAATAGGAAACGTATAAGTGCACGGGAGGTATTCTTTAAGTAATGAGTAAGTTTTTTTTAAATAGAATATTACTCTTTTCTGTCTGAAGTGAAATCGGTAGCGAGTTGAAGAATTTTGGACCCAAGTATGAATAGCATTTATGTCCTATTGCTTTGGATGTAAGAGGACACAAAAATTTATGTTGTTGTCTTGTATTATATCCATGACTGAGTTGTACCAAGTTATTTTGATTCTGGTGTTGTCGAATATTGATGATTTTGAAAGTCAGCTGTCGAATGTCTAGTATTTCCGACTCTTGATGAAGGAGCTCGCTCGGGTATCTTTTATTTTTGGACAGCATCAATTTTAGGAAGCGCTTCTGAATCACTTCGAGAGGGCGCAAATGAGTTTTTGATTTACCTCCCCATCCCAGAACTCCGTATGTAATGTGACTCTCAACTAAGCTGAGGTATATTTTTTTTTGCTTCAGGTCGAGTATGTCAGCTGTCGATATTTATATAACACAAATCTCAGTTTTCGTAAAATATAGTCTATAAGTAAGCCCCATCTGAAGTGGTTATCTAAGATTTATCCAAGATATATTTAACTTTAGTTGCTGAGGATATTTTCAAGCCTTTCTTTATTGAGATTTGTTCAATGTCAGGTAACGACGATTTGGTGCTGGAAAGTGGTAAGAAGCAAGATTTTTTGAAATTTATAGATAGCAATTTACTATCGAACCAGTCTTTCAAGATATTCAAATCTTTTTCAGCATCATTTATTACTTCATCCCAATTTCTGCTTTTGTAGACTACCACAGTATCATCTGCAAAACTTATCACTTTCCCTTGCAATTCTAATGAAAATATACCATTTATATAAATAGGAAAGAGAATTGGACCCAATACCGTTCCTTGAGGGACACCGCACTCTATAGTCCTGTAGCTACTAATATCATAATTGATTTCTACACATTCTGTTCGGTCTTCAAGATATGTTTTGAATATATGTAAACAGTTATTTCTTATACCAATTGTTTCCAAACTTGATAACAATATTGAAAGGACATCTTAGGAAGCTCGGCATAGAAGAGGAAGATGGATGCTGATGAATTACTCCCTGTGATTTCCCAAATTTTTGGAAGGAACAGTATACATACAAGTAGATGACTTCGTTATAACCAACAACATATTACCTATTCAGCAATCGGGATTTACAAAATGTCATATCACAACTACAGCACTCTCAAATTTATCTGATGATAGAATCAGTGCCATTGATAAAAAACTTGCAGCTCTTCTAATTACCTTGGATTATTCTAATGCATTCCATTTGATAGATCATAAGTAACTAATCTCTTAATTAACATATTGAGGATTTGATACTACAGTACTTTTTTTTTTTGAATCGTATCTTTGGAATCGTACACAATGAGTATGTGTTGATGATAAGTACTCCGACTCACAGAAAATTGTGTCTGGAGTTCCTCAGGGATTTATCCTAGGTCCTCTTTTATTTTTGTTGAATACATCAGACTTGCCAAAAATATTAAATACTAGCGAAATTCAACTTCATGCGGATGATACACCAATAATCCATAACTTTGATCCTACGTCATATAATGCAACAGCGATCTTCAACTAATAAGCACAACTCATCAATAAATCCTACTAAAACAATGGTCTTTTTATTTGGAAACAAAACTTTTAGGCTTGATATAGCAAATAATATGAGTATATACAACACACATTTTGGTTATCTCTGATACGGCAAAAAAATTAGGATACTTCTTTCATATTCCAGAATCATGTGAATCTTTCATTACGAAAATGTTATATGCGCACTCAAATTTCAAGACAAGAAAAGAAATTCAGAATCTCTAGTTTTAGACTTCAGTCACGCAAATAGCCGATTGGAGTTTAAAGAATGGCTTAATTCTAAACAATGAAAAAACACATTTCATAAATTTCGTGCAAAAAAACTACAAAAACGAGAGTAGCATTTTACTGAAGTTAGGGAAATCGCTTAAGGCGGGCCTTTCGCGACAGCTTTCCGACCGAATATAGCCTATATATATATACTAGTTCAACAACTATTTCTAGGTGTCAGTGTGATGTCGAAATCGGAATAAAATAATTAAATTACAGCTTTCACAGCTATTGTAGAGTTCTTCGATTTCATCTGTTACAGCAGGTCACCAATAGGTGGCACACAATTGAATGCAATCATAGGTAATTGTATTATGTACGTGCAGTGTTGCCAGAGCTACTGCTCCACGGGCCTGCTCAACATGATTCCACTTTTCACTCCATTCAAGTCAAGCAAATACCTATATCTCGCTACAATGAAAATTTATGTCATGAGTCATTTTTGAAACTGTCTTCACAAGTAGTCTTTCGAATATTTCTTTTCCTTTTTAATTTCATTTCCTACTAATATAACTTATCATTATTGGCGTAGCCAGAAAAACTTCCAAGGATGGGGATCGAAATCATTGTTCAGGGCAAAATACTCAAAATAGTCTGTGTAATTCAGAAATAATGTGTGCAAGATTTTTTATCAAGTTCAGATGGCTATAAATAGAAATTTCGTGTTTTCTGTATAGGGTATATACGTAGACGATTGCCTAGTTTCAAATATCTTCATTCTTACGAATTCACACTGCTATTACTGATATAAGGGTTATATTGATATATACAGTGTGTAGAATGAAAGAAATCCTTGATTCAAATTTCATGTTCTCTAATTCAGACCTGCTTGCTGAAATACAAATTTCGATCATAATTGCACTTATGAAAAAAACAATTTTTTCGAAGTGAGAACTTCTAGGCGCGTTGAGCACTTTTTTTGGGTGGAGAAAAACATTGGATTTCGCGTCATCGTCACGACCCGTTCCGTGTCCTGTTATCGCGAGGTCAATGAATAGCAATAAATTTGAAGGGTGCAGTATCGCATCTCATCTTATATTATGTAGTATTTTGTAATTATGATTAGATTCTATTCTAAATTGGTATATGGAGGTTTTCGGGGTCGGAGATTATGATTCTTTCGTGAAAATTAGGATATTGAAGATGGCTGACGAGTTTTATTTATAATAATTATGATCCCATTCTATTCAAAATTGGTGTCTGGGGGTTCTCGGCGTCGGAGATTATGATTCTTTCATCATGGCTCCACCAATATGGCGCACGAGTTTCGTAATTATGATTCTATGCCATTTGAAATTTGTATCTGGGGTTTTTTGGGGTCGGAGATTATGAATCCCGAAATGAAAAAATTTAAGATGACGGATTCAATATGGCGGACGAGTTATGTGATGATGATTCTATC
The DNA here is from genome assembly GCA_918026855.4 of Phaedon cochleariae. Lineage (NCBI taxonomy): Eukaryota > Metazoa > Arthropoda > Insecta > Coleoptera > Chrysomelidae > Phaedon > Phaedon cochleariae. The sequence continues at coordinate 5,173,129 of OU896716.1, read as the reverse complement.
CTATTCAAAATTTATATATAAGGGTGTTTGGGGTCGGAGATTATGATTCTATCGTCAAAATTGGGAAATTCAGGATTGCAGATCCATTAAAGCGGACAAGTTTTATAATTTTATTATCCGATTCTATTCAAAATTTTTACTGGTGTTTCAGGGGTCGGAGATTTTGAATCATTTGTCAAAATTAGGAGATTCAAGCGAACACCATCTCAAAAGTTTTTGTTAGTCTATCTTAGACAGCGAATGTTTTTAGGTAATAAAGTTTGTCGAGTTGATAAAAATTCTGTTTGATAGTGATAAAACAGTGTATAGTGTGAGTGTGATTATATCGTACCAAAGTTTCCAGGATTCCCTGGTTTCGGTCTTCAACATAACGGTGAGAAATTGATTTGCCATCATATGCTTTCTATATCTCACAATCCATTTTGTTTTAATGGTCAACTCTTTTTAAATCATTTAAAAATCGAATTATAATGAAAAAAATATAAGAAAATTATGTTCATGCTGATATAAAACTCACAAAGTTATTGTATGAGGAATTTTAAAATGAAATATTTTTCTTGAACAACCTGTTTCTCCAAAACTAACAACATTTTCTATGAGAGATGTGAGGCTGCATCTTGATATTCTGATGTTTACTATTTCTAGCTCACACATTGACCATTTTCATGCTGATTTAAAACTTACAAAGTTATTGTATGAGGAATTTCAAAATAAAATATTTTCCTTGTACACCCTGTTTCTCCAAAACTAACAGCATTTTCTATGTGAGATGTGAGGCTTAATCTTGATATTCTGATGTTTACTATTTCTAGTTCACACATTGACCATTTTGAATGAATAACCCTGTATATATTTCAAAGAAAATTTTAATATCACGAAATTCATTGAATTTCAAAAATCTTCCCCAAAGAAGATGTAAGTGGAATATGAAGTATCTACCTACGATAATTCTCTAAAACATGAACTGGATGTTCGATAACGTCTCCAAAGGTCAAAAAAAAGCGGCTGCTATATTTTCAAATATTTCGTATGTGGCTGACTTTCCTGTTGCCTCGCTTTTCTGCCCATTCTTATGAATTTTTGCGACATATCATTTGCAGCAGCTTGCAACACTGGCTTTTCAATTATTGATTATATGCCGGTTAGTTTGAAGTTCATCTGAAGTTCACGCAATTCAAAGTGGCACGTGGCGGACTAGGCGGACTGCGGAAAGACGGGGAATCACCGCGCGACCAATGAATATCCCCCCGGTTCGCCGCGGGAGGGAGACATATAACGATTTCTCGCTCAGTTTTGTTTTGTTGCCGTGGCGGTATTATCCTTTGTGAATATCGCCATATCAATGGATCCAAAATCTGAGAACTGTACTCTGAGAGTTCTGAGACGAATGTTTTTGCATGAGTTTTAGAGTGAAATAACCTGAACTTTTGACACAGATTAACAAAGCTTTTTGAAGTTTGTTCCACAACTGTGCCATTCCTATTATTTCCATCTATATTGACATAATTATCGATCTCATGAATAGAATTGAAGAAATTCTGCTGAATTTGTATGTTTAAATTTTCAGGTCTACTTATATAATTATAATTCAGTGACAAATTCTAGGCCGTTTCAAACTACTCTATTTATTTTCTAGTTCTTTTTAGTTCGGTTCTCTATACCTCTTCATTTTTTCAAACTACTCTTTATTTTCTACTCACTTCTTTTTAGTATGGCTATCTATAAAAAGGTGTTTCATTAGTTTTTCAAACTAATATTTATTACAATAGCTGATACCCGGCAAACGTTGTTCTGCTATATACAATTATTTCCAGAAAATATTTTTTTAGTTAAATACTTATATTCATTTGTTTTCTAATTCTTCTCCGACCCCGAAAACACCCAGATACAAATTTTGAATAGAATCGGATCATATAACTACAAAACTCAGTTGCCATCCTCCATCTTCAATTTCCTTATTTTGATGAACAATCATAATCTCCCATCCCAAAATCCCCCATATACAAATTTGGAATGGAATCGGATTAAGTTACAAAACTCGTCAGCCATATTGAATCTGCCATCTTGGATTTCCAAATTTTGATAAAAGGATCATTATTTTCGACTCCGAAAACCCCCCGATACCAATTTTAGATAGAATCTGATCATAATAATTAAAAAACTCTTCCACCATATTGGATCCACCATTCTGAATTTCCCCATTTTGACAAATGATTCATAATTATCTACGACCTCTAAAACCTCCAGATACCAATTTTGAATAGAATCTGACCATAATTACAAAACTCGTCCGCCATATTGGATCCGCCATTTCGAATTTTCTAATTTTGATAAAAAATCATAATCCCTGACCTCGAAAACCACCAGATACCAATTTTGAATGATATCTGACCAATCTGTTCTCTTCAGCACCAAAACATACGCTGATGCTCTTAGATTCCATCCAGAGAAGGGCCATTCGCCTGGTTGGTGACGCCACACTCACTCACTCCTTGACATCATTGGAACACCGTAGAAAGGTCGGCGACCTTTCACTTTTCTATCGATACTTCCACGGGAATTACTATCATCCCTCCACTAGCAATACCAGACGAAGTAGACAAGCCCAGTCAGCACATCCTTTCGTTGTCAACCTCGAAAGATGTCGAACAGCACTTTATCAAAACTCCTTCATCCATAGAACGGCTAGGCTCTGGAATTCAGTGCCCGAGGAAGTATTCCCAACAACATATAATCTCCAGAAGTTCAAAAAAAAACTCCAATACCTACCTCCTGTCCCTATCCTCCCTAGGAACGCACGATGATCTTCGAACATTATAGGGATTTCCTTTCGTGCGGTCCAAGCGATAAAAAAAATAATTACAAAACTCGTCCGCCATATTGGATCCGCCATCTTGAATTTCCAAAATTTGACGAAATTTTGAATGAAATCGGATAACTATACTCGGTCGGCATATTGGATCCGCCATTTTGTATTTTCTATTTAAAAAAATAGATTACGACCGATTCTCATACCTACCGAATACGCACAAAAAATTTCATACGAATCGGTCGAGCCGTTTCGGAGGAGTTCGACCACTATGACAGTGACCGTGACAGGAGAATTTTTTATATTAGATTTGTTCGTCTTACAAACACTCGGAGAACCTCCCGTTGAAATATGCCCAGATAATTGAATAATACCCTCTGTATTATCACGTCGCCTAGATTTCATAATATGTCCGAGTAATATGTATAACATTGGCAACGGTGTAAACGGGTTTGAATTCATCATCTCTCCTGAGCGCCATCTGCTTGCAATACAATGCACCATTCCTCTCTGCCGCAGTCTGTCATTTCGAATACTGCCATCTATCAGGTAGTGCCTGAACTACCACATCCTAGTTTCCTGCATTACATTCTTTCAAGAAATGGAGTTTACCGAGATCAGCTGGGATGAATGGATATTTTGTTGACAGAATAATCGTTTTTGTTGCTTCCTGTCCGAATGGAAACATTTCAAGAGCTGATATTCCAGTGACACCTTGCCGAATTTCCAACAATTGTACTGAGATCGAAAATATTTCAATTTGAGACAAAAAAATTTCAATGTTTACGTTTTTCAAAAATCTGTATCTTCTATAAATAAATGAGTTTCGACTCCGTATGATAACCAGGCCCTAGCCCCAACCTTCTTCTTTACGATGATTTAATCAGTTTTTCAATTGAATCATTCATAAGCCCATATAGCAACATCTAGTGAAGGCCTGCATGTCGATTTGGTTGAATCTCTCCTCTTAAGCAAGTTGAAACAACAGTCTTTCTTGGTATAACAATTGATCACAAGTTGACGTGGAAATCCCACATTGAATATCTAGGATCTAAGTTGCATAGGCAATTGTTTCTTTTGTGGCAATTAAAAGACACAGTTTCTTACAACATTTTATTACTACTATATAACAGTGTAATTGAATCAGTTATTCGTTATGGAATAATTTACTGGGGCCATAGCGCAATTTCTAAGGAGATTTTTATTTTACAAAAAAAAGCCATCAGATTGATGCTGGGGTTACCATACAACTCACACTGTAAAAAACACTTCATCAGTTTGGGCATTCTGACAATGCCATGTTTATATATCTACGAGGTTTTGGTGTTCATCAGAAAGAACTCAACCTCTTTCAAAACGAACAATTGTGTACATGATTATGGTACAAGAGAAAGAGGTAAGTTACACTTGCCATTTGAAAGACTCCAAATCGGCCAAAATGATTCAAATTATATAGGCATCAAATTATACAACAAATTGGATGAATCGATAAAACTTTGTAGTACAATGAATCAGTTCAAGAATAGATTGAAAAAATTCTTAATAGGTAAGGCATTCTACAGTATTGAAGATTTTTTTCTAAACGTTGATGTAACATAATTCAGTAAAAAAAAAAAAAAATTTTTGGCTGTGTAATTTTCACTTGTGATAAGTAAATAACTTTTCTTGTGTTGTATTCATTAATTAATAATTATTAAGAGTGTTAGTCTTTGTGTAAACACAATTTTTCTAGGTATGTGTAATATTTCTACACTTTCCTTTTTTTGTGACAAGCTGGACAAAATGTGAATATGTCTTTGTTGTACACCATTTACACTTTAATCTAGTAATAAAGTTGATTTGATTTGATTATTTGATTATCTCTTCTGAATTATTGTAACCTTGTCTACTATCCATCTATTGATGAATGCATTCAATATAAACTACCAACTTGTTGTAGATTCGTTTCCAATCTGAGGAAATATGATCACATTTCTCAATACATGTTGCAGTTGAAATGGCTTAAAGTTTCTAATGTATTTAAATACCATTTCCTAATTTTTTTGGCACAGACTGTTCAATACTCAAAGTCCGCAGCAGTTCCACCTATGATGCTGCAATACTTTTCAATTCTTTCAAACCAGAATTAACACCATTGTATAAATTTGGTAAATTCGTCAAAAATGAACTGCGGAATCAACAAGAATAGTCACATTGTTACTTTTTTAGATCAACTCACTTTTCTTTTCTTTTATCTACGCCTATATAACATACATTTTCAGATTGATGCATTTTACTTTTTCTCTTTCAGCATTGCATGAATCTTTTCATTTTATTTTTTGTTTATTCTGTAAACTGAAAAGGTTGAGAGTTCAAGAGTAGCTATTCAGCCAATCTTTGCCTTTCAAGGGCAAATGCGTGTACATTTGTCAAATAAAGTCGATTCATTATTATTATTATTATTCAGAAGTTGTTATCAAGACAAGAATTCTTGTCTTAGCGACCTCTTATTTCTGTTGGTGGCGTTGTGTAATATGTTAAAATAAATGAACCACGCTAGTACTTCTCTTCAATTGAAACATGCTAGGTACTTTTTCGTCAAACGTTTATGATTGAGATTGAATATTCTGACTATACTTTCTTGTTCTATCTGAATCCGACCGACTTTCTACATATTTCCCTTATTTATACCAGGTATTGGAAGTAATTCATTCATTATAAAAGTTTATCATCCACAAAGCAAGATTCCCAATTAACTATTATCTTAGGACTGATGATATGAATCTGACATAAGAAATTCCAAGTTTGATGCATGAAGTCAATTGATTCTCACTTCATCTGTTTTTTCCTATCTCTCGTACCTCATCAGCTGATGTGGAGAAACACGTATCCTAGCAATGCTACTTTCAAAAATTGGGTATTGTTGAACGGAATAACACCAATTTCTGACATTTGAGGAATAGGAATGTTAACTCACTTTTTCAACTTTTTCTGTGAAATTCATGGTCTGGCAAGACTTGCATTCACTTACACAAGAATAACAACTCCCAGTGAAGTAGATCAAATCACTTATAAATAACTTTTGCATTTCAATTTCGTCTTCATGGAAATTTTCATCCCTGTAAAAAGAATATAACAATAACAAAAAAAACTTTTCTCCTATATATTATTCAAGAATTGCACTTTGAAATAATGTGTGGAATAAAAAGTAATATGAGAGTTTTCGATCTACTAATTTTTGAGGTATTTTCGATATTTTTATTGCTTTCCTCTCAAGGTATGTAAGTCAATATTAATCATCTCAACCGGAGGGGTGAGTCACTTGGGTCCAAAAACATCCACCATGAAATAACTATGATTATTCTTATTGAATTCCATAACAATTCTGTGATTATCTATATAATTATTCATCAATTCCCATCAATTCAGTGATTCCAGAAATATGTCCAGTAATCTCCGATAATTATTATTCAATCTAAAATAATTTTGGAATTTTCACAATAATTATAATAACTTGTTGGTCAGGAACAGTGATTATTTGGAATTTTGACTGTTCGGATGTGGAAATTATACAGTAATTATTGCCCATTTTTTATGTATTCCAATTAAAATAGTCAATTTTGAGCATTGGTAAGTACCTGAATAGGATGTCATTTCAATAGTGTTAAAATTTGATCTTCCTCATACCAATATAGTGTTCAAACATTCAGCTTTAACTGTCCGCAATTATTTGCATTAACATTTCTAAATGACGCTCCTGTAAACAGGCCGCCCCGCACACCGGATTTGACGCCGTTGGATTATTTCTCATGAGGGTTTTGAAAATCGATGGTCAGATTGAATAATAATATGGAGATATCGTGGGAAAGAATTCAAAATGCAGTCAACATATTCAAGAACGATTCGAACGCAGAAAAATCAAGGTTGATAGATTGCTCTGAAAATTTGTCATTTTGAGATATTTTCGAACGTTTTTTCCAAATTGCTTTCCTCCCAAGGAATGTAATTCAATGTGTTTACAACCATTCCTTTTCTATCATCCCAACCTATATTTCTGTGAGAAAATCAAGGTGGAGAATTGATTGGTTTGAAAAATTTCTTTTTCGATGTATTTTTACTCGCTTCTTCCAAATGCTGTCTGTAGGTTAATCAAGAAGGTATAACATTCATTCAACTTGAGTATTTGTAATTTTCTCTCCTCGTTTCTACAAAATAAAAATACGAGTATCCATTCCATATACAGTGTCCACCTTGTGGACTTACCACCCCTGTAAAATCGTTATTATCCGACCAATTTCAAGAAACCTTTTTTTGTTGGATAGGTATTTGAAATGCCCATCCAACGAGAGAGTGATCTAATTCTTGGACTGTTATCGTGCGACAAATTTCAATGACCCATATTCCAGAAAGTACTATAAGGGATTTTTTTCCACGAAATTTGATGATAGATTCTGAATCAGTACCACTTGAAATATCCTTGTACCGATTTTCATCATCATAAAACACAAAAAAACGAATCGTCATTTTCTTCAAATAGGTGATCAGCAAATGTAGTTCTGTGGTTTTTCTAGGAAGAAATAATCACAAATTACCATTGATGATTATTTCAAATATACCTGTACCAATTTTCGTCATTTCAATATACAATGTGTCTGGGAAAAAAATTAAAAAGGATAGGTAAGCAATATTTTTCATCCTGATAATTCTTCAATCAAAAAAAAAAATGAATCAGGATTACTTGGAACATACCTGTACCGATTTACATCATCATTAAACACAGGGTGTTCAAAAAATCAAATTATTATTTTTTTTGAGTTGATGAACAAATATTGCCTACTTTTTCTTTTTAATTGTTTTCTCATACAAATCGTATTCTTGAATGATGAAAATCGGTACAGATATGTTAAAAGTGAACCTCAATAATATTGTGTCATCGATTCTTCTCAAAAATACCACAATACTACATTTTCTGATCACCTATTAAAAAAAACATAATTCGTTTTTACGATGTGTTTTATGATGATAAAAATCAGTATAGGTGTTTTTCAAGTGATCGTGATTCAGAATCAATCATTGTTTTTTTGTGAAAAAAATATCCCTGATAGTACTTTCTCAAATATGGGTCAATAAAGTTGGTCGCAGTTGGCCACGATTACAGTTCATGAGTAAAATCACTCTCTTGTTGGATGGACATTTCAAATACCTATACAACAAAAAAAAGTTTTTTGAAATCGTTCAGATAATAACAATTTCACAGGGGTGGTAAGTCCTCAAGGTGGACACACTGTATGTGTGGTAGGACAAATCAGATGATTTGCCCCAAAATGTCACTGCGTTCACCGTTCAACAATTTCTTCTATCAGGAAGCCTAACAGAAAAATCCAATAGCTTGTCAGTGACACTTTTTCCAACAAAAAAGTCACATTTTTGTCACATTTGCAAGGGTCGACGTGTCTGCAATCTGACTGAAGCCATTCGCCCACCTCCGTTTGTTATCATGCAGTTACTTCAACGTAAACTTCACACGGGTTTATATAGATAGAGTCCCTGTATATACCTTAGACAAGAGTCCGGGCACAAAACTTACAGCCGTTGGGGTTTTTAACATTTTGTTTCATTTGGTTTGCCCACCTGACAATGTGACGAAACACCATCATAGTCGTCCCGCCCGCTTTGTTTAATTATTTCGAATATCTGTCACTATCACTGAAATTTTATGACCGCCAAAATTTAGCATTTTAAATTATTTCAATGTCCTGCTGCATTATTGCGATAATTCATTAGAAAAGAGATTCAAGTTATTCAATTTTGATAAGGAATGACAACATTTCATAGTGATAACTATGTGAGATTACTATTTACCTGAAAAATCATATTCCTTAGTCTTCTGCTGCATTTTTTGTGCATTGTACTAGGTGATTCAGTAAGGGTGACGAAGTACCTTATCCCAGAAACTGATATTTCATGAAAACACGCCCCCTAGCGAGGGCGGTAAGATCCAGAATGGCATGAATGGTTTTTTATTTTATTCACCAAACTTTCCTGTTTTCATTCAGACCTTGTTAGTGGGATTATAAGTTCCTGAAATTCAGTTCCTCGTCAACCTTTTTGAATCACCCGGTACAACAGCACAATGCGAAGGCATGCTTGAATTAATGAATAGCGCAAAAAACACGATTTGTATGCCAAAATATTGTGAAAAACTATTTCAATCCTTTGATTCCTCTGTAACCAAATAAAAAAGTGAGGTTGTGTTTCAATAATTTACAGAAGAATGAGGTTGTGTATTTTGTATTTTGCCTCCAGGGTCGGTCATCGTGCACGCGACCTATTGATCCTAGGGGAATTGAAAAGACAGAGCTGTCCTATTCCTTCATTCAATCATCAATGCATTTTTTGGAAACAGAAAAGGACAGAAGTATAGTGTCCGGACTCTTGTCTGAGGTATATACAAGGACTCTATACAGGGTGATCCACGGTGGATGGCCTATTAGAAGTACCTGGAGAACGAAGAGACAGAACATTGTGAAAATTGTGATCCTTCGATAATTGAACATGCTCTATCCGCCTAAAATATTTTCATCGATACAGTGTTGCCACTTCTATCAGTAACGACTAGCAACTTTGTTATTTCAAATGGAACACCCTGTATTTTATTGCATTTTTAGATTCTTCTTGAAGAGCTGATTTCATCAATGCATCACACTTGGGGTCTAACAGGAATGATTACAGAGATATAAGGTGTTCAAAATCAAAATTTTTCAATTTTAGGATTTTTTTCTGTCGAAACTATTGATTATCGATCAAAACGGCACACATGTTCCTATCTTAAATTTTGATTCACTATCTAGTGGAATTTAATTGGAAAAATACAGGGTGGTCCAAGATTCAGAATTTTGATCACCCTGTATCTGTTCCAATTAAATGTCAGTAGATAGTGAATCAAGAGTTAAGATAGGGAAATGTGAGCCGTTTTGATCGATAATAAATAGTTTCGACACAAAAAATTCCTGCAATTGAAAAATCTCGATTTTGAACACCCTATATCTCTGTAATCATTCCTGCTAGACCCCAAGTGTGATACATTGATGAAATCAGCTCTTCAAGAAGAATCTAGAAACAATAAAAAATACAGGGTGTTCCATTTGAAATAACAAAGTTGCTAGTTGTTTCTGATAGAAGTGGCAACACTGTATCGATGAATATACTTTAGACGGATAGAGAATGTTCAATTATCAAAGCATCTCAATTTTGAGAATGTGTTGTCTTTTCGTTCTCCAGATACTTCTAATAGGCCATCCACCGTGGATCACCCTGTATATAGATAGAAGGAATACCCTATTTTTCATAAAAGGGTTGTTATCAATAGGTTATCAATACTTACTCGTGCCATTCTGGCTCTGATCCAGCTATGGGACAGAGGGTTATAGCTGGGAATGTTGTATTCCAGTCTAGGTAAGTGGTTTCCGTAACAAAGCTGACAGCTTTTTCCTGGAAGTCATGATAAGAGCTCTGGAGAACTAACAGCATCAATCCCAAACTGACGATTACGGTTATGATCCAGAATAATCTTCAATTCAACAGAAAAAATGTACATGATTATGTTAATATCTTGGTGAACTTGATGTGAAGTTGTTTTATTATTTTTGATTTTACACTTTCCAAAAACTAACGCACCTCCAAAAATGTCCCAAAAGTTTGAGATACATTTTCATCAAAACTACTTGTCCGATTTTCAGACTTTTTCGGAATATTTATTATCTCTCGAGAAAGGAATATTCTTAGATAAATAATGAACATGCAAAAATGGATATATACATAAAAAGAAATACATTGAGAATTCGCATTTTCTATGTGATGGAAATATCGATTCTTCCTCGGTTTATGCAACAGAAAACTACTACTTTCCTGGCTATATGCAACGACGAACATTGAATTATATCTATCGAACGATAAGAATTTTAAACCAAAATTATCTAAGGTTGAGAATTGGTATTCTCCTTCGGATAAAGATATGTATGCACATAATATCATTCTGAAAATTCAACAGAAAACAAATAATTCCTTGGCTATTTGCAACTTCGAACGTTCGAACATTGAATTATATCTGTTGTTCATCCAAAAGGAGAACATAACAAACAAAAATCCTACCTCTGAAATTGAGAATCGATATTCTGCCTCAAATCGAATGAATAATAGGTCTCTGGTGATTACTCTGTTTTGTATATTTTGATCAAAACCTTTGTACATACATTTCCAGTAATTAGGTGTATATTCCTGTTGGAAATAAAGTGCTATCTATCTATCTCGATCTATGTATCTATGTCACAGTGACATGTTCTATACTTTATCCCGACGAGGTGTATTGATTCCAATCATGAGAAGACTGACAATGGTTAGTTGATGTATGTACAATAAATATTGTTCTCAAAGAACTGAATATGCAGAGCGATGGGTTCTTGAAATACAGATGGAAATATTTGAGGTAACTAAAAAAGCTCACAAGTGCAACAAACTTCAATACTGATTGAAGTAAGTACTCAATTTTTGATTTTTAGAATAAAAAATAACACCATAGCAGTCTTTCGGTGACAGACAATTAGACAAACGGTTAATCAACATTGTGACATCGAAATTACTGAAGTGCAAAATTGAAAGATTGATCTGTAGTTTCAAAAAACCTTTATCGTTTCATATTCAGGGTGTACGGGAAGGTCATGTTCCATAAATGATAGAATAAGCAAAAATAATCGCAAAAAAAATGTCTATCGCACTTCGTTACGGAGTAATAATTGACCATGAAAAATATATTAAACAAGAAAGAATTGCATGTCGAACGGTTGCTATTATATTTGGGCAGGTGAATAATCTCATACTAATGCTCCTTTCCATACGTAAACGGCTTTTCAGTAAATATGTTCTATACAGGATGGGACGGTGACAAATTGGACATTTCGCTTTCACCGTTTAATCCCTTCATCTCTTCTATACAGAAGTGGTATACTTGATTTCAATCGATATCTTGTACCGATTCAAGGAAAATCGCATTTAAAAAACATACATCCCATCAACTCTAGGAAAACATACATTTTTTTCCTAACTTCCAAGGTCAAGAACTCCGTTCCGAAGCGCGAAAGACATAGTTTTTATATAAAGTACTAACATTATTTCGGCTTATTTTTCTAATTTTTTCCACCACTAGCAATTCATTTCAATTATTTTATCTCTGCATGTGAAACCGGAATATGGAGCTATTGTCACTATGAAAGCACTATTTTCAATAATTAGTCATGACAGAGATGTATAGAAATTCAACTGGTGGGCTCACTCTTCAATTGTTTCGTCAGACCACAGGTCAGACTAACTCTCGATATGGAACAATTGCAAGCGAGTTTTGGACGTGGGACGTGGGGTTCAGGTATTTGCGATAGAGGCGCCATAATCGGAAAATCGTTCAAAACCTTGGTTCTGTGAGGGATGAATCTATTTCCATCATTGTTCTGTGGTCGAATAAATACCGTGCTCAACATTTCCATCCAAATTTCAATTTGAAATAGAAGCAAGAAATCTTTTTTGTAGCCGATTTTAATAAGCTTCACTTCTTTTATGACATGAACCTATTTAAAGCATGAAATCTGATAAATTTCCTCAATGAAGAACCAGAACAAAAAATGTATCAACTATTGAAATAGACCAATATCGAAAATCATAATAGGCAGATATGGTAACTGGTACTTACCTTAGAATTCATTCACACCAGTTCACGCTAATATTTCAAATCACTGAAATAATACTGTTGTAGAACAGAAATTTTCTTTTTTCTATGGTGGATTAGGTATTATTCACAACATCTAGAAACTACGGAACACGTCCCTAACGAACACTTGACCCCAATCTCAGAAATAACCATTTTTTCACCTCAAGAATATTTTTGACATATTGACGTTTTGATCCTTTAATAGGGAGCAAGCGCACCAGTTAAATTTCTATACATCTCTGTCATGACCATGACAGCATAATGACAAGTTGTCATTGATAAAAACCTACTAGATTCGAGTGTCTCTCCTGGGAATATTTGACCAGAACAGTGCATTCGGGTTAATTACAACAGGGGTTGCTATGTCTTCATCGACTAGTGATTCATAAAATGCCGAAAACTACCTTAGTAATAAAAACACACTTTGAGCCGCGAAAAGAAAAAATAATGGTTGGTTTCATAGCTATATAGTGGTGGAAAATAGTTATTTGTTTAACTAGGTAGCAAAGTAGTAGATTGACTGCCGAGGCTGAATTCATAGCCGAGCGTAGCGAGGCTAGGAATCCAGCTAAGGCAGTCAATCTATTTTGCTGCCGAGTTGAACATATAATTTTTTCTCCGATTGTTCATAATGATATATATCTCTTCATTTTTCCTGTAGTGTTCAATTGAAATAAAATTTGATCGAAATCTCAGTTATTGGAATGGTTGGATGCTATGGAAATGTCCATAATAATTATAGTTTGACAATTCATGAAATTTCTGACAGTTGTGCGAAAAAATATCGGTATATTTAAATTATTATATAATGGACAGTGATAGCGACCTGGAAGTACTTAAACTTCTAGAAATAAGGGAGGTGGCAAAAAATATAGAGTTGAATTTGTTGCCGGAGAAGTCTTGGAAGAGATATGAAGGAAATTATAAACGATTCATGGATTATTAATTTTGCTGATACATATCAATAAGCAAAGTACCCACTTTGCTGCCTAGGCAGGAAAAGTAATACTTTGCTGATTGATATGTGTCAGCAAAATTAATATTTGATGCCAATCGGAGGAAAAATGCTTTACCTAACAGTCCAGTGTCTTCTACGATCAGCCACATATTTAAGTCCATGCAGTCCAGATTGGGTGGCACAGTACTCCAGGCGTCGTAACATATTGTGATACAAAGTCAAAGTGGAATATTTTCGTGAAGAAGTTAATGGAGAATGTCAGTGAATAATTCGACAATAGATACATTATGGTAATATCAAGCTTTTTGTCGAATATATCGCGTTTCCAGATGTTAATCTTTCCATTATCGCTTTTCCCAAATGAGTTCAATCAAGAAACATTGAATGAGTAGAATATGAACAATGAGTGTCGACTGAGGAAATTTCACGTGGAATGTGATCTATATCAACATGCGGGAAATCATTATGCCGTGAGCTCTCTTTAAAAAAAAAGTAGAAGAATTTCATCACCTCAGGTAACGCGGTGGATAATTTTTACACATACTTCTTCATTCCCTTTTTTTTGTCGAGGTGGTTGAATACCTTTATGGACATCATATGGATCTAATCCCTCCTACCACACATCCAATTAGGAAATAATTTTTTTTCAAACCAATGAATTCTTCACCTTGATTATAGATTGATGATAGAAAACGAATGGCTGTATGCACATTGACTAACATACCTTTGTGATAGAAGCATCATCCATTAGAATATGGGCACTTCAGAATAACCTTTTGAAGAAATTTTCTAATAAATCAATTCTTCAGCAAGACTTTTTCACAGAAACATAGTTCAAGATGATAGACAACGAATGATTATATACACCATGACTTACATACCTTGGGAGAGTGGAAGTTGAAGTTTGGAGAATATGTTCAATAACTATACAATCACGGAAATAATGAGCAAACATTGAGGTATATCATCAGGATATTGTCTATGTCTAGATAGTATTCTTGAACATACGTCAAGAAATTTTCATCACGAGTAACATATAATGGTACTAAATGCTGCAGTCAATGAAAACATATTGGAATTTCTTCAAATCTTTCACAAAAATCTCAAGAGTCCAATTTTCAATGAACAAAATATTGCTCATTATCAGATTCTGTTTGAAATATTCGCAAACCACAAGAAGGTTCCTGGAATTTAGAGCTGCTATGACTTCTTCGCTTATGAATACATGTGAATAGATATATTCTGATAAAATTCTGGGATTATCCTAATTTGACTGCTTCAGAATTCTGAGATAGAGTTGAAGTTTCACAAAAAAGTTTTACGTGTAGACTAGCATTGATTTTTTGTTGCTTTTTCTGTTAAATAAACAATTTTTGAAATCACGTTACACTGAACATATTGGAGATCTCATTCGATATATTTCCTTGGTATTCAAATCGTATGTAATATTTCTCTCTTCCATCTGAGCCTCCTTCAAACTCCAACCAACATCATCGTGACAATATTATCATTCATATCGATAGGACAATGTTGAGATGCTATAACTATATTATAGATTCCTGTTGAGGTGTAGCAAATTCTCGAAGCCCATAAATATCTGGAAAGGCCCAACCCTTCGAAAGGTATATGCCATCCAGCTACCGAAATTATCTCCTAAACTACTTTAATGAATTATAATACAATTTCGGCTGCCTGTTACTGCCGAGCGCATAACAAGACTCTCTGTCTGAATTAACAATGAATAATAGCTCTTGTTTGGCGACAATTACACTACGTGAAGTGCTTTCCACTTTCCACAGCCCCAACGAGGTTAGGTTATGGAAGACAGGATACGGCGAGCGGTCGCAATGAGAGTTCGGTGGAATCAGAAGTGGGATTCCAGTAGTGTGATTTGTCGCTTTGGAGATTTGAGTAATGTGGAGATGCCGCTAGTGAAAAAAATTCTATCACAAACCACCGAAATTCGACTAAGAATTCAAAATTATTGTTCATGAGGAGTGTACTGTTTTGAATAATCATTGATATACAGGATATTTCATCAAATATAATAATAATAATAATACATTTATTGGACACCATATATGTTCAAATATTTCAGTATACAGTGGTAGGTACATATGTTCACATATATCCACATATATTCACATATATTCACATATATTCACATATATTAACATATATTCACATATATTCACATATGAAGGGTACACGGAAAAAAGCAGATATGTCACTTCATATCGAAATTGAGTAAATTGATTTTTTATGTTCAAAATGGAATATTTTTATTCTGAGTAAATATATAAACGAGCAGTTTACATTGACCTGAAGCTTACATCATGAAAAAATATTTGAATTATAAATTTCATAGTAAAAACCATTTAATGTCTTGAATAAGGAATACGCATGGTTTTTTGTTTAATCGAAATTATATTCCTTCTTCCTTATAATAACATTGGATATCATTCATTATTCTCAAATTTGCTTGTGACTCTAAAAAATTTCATTTAAATGAGGCTAAATATAAAGTCACAGGAAAACGTGTTAGTGGCCATCACTAATATTATGACGTCATAGTATTAGGCCGCACAGCCATAGACTAGCGCGACAGAATGACAAGATTCAGATTGAAAAAAAAAAAGAAGAAGAAGAGGTAGGAGAAGAAAACAGTTTTAAACGCCAGAAATTTGAAATTTGAAAATGGAAAATGATAATGTTTATACCAAACACTGTTTAGTGCCGCAAATCCTTTCATGAACAAAAGTATCACCAGGAAAAATATTCCTTTCATTGCCAGTGGGATCGAGTGATAAAAATAAAGAGAAAAGAAAATTATGGTTGCAAGCCATAAATAGAAATTATTTATCCGAGAAAACCAGAGGATTTGTTAGTGAAGACCATTTCGAAGTGAGTATACGTTCAAGTATGTCCTAGTGAAACCCATTATATATCAATGATTATGTTCCTCATGTTATTAGGAGAATAATATAATATGTGATTTTGTTTTCAGCTTGAAGAAGATATGGAAAACTATTTGAGATATAAATTGATAGGTGGTAATATATATTTGAAACAACATGCAAAAAGAAGTCCTGTTTGATCATTCTTATTGTAGATATTTGCTTATTATTCATTTATTATTATTCAGAATATTGAGATCATATAATTGAGATAGATAAAAGAAACTACAAGCTCAGATAATCATAACCTCACTTTCTCTTCTTATATTATTTTCAATCTTTCGGACATGAATCCAGTCGGAAATCATCGCTGCAGTTCGGCTGTTGGTCGGAAAGTTGCAAATATTATGATTTTCAATCAGAAATTATTAAATATTCGGTGCTTAATAATGTTTTTAGGATGTATAATTCGACATCTATACATATGAGTAATGGAACAAAAATATATTCCAGTGTAAAATTTTCACACGCGTATACCCTATTATACAAAAAATCGCGATGACTCCATGTTTTGCAGCGAAGAAACCAGTTATGTCGTTACCATCGACACCGAACCTAAACAGTGAAACAAACAAAAACCATCCATGTCACTTTTATTTCTACATCAGAAACAATACTATTTTCGTATTATTTCTGCACCAATTTTTTCGAGTTTGAATTGTTTCTATACAAGTATATAATTACTTTCAACTCAATCGTTAGTTATGGGCCAGATTTTCGCAGAATAAGACGCAAAAAGTTTAAATGACATCGCTGGTTTTTAAAAGGACGCACGGACAAAGCTGTTTTTTTTCCTGTACGGTACATTTTAGACTTCCTTCAGTACAACACTACGCTGGTTTTTTCCCAGTTTTAGTGCCGCAAAATATGTATCTTTAACTAGAGAATTCAACGCCACCTTTACCTGAATGTACAAGTAAAATTGACTTGTCTGCTTTTTTCCGTGTACCCTTCATACATGATGAGCAACGGGCTTTTGGTTCAGATTGCGAATGATTCGCATCTGATCTTCCACCAAAGCCGTGAATTGAAAAATGAAGCTAATAGGGCAAAAGAGCACGAGAAAGAGAGGAGAAAGTGGAGAGAAAGAGAGGAGAAAGAGAGGAGAAAGAGAGGAGAAAGAGAGGAGAAAGAGTGGAGAAAGAGAGGAGAAAGAGAGGAGAAAGAGAGAAGAAATAGAGATAGAGAGAAAGCGTTGATTGATATAATACGCTTACGCTGGGTAATACATCAATCAACGGAGAAAGATAATTGAAATAGGGCATGTGAGTGATGAGCTGATAAACAATAATCACGATCTCGATGCGAATGTTTCGTAGGGGTCATTCAGAGCCATGTTGAGCCTGGAATAAGTGTTTTTTAAATTTGTATTTGAAGTTATCGATCGATAGGTCAAACCAATTGGGATTCCAAATATTAATATATTTCAATGTGTCAAAAATATTATAAGAGAACGAGCGCTTATACACTTCTTTTTTGTGAGCAGAGACACTATCAATAGTAATTTTCTGCGCTGATTCAAATTGTGAACGTCCGTTCTATGAGTCAAATGTTCATGTAAGTAAGGAGGAGTCTTATACTTGACTATATACATATTAAGCCAGTTCAGATCTTCAAGTTTATGTGACATTCTATTTCTATTTCTTATACCAAAAATAAGTCTCATGCAAGAGTTTTGTAGTTTTTGAATGCGTCTTGTGTCATTGCTATCTAAACATTTGTGATATACCACGTCGCAGTGATTGAAATAGGACAGAACTATTGAATCACACAATGTTTGTTTTACTTCCATATTCAAAAATTTCCTTCGCGGGAATATTAATTTCAGAGATGCGTATAAGCCGTTTCGAGTTTATAGGTTACATGTTCTGCCCTAAGTTTTCAGAGTGAGACTTGAAATTTATTTTGGAATCTCCAATTCTGAGTTCATAATCATTGGCCTGCTCACAAACGTTTTCGTTTCCAAATATAATGGAAATTGACTTCTTCGGATTGATTTTCAACATGTGATCTGTGGATACCTCCAAAATTGCTTCCAAGTCACTATTAATACAATGGGCTTATATCACAAAAAACATTTTATTTCATAATTCCATAGAACTAACCCAAACTTGCTCACCACCGCAAACCGTTTCTTGCTGTGAGCTCCCT
Organism: Phaedon cochleariae; assembly: GCA_918026855.4. Taxonomy (NCBI): domain Eukaryota; kingdom Metazoa; phylum Arthropoda; class Insecta; order Coleoptera; family Chrysomelidae; genus Phaedon; species Phaedon cochleariae. The sequence goes on along the minus strand of OU896716.1, from coordinate 5,154,518 downwards.
ACGTTTTATAAAAAATTATTGAAATCCCCGATTTTTCGGACCTCTGAAAACGAGCCGATGATGTGACGTCAAAACCCTAACACTGAAACAAGACTATTCCAGACAGAGATGAATGATACATGATTTCTGACAGATTGAAATAGGGCGAGATCACAGTTGAAAGAATTAATATATCAGTTCTTTCAACTATGGCGAGATGAGGTTTCTACGTCATAAGAGGGTCCGTTTTCAGAAAGTACTATTATTTGTGTCCAAAAATGAAACATTCCAGTTAATTTTTCGATCGAATTATGTCGTCAATCATTATTTATGTATAAAAGGATCATTATAAACATGGTTTGAGTTAAAAGTTCTACAAAGGTGTACACGCCCATTTACGGCATCTGCGAGGTTTAGGGGATCAAAGGAGAAATATATCTGAGAGTCATCAGCGTATAAATGGTAGTTGCAAAATTTCAATCTCTTAGTGAAAGTAGGAGTGTAGATGGTGTAGGACAGAGAGCTTGACTAATCCAATGTAGCTATACAGGATGTTCCTAAAATTCCTCAGAGTGAAACAATTAAATTAGAGTGAATTCAACTCAGCGAAAAGTTGCTTAGTTTGGTTCATAACTTTGAAACGGCTCATGAGATTTTGGAAATTCAGTAGTTTGAAACATAAGTTCATAATTTTCACATATAGAAATGTTGATACGACGAACAAATGGGATAGAAGCAAAACTCGCCTCAGTACAAAGTTGCTCAGTCTGGGTTCTAGACGGCTCTGGCTAACTCACTTTATATATCAAACAACGAAATATAGATGATGTAGTGAAGTGGCATAGTAGGTATAACAATTGTGCATTTTGTGATACAAGCATGAAATTATTATAATTGTAAATACATTATATGAACCTGATTTCAAGATATTGGGGCACGTTATGGTTGGAGCACTGTCCAGAACAGTGACTTACGACATTCTGAACTCAAACAGAAGTCAGATTAGACGAGTGACGGGACTAATACCCGATCACTGCCCCTTGAGGAAGCATATGCATCTAATGGGCATCTATACAGACGAATCCATATGCAGACTATGCAATGAAGGGAAGGAAACTGTCATCCATGTAATATTGAAGTGAGAAGTACTAGCACGTTGGAGATACAATCTTCTGGGAGCAATGAACTCTCAAGAGGCTTCTCCAACGGATGATTTAGTGAAGAGACTGCTGAACCTTATCAAGGTAGCAAACCTGTTCACCTGAGTCAACAGCATGATCAGGAATACGATAGGCCAAAAGGCTGCAGTGTTTCGGGACTCGAATCGATTTTGCTTCAACTTTGAAACGGCGCATGGGATTTTGGTCAAATTTGGTACATCAAAGAAGGTACTCTTAAAATTTGATCACGCTCATGGTTTCGACTGAATTTGATATTTAGTAATTTGAAGCATTAGTTCATAATTTTCACGTATACAAATGTTAATACGACGAACAGATTGGATAGAAGCAAACTCCCCTCAGTACAAAGTTGCTCAGCCTGGGTTCTCGACGGCTCTGGCTAACTCACTTCATATATCAAACAACAAAATATAGCTGATGTAGTGAAACGGCATAGTAGATTAGATTAGATTAGATTTGGAATGGGGCTTTCGGGCTATCTGCCTCCACACTGCAACCTTTTCAGATCTATTGTCTCTGCCCTCAAAATCGATTAGAGTTCTTCGGCTAGCCCCGACTTCTCTATGAGACTCCATAGGCTAGCTTTCAGATCTCCTGTGTATCTCTGGGCTCCTGGTTTTTCCTCACCCAGCGTAAGGAACCTTAGTCTTGACAAGCCCTCACAGTGGCAAAGTATGTGTACTGCTGTTTCTTCCTCTTCTTAACAGAACCTGTACAGCAGTTCTTTAGTCAGACCTATCGTACGTACTCATGCACTACAATGCTCTGTGAGAAGTCCCACTAGTATTCTAGTTGAACTTCGTTTCTGGCTTAGTAGATATTCTGTGAATGTTGACGATGGTTTTTTAATAAACTCTTTAGCCAGTCCCATTCCTGGCGAGTTGTTCCACCATTCTTGGGATTTGATTTGCATTCATGATTTGATACTAGTCTTTTGTATAGCTTTCGCAATACCACAGAAGGGTTCTGGGCCATTAAGAGCTTTGTAAGCGGCATAGTATAACAATTGTGCATTTTGTGATACAAGCATGAAATTATTATCATTGTAAGTACATTATATGAACCTGATTTCAAGATATTGGGGCACGTTATGGTTGGAGCACTGTCCAGAACAGTGACTAACGATATTCTGAGCCCAAACAGAAGTCAGATTAGACGAGTGACAAGACTAATAACCGATCACTGCCCCTTGAGGAAGCATATGCTAATAATCCAGTAACTTTATACATCACAGTATGCGTCAAATCCGGTAGTTCTGATTTTTTGCAGACTTGTTCATGATGTTGACCTAATGAATAATCCAAGTTTGTGGCCTCGAGCACCGAACGCAACTTTGTCAAAAATCGAAAAGACTGCAAAAAAATCGTTTTTTTCTTTCAGTTTTTGGCGATTATAACAATAAAGGACTAGTTTTTGAAAAAACTTTTCCAGCACGTTTTTGAAGTAGACCAAATTTGCTACAATATGATATAAAAACTGTCTCTGTAGACTCAAACTCTTCTAGAACGTTTTTAAAGTAGACCGAATTTGCTACAATAAGATATAAAAACTGTCTCTGTCTCATCAGTTTCCGAGATTGAGCTCTTCAAAGTTCATAATTTTTTTCGAACTTCGCAGTTTTTTGCAATCCTGTCGTTCTGATTGAATTTTGACCCTGATTGTACAATGGAAGCCCTGTACTTTCATGATAAGATGATAAGAAAGAAATTGAGGAGTGTTAACGAGGACGTTTAAGCTGAGCTATGAATAATGGAATAAAAATGATAAGTAAAACAAAAAATAATGAGTTCATTTGTTAGGAAATGGAGTAATATTAAAGAAAAAAAAAAAAGATTAATTCAGCCCTCTTGGAAGGTCCTGGTTGAGGTTCGTCTGGATCTGGATCGACGTATTGGGATGGCATATCCCCAGCAGGGGATGATGATGAATCGTCGACGTCTTTTGCCCACAAGTCATCCTCCATTTCAACATCGGACAGATCGTCGCCTTATGGGATATCTACTACTACAACAACAGGTACATTGTCACAAGAGGCCCCACTGAAGTGCCTGCAGACTGATAAGCATTTAAATCCTGACTTCCTGCAGCTGCACGCGTTCTCACAACCCTTCGTGCAGCCTCAAGAAATCATCCGCAAGAAGTGTTGTGGGGCTGCATCTCTGGTTATCATTTTGGGATTGAGGCCTCGTGGCGTGAATATACACCCCCAGGAGAGAGGGTTCAGTGTGACTCCCAACCACAACTGTACCTGTTAGGAGATTGTACATGAGGATAGAAAATGATGAAAGATAAAATGTTATGTGAATTACTGATGCAAGGACGAATTTTCACCTGATAGTATCTCCGCAAGGAGTGAAATCGAGCAGAGTCTCGTGTAGGAGGTAACCTGGCCAGATTGGTTTAGATTGCCTCTAAAGTTTGAAAACGTGGGTCGCATTCGTGACTTCACACGAACAGAACTAGCACACTCCGTCGGAGGTAATTGAAACTTCATCTCGCTAGAGTATATTCGAGTGACGCCTAAAACATTGCAAAAAATTGCGAAGAACGAAAAAAATTATAAACTTTGAAAGGCATTATCTCGAAAACTATTGGGTCTACAGAGACAGTTATTGTATCATATTGTAGAAAATTTGATTTTGGATCATTCATTAGGCCAACATCATGAACAAGTCCGCAAAAAATCAGAACTACCGGATTTGACGCATACTACCCTCATATGTTCAGGCGACAAAGTTACTGGACTCTAATAGGCATCTATACAGACGAACCCATATGCAGATTATGCAATGAGGAGGAGAAAACTGTCACCCATGTAATATTGGAGTGAGAAGCACTAGCTCGTTGGAGATACAACCTTCTGAGAGCATTAAACTCTCGAGAGGCTTTTCCAACGGATGATTTGGTAAAGAGGCTGCTAAACTTTATCAAGGTAGCGTACCTGTTCACCTGAGTCAACAGCATGATCAGGAATATAATAGGCCCAAAGGCTGCAGTGTTTCGGGATTCGAACCCTCACTGATCATTCTGCTATTAATCAATGAATCAATCATTCTACTGCCATTGATATTTATTAGTGAATATTTTTCTGTGTGTGGATTTGACCAACCGCTCCTGTTCCTGTTCCCAGTATAACACCCATCCTTCATAGCGAATACATTAATAGATACATTAATTTGATGAATATGTGAATGTATATGGTTAATTCCGTACTATATTCATAATGATAGCAATCTGCGATGGAAATTTAAAATTATACGAGCGGTGATGTATTCAAATATTTTAGCATGGTAATGCTCCCTGATAAAGTACATGGGAATTGTTTGTTTTACGAAACTTTGGTGTGATTTAAACTAATGTGATTCCCTAGGCTCAAATAAAATTCCGGCTATTTATTATGGATCATTTGATGGGCATTTCTCGAATGAGATCAGCAAAATCCGAATTTTCCATGAATCTCCAATTGAACCAATGCCAATTTTATCAACAGTAAAAACACAAAAGCTTTTTTATCCGATAAATATATCTTCCTGATGAGAAACATTTGGCAATCAGTAATTTTACGAGGAAAACTGACATGAAAAAATTGCGAGAACATATAGGCTGAGCAATTTTGTTCGATATCAGTTTTCCGAAAAGAAATTATTGATGAAACGTTTTTGAGTTAGTTGGAGAATTGATCCCATCAAAAATAAGTTCGAGTGTTTTTTTGGTAAGATGAATCAACGACAAAATGAACAAAAATCGTAGATAACGAGAGGAAAACAACTACTTTTCTGGCTATATGCCACGCAAAACATTGGATTACATCCTCCCAAAATCTATTCTTGACCGCTATCTGGTGCAAACCGTAATTGTCCTAGAAAAGTTCTTTCAGTGACAGCCTGAGGCTGCAGCGGATTCGTGCCTACGGATGTCTCCAGATGGAATTGCATGAAATAACGTGTCGACGAAGCCAAGAGAAAGAAGAAGACGAACTAGAAATACTAGAAGTGAGGTTATGTCCCATGATAATATTTCTCTAAGGAATTGATAAGATAATTTTATTTCAGGAGGTTATTGAGAACACAAACTTGATGATATCATCAGAGCAGAGATGTTTCATCCCAAGATATTTTGGCTTCTTCGGAATCTGTCAAACATTGTATGAAGGCTTGAACTTTCAGTGGATTCAATAAAGATAGGTACCTACCTGAATCAACTCGTTGATAATAAGTACTGGACATGAAATATCGATACATTATTATTTGTTCCAGGAGGTTATTGATGAGAACACAAACTTGATCATTATATCATCAGATCATAGATGTTGATATTCCAACATATTTTGGCTTCTTCGGAATCTATGAAAGATTGTATGCAGGCTTTAACTTTCAGTATTGATACAATAAAGGTACTATAGGTAGGAAGCAAATCATATTGATAGTGGATATACCTACTGGACATAAAATATCTATACGTTATTTGTTTCAGGATTGAGAACACAAACTTGATGATATAATGTTATCAGAGCAGAGATGTTTCATTCCAAGAAATTTTGGCTTCTTCGGAATCTATAAATCTATGTATGCAGGCTTGAACTCTCAGTAGATTCAATGAAGGTGGGTACCTAAATCAAAACATTTTAGTATAGGTAGGTACTGGGCATGAAATATGAATACATTATTTATTTCAGGAGGTTATTGAGAACACAAACTTTTAATGCTATCATCATAGTAGAGCTGTTCAAATCACATTGGCTTCTTCGGAATCTATAAAAGATTGTATGCAGGCTTGAACTTTCAGTAAATTGATAATCACAAAGTATGTCCAGGGTTCAGAAATCACAAATGATAACAAGAAGAGAACTTAAAACAGAATTAGAACAAAACAAGAATCACCATAATGTATTATTATGTTGATGGGGAGTTTTCTCTGAGGAAGGAAGGAACAAAGGTAGGTTGATCAAATCATAGATATTGCATGGATATAAGATATTGAATCATTGTTTGTTTCAGAAGGTTATGGAAAACACAAACTTGATGTCATCTATAAAATATTCTATGAAGGCTCCAACTTTCAGTAGATTCAGCATCCAGAGTTGAGAAATCAAAAACAACATAGAGAAATATTGCCAATAAGCAATAATTTCTAGTAGTAATGTGAGGTTTTTATTTGAACATATTATTATTCCAGGAAAATTTCGCAAAAATTTAATTTTTATCAACCTTTCCCTAACATTTTTGAATACTACCTAAAGATGTTCCCATAACGTCCTATACATGTCCCAGAAGACCTTATAGGGATGTTCTAAGACGTTATTAGGATGTAGAGAACGGTACCAGGAGGACGGTCTAGGGACGTCGTCAGGCTCGCCCTCGACGTCCTGAGGACATTATTGTGAACGCCTCAGAAAGGCTTCAAAAGGTATTTGTGCTATCTGCGTATCACCTCCTGAAGTCTTGCGCATATATTATGAAACACCCTGTACCATCAGCTAAATATTCGGATATGGTTATGGAAATTGAAAAAAATCAAATTCAAATGGAGTAGGCAATAACAGGGCGAACCAAGACGTATAATATTAGGCTCCATGATTGTCTAATATGTAACAGAAGAGACATTGAAAAATGTCATTCCACTATTGGTGAATTCTGATATTTTCCTGTTTTATTGCCACCTTTCGGTATTCTGAGAGCTCATGAAAAAATAACCCCTATAAAATACACTCCTTTTATATAAACAATCATGAAACATACGCCTTGGTATGCCCTGTTATTTTGTCTACTTCATTTGATTTTCAACTTTTTTCCATGACTGTATCCTTATATTATATTCGGCTGATGATGGACTTTTATAAGCCCGATACTTGTACTTTTGAGTTTTCTTTGATCACACATGATGAAAGTTGTGAAGATGACTTTGGGTTTCCATCTATGTGCCTAAGATGAAATATAACGAGAAAATTAGATTTGTTTTTCAAGTTAGTACAGAAAGATACATGGAAGATGGAAGTATAAACTTCTAAGTTGAATATCTTTGGTGATCAAGGTTTCGCACCTATTTCCGATCTCTTGAAAATTCTGATTTTTCATAGGAGTGACAGTTCTTTTTACTTTTTCCGAATCTTTTGGGGCGCACGAATAGGAATCTCTTTATTTTGCTAGATTATTTGCGGTTTTCCCTCCTCGTTTTAATAAAATGATAATCTGAGCATTATTGCAATATAGGTACGTACGTGTAGTAGGACAAAAGAGATGATTTGCCCCAAAATGTCACTGCATTTGAAAATGTTTTTATCAGAGAGCATAAAAGAAGAATCCAATCGTTTGTCAATGACACTTTGTTTTGAAATATTACAGGGGATCAACCTCTACAATCGATATCGCCATCAGCATATTTCCACGTGAAAAATCCCTTTGAACGTTGCCGCTCACTTATATTCAGCTATTTATATACCTATACAAACTAGATTTCGTATATGAGCACACAAAATATATCTTTCAAAGACTCCCTTTTCCGCTCATATTCTCTGTGAAACATAAATCGCTGAGCTTTTTATCCCTATACTTTTGAAACGTTGTGGTCTTCATGGTTTGTAAACAAGGGAATTACGCTGAAAATATGGATTAAAGTGGACAGTCTCTCATTGTATTTTTTTCATCATGGAAATACTGGATTATGATAGCCGATAAAATCTATTGTGGAATTTTTTCAAAATAAATATAGATATCTGTAGTTACGCTTCGAAATTGAAGCTAGAAATGTAAAGAGGTGTTCTGTGCAAGGAAAAAAGGTTTGTCGCATGCATAAAAAAATTTTTTATGCTCAAATTATTTTTGTTGGACGCAGCAATTTTTTGTTGAATCAACCAGATACTTACATGATTATTTCATGAAAGCAGCTTGTTCAAATCAAGAATGTAGTCTAATTGAATCAACAGTATGATTTAAATTCTATCAACAAAATATATGGTTTTCTGAAATGTACCATTGTTGTTCATTTTATGAATACTGTGTGGAAATTACTGAACTTTTTGCATTCATTTAACATTTCATTACACTTTGAGCATTAAGGCTATTTCATAGTTGAAATTACGCCAGTCGGGCAACCAGCCACTCCCGTATGGGGATTTCAGTTTTGGAGTGAGTCTTTCCTCTGTTCTACTCAGATGGCGTTACTTTCATATTGTAGATCAAAAACGCCTCGGGGGGAATATAATGTCGACTTGATTTTTGTTTGGCTAGGCTTCGCTGAGTCGGCGGTCTTAGGACTGCTGGCTGGAGACTACACTGCACTGATGAGAGTCAAAGAGCTCGAAACCGGTTTGTGGTTGTCTAGCGGCCTGGCTCAATCGAAATCAATAGGCATTCAGGAAATAATCACTTGTATCAGTATTCGTTTATAATACGAGTCGATGCATAGATTTCGGGAGGATGTAATTCAATATCCTGCGTGGCATTAGCCAGGGAAGTAGTTGTTTTTCTCCCGAAATCTACCATTGTTGTTCATTTTATGAACACTGTGTGGAAATGACTTTGAACTTTTTGCATTTATTTAACATCAAACACGACTAAACCTGGGTAAAGCCGCAAGGCAAAACCTACAGCCTCTAATAGGTCGCAGAAGCAACATGGCTCTAGAGTTGAAGCTGCGCCTAATAGAAACCATACTTCTTCCAATAATTTGGTATGCATCAAGAGCATGGGGTCAATGCGCAGAAACATACAAAAAGCGAATACAAGCATTTCTAAATGTCTCAATAAGAATGGCAGTAAACGCCCCATGGTATATTCCAAATAGATTCACCTATAGGGACCTGAACATAAACCCAGACATAGACAACTACCATAGATCTATGCAACTACATAAGACAACACGCGGAGACTATACATTTGGAAAAACGGAAACCCAAGAAAACCCGCTACTGCACGACCTCACTGAGTGACTAATAGACAACAAATCAAGACCCGCGCTTCGGAAGAATAAAGTACATGCGCCCAATTCACCAAATATAAGATAAACGAACGAAATTAAATCAATATCAATAAAAGTTGCATAATAATCATCAGATAATTAAACAGAAGAGTTCCTTCGATGCCCTATAAAAAAAGTAAACCAATAATAATAATACATAAACTCATAATTTGCTTCACAATAGGGTAGGGAACCACCACGTAAAGTCAGGCTGGAAGACTGAAATCAAGTAAGGGGTTTTATAAAACACATGCAGATTGCCAAATGCATAAGGTTGAAGTCCACTCGTTAGTGAGTGGGGGAAGATGGACATGGAGATAAGGAGCTATCATATAACGTAAGCTAGTTATATGGCGGCACTTGATCCTGGGCATTCAACCTTTCGGGGGGCGTGGTGTGTGTGTATTTGGAATATCAGCTGGATAAATCGAACTTAGGATGATTAGCAATTCGAAATAGTTTTGCATCAGCTGAAGAGGAGTAGAGACAGGAGATCTATGCTAGAAGAACTGAATTTAGTTCAACAAAACAATTTGTCGAATGGAAATACAGTTTCTTTTGAATCAAGGAAATATTTCATTGAATCAACAAAATATTTCATTGAAGTAACAATTGTGCCATGTCAATCAAAACACACATTATTCAGTATAATTCTAAGAGTGACAGACATAGCGTTACTGTCAGGTACGTATCTCTCTTTTTTTTTTTCGATTTAGGTCTCATCACTATCACTCCACAATGTAAACCATTATTTACAGAGCTAAATATTAATATAATTGACGAAGCCCATGGCCATGGGCGAAACGTTTTGCTACTTAATCCTTTGAATTTATTCATGAAACCGAATCCAAACCCCAAGAAAAAGCTGCAAATCAAATTCAGTGGAATTGCGAGGAAAAACTTCCAGTTATAGATGCGATACAGATGAGTTATTGCCAACGATTGAACGAAGTCTTAAGGAAGGTATGGAAAGCACTACACGGAATTAATCGAATTGTGCAATAGTAAAACATTAGAACTATTTTTAGCTCATTTCCTAAAAATGTCTAAAACCTAGAGGCCAATCACCATGGGCATGCTGGCTTCCGCAATAAGCTTAACTACATAATTATTCGAACTGTACATACAATAGATACATCACTAATTATCAAATGATATATTGAGAATATATCACTATTGTTAGTTGTTCCTAGCAGCAGGAATAATTGATTGAACAAATCAATCGATTTCTTACGTTTTTTAAAAAAATATTGTTATTAACTCATGAGGAAAGTGTCTTTTCCGTACTCGTCTGCTTGCCAGAACTGTCTCATGTGTCATTTTGTTGCATTATCTAAATCTTGTTCATCAAAAACCTTGTTTTTTCGTGGAAAATATGGACAAAAACACTCGTAGGAATAACATCGTACCTATCTCTTGAGGAAAAGTATCAATTTCCGCACGTGTTAGGTAAATAACTAGTTTCTACTAGCGTGCAGGAAAGAGGACTTTGGGTTATTCCCCATGCTAGTAGAAAAAATAGTGAACCTAACGCGTGCGGATAAGTATCACTTTCCGCACTTGTTAGGTAATAGTATATAGTTTGAGGAGCACGGAATGATAGTGATTACCTACGAGCATGAAGTTAGCATCCCTTGCAAGTTATACACTATAACTTTTCTACAGCAATAATAGATAACAGCGGCATTATCGATTTCTTCGTCATGTAGCCATCTGATTTCCTCTGTCAAGTAATGCTCATCTATTAGACAGAGTCATTGTGATATCAGATACGGAAATTGAATTGATGGCATACAAAGTACCTCATTGATGTATCGAACTAGAAAAACTACTATTTCATTTCTCCTAAGGATGATAACGCAAGTATTGATGTATTATTCTGGGTATATTTTCTATTTCCGCGTTTATTCCATAGACCGGTATCATCAGCTTGCAATAGAAAACACATGAACTCCATGACAATCCAGACATCAGAATTCTCGACAAAGGACGGCGGAAGAAGCGCGGCTTATTTGCAGAAAATAAGTTTTCCTAACACGTCTCCCTTGTACTCTATTACAATAAAGCTGTGCTTGAAAGAATCTAACGTCATTTATAAAGCTGGGTGAAATGTTCTTTTTCAGCATAGAAATCGTCTCTTTGCCATCGAAACGCAATCACCGTTCCGAAGTCTATGCGATGGATATTGACAGAGCCGGAAAGAAATGCGGAAAAAATAATAAAGAGCTGAAAGGGCGTGATAGGATTACCGAGCATTTTCCAAATATTAATCCGGTTATTAGGGGTTTTTACTGCCGTAATAAAAGTATACAATATACAACGGTTGGATGGGTATCATAACTTTTGGAATAATCGTTTTTATCTTTCGAAAGAGCGAGTGAGGTGAAAGCAGTTTTTCGAAGCTTGAGAAAAATTTCCATGATGATCATAAGTTTTGATAAACAGGGTGATACTATTTCATGTATTATTCCCCAGCGAGCACAAAAACATCTCAGAGATATTAAAAGTACGAGATTTCGAGATATTGAACCTCCACTGCGATGTTCTGTTCACACATGAATAGAACTATTATAGAACAGCCAATGTCCGCCGCAGGCGGCAATTATCGAGATGTCCTTGATATGTCACAAAACTACCTTCTCCCTAGTTCTTTTTAAGGCCTTTTCATGGACACAACAGAACATTTTCAACGCGTCTTGCGCACATTAAATCCATTTTCGAGGTATTTTTCTGAAGCCTTTTGTCAAAATGAACTTTTGCATTAGGATTCCATTTCCCTTGAATGAAAAAATGCATTAAAAATAGATTGAACATAAAAATATTATCTTGATATGAAATTACCTTCTTAATCGGTTTCTGAGTAGTGCTTACTACACACAGACATATAATTGAAAATAGGTTCCCCAATTTTTGGAATGTTCTCCACAATGCATAATTTTGCAACTGCGGAGAAGCTGTGTATTGATAAATTCGTACTTTTATGTATTGATTACACTGAGGCACCGAACAGCACATCTTGCATCTGATGGTCATTATTACAAACTAAATAAATCTTCTAACACAATAAACTTCACCAAATCCCTTTCTGTTCGTTAGCAGCGTGATGTAAGCGTGACACGATGCAAACGCGAATGCCAATTGCGAACAAGAAGAACAAATTCGAAAACAAATCAGAATTCATCGTATTGTGACGTAAGCATGAGACGTTGTGGTGGGGCAAACAAAGAAAGGGCACAAAAGAACCAAAATAATACTTTCAATATCCTTCCAAGACCTCTTTGGGAAGTGCATATTACGCCTCAATAAAACATCCTCATGTCTACATTTCTGAAACATCCCAAAACATCCCAGGGATACCTCTCAGTAGGCAAACAAAGAAATGCCACAGAAGAACAAAAACGATACTTGCAGTGCATATTACGTCTCAAAATAACATCTTCATGCCAACATTTTAAAAACATCCCAAAACATCCCAGGGATGTTTGTGCTCGCTGGGTCTACAGTTCGTTACAGGGGGCACCACGTGAAGGTTCTTGTTGATAAAATCAACTGATAGCTTTTCTGACAAGACTTTTCAGTGATTCTAATTGGGAAATATCACATAAACATCCGGATTCAATATGGATTCTTGTGATTGTTTGGTCCGATTTGAATAAAAAAATTGGTTTATAGAGGTTTCGGGGTTGGAGATCAAGATTCTTCTGTCCAAATTGAGAAATTTATGATGGCGACTGTAGTATGTCGAACTTAAGATTTCTGATTGTGGCCAACTTTCAATTTAAAAGGATGAAAGTATTAAAAAGTCGAACACATTTGCTATCGGCAGCTGTACATCGGAGAACAGATAAGTGAGTTCGAAGTATAGGCTAGATGGTGAAGAAAATTCAAGTTCTTGGACGCCACTCAATTTATAAAAATCCTAAATTTGGATAATTGTGAAAACCAAATTTCTTTTCAAATAATCCAATTTTCAAAATCTGAAGATGGTTCAAGGTGTATTTTCTTAGAAGGCTGGGCTGGACATATGGAAGAATAAAAACCGAAATAAAATTCAAGACCTATATTTCACACCACCAGAGACAAGGTTATATTATATGGACCTATGGAGAGGCCTACTGTTTTATGATGAAAAATGATCACTAAGTACTGTAGTATCTCACTACTTGAGGTTGAGTAAATTGCATAGTTATTCTATCATAATTTTTCTACCTATACCAGGACGATTACCATAGTTTCAGAATAAGTGGAAAAAAGTATAGTTACAATCCCATTTCAACTATAAAACGGAATGATAGCGCAATGATTTGTTCAGCAACCGCAGTCACAGAGAGAGCTTCACAAGAGCTTCACCAGTTTGTGAATTAATACTGTAAAAAATGTGATTACTCAACAAGTCTCAGATGTGAAATTGATATGTATTATATGTAGCAAAAGGTGAAACATTGAAGGTGGAACAAAAAAACCTTATAGTGGTCCAAGGGTCCTCCGCAATGGTCCAGATCACCCCTATCCAAGGTCCAAAGTGGTATGTATGTAGATGTGCAGCATAGGTCACTGCAGGTGAAGACAACACAACGAGGAATGCCAAACCTCCACGGTCAGCAGAGTTCCAGGATGCAGTGTAACCAGGGGTCAGTCTCTACCAGCTGCTACTGGGCTCCATCTGGTGTCTCCATGGTCGACTCTGGCCAAGATCCGAAGACCTTGCAGGATTACTCAGATCCACTGGGGGATCTTGACAAGGGTAGAGTATAGTTTCCTGGTGGCCGGTCGTTACCAGGAGTCCGAAGCACAGCTAAGCTGCACCCTAGCACACTATGAAAGAACTGAATATAGCCTCCTGAGAGGGCACACAGAGCACGTGGAAACAACAGAAAAAAACTGGAGAACAGGATATATTTTAGAAGTTTTCACTGACTGAATCTGTTATTACCCCTTATAAAGCGATATGGATGGACTAACCATCTATTATATCGTTACAATGTTAATCAAGACCTGACCAGACCAATGCTCGATATAAATCAAGTGGTTCTCTACAATGGATACGAAACAATTCATTTCTCATTGACCAGAAGTTGGTGTGAGACTGCGAACTCGGCATGATGATAGTTAAAAAGTGTTTCTTCTTGCCTCGCTTCTCTTCATGAGAACACGTCCTCGAAAGACGGCGTCTCCACCCTATTTCCTTTTCGATTTTTAACGTATACCATTTAACTTCTGGTGTTTTCGGCGCATCGCCATCGGAATAGCAATTGGTCTTCACCGTCGTCACGTCTGTGCCATGTCAGAAAAATCAGACGACGGCTATGAGCCAGAGACATCTCAGACAGTGGCATAGGAGTCCGGCTCATAACAATAATATGCGAATGGACTATTTTTTTCTATTTCTTAAATAGAATCATCACTCAAACACCTTTCGATTATATATTTTTTAAGAAGTTTTTGGTCGGTTGTTAGGTGCTAAAATCATCAATAATGCCACGGTAATTTTCAAACTGCTAGAAATTTACCGTCAAAAATATACATTTCATAGCAAGGGTTCGGAAGTCCAGGTGCTAACATAAGTAACATACACACACTGGCACAATTAGGGGAACGGGTAAAATTTACACTAAGTTTGACATGAATTTTCTCTCGAACCTATCACTCGATTCAAATTTGTTTTTCACGAATTGTAGCTTCATTCTACACGAAAACATCTGAGAAATAACCACCTCCAAACGATTCGTCTTTATATCATATACAGGGGTGTAAAGAAAGTACGGATTTTTCGGTATTCTTTGAGACATCCTGTGGAGTGAACCACTGATAATTGAAACGATTTTCCAACACCAAATTATTGCCAATCTATCCCGAATATTTTCGTTTTTTATTCATCTTGATATCCCAATTATCCAAGAAAATATAGACTTTCAAAGAAGAGGTGGAAATTGGTATTAATTTTACCACCTCGAAACTCGAACTGGGGAGAACGTGTCGTTTTTCAACTTGTTTCTGTGAGGATTTTTACTTCCAGATGAGAATTGTTCACAGTTTTACCTATCGGTTTCAATGCAGGGGTGATAAAAGTTCTTTTGATGAAATGCTATTTTTGTTGATCAACGTTGGCTCTTTTGTTAATGTCATTAATTATTGTCAAAGTCAAGCGATTCACCATTCATAAATTTGAATAATGAAAATTCAACGTTAGAGATTTGACTCCCACTGATGTAGCCAGGGCATTGAAAATGATCAGTGGGCCAATGTTCTTTTGACATATGAGAGCCGCATTTGCACCAAACAATAGATGGCAGGGAAATACTATATCGCCGAGGTGAACAAAATGAACAATTTGATTTTACTGCTTCTGTGTCCTATGGCAGAGGTTTAGTCATGGTTAGGTTAGGTTAGTCAAGAAAGGACACATTTTCAGATCCAATTTGAGTTTTAAAGTGTAAAATTGATACCAATATCCACCTTTCCTTTGAACCTCTGTATTTTCTTGAATAATTGAGATATCAAGATGAATAGAAAACGAAAATATTCGGAATAGATTGAGCTCCAATTTGGTGTTGAGAAATCGTTTCAATTATCAGTGGTTGAGTCCACAGGATGTCTAAAAAATACCGAAAAATCCGTACTTTCTTTACAGCCCTGTATATGATGGAAAGACTCATCTTTTGAAGGTAATAATTTTTCAGATGTATTCGTGAAGAATGGAGCTACATTTCGTGAAGAAAAAAATTTGAATCGAGCGATCGGTTCGAAAGAAAATTGATGTCAAACTTAGTGTAAATTTTGCCCGTTCCCCTGATTGTGCCAGTGTGTGTATATAAATATGGAACATAGCAGAAATGAAAAAGAAAGTTATAGGCAAATACAACAAATACATCATCATGTAGTGAAAAAACATGTGTATAGTGAGAGAAAACTCATTCATTTATCACAAAATATTTGGACATGATGCTGGTTGCTCGAAGAAGTCAAGAATGAATCATAACATTGATTCCTCCTATTAGGATTCATACAACGACAGAATTCTAATATATTTTTGATAACTTGATTATAATTGGTGACAACCTTGCTTCATGAGTGGAAATGGAAGATTATCTGACCAATATTACAAATGTTACAATCTCATTGCTTTCTGAGTATTTTGGCTCTTTCGTGGTTGAATAAACGCCATTCGGACAATCATCAGTCACTTCTATTTCATACGAAATAGGAATTTCAGTCTTGGAGTGTTTCTTTCCTTTTTCCTAGACGGCGTTGTGTCCATTTTGCAGTGGTCGAACGCCTCGTGGATATTGAATGTTGAGAGGTGTTTACGTTGGGTCAGGTTCCCACCACATGGCGGTCATGAATACCATCTGGGGACACTCCTGCACTGATGAGAGTCAATGCTCGAAACCGGTCTGTAGGTAGTCAAGCTTTCCTGAACAATTTGAGCACACTTCAGCATTTACGAAAGGAACACTTGCAACTGTATTCGTCTATACGAATCGTTGCATAGATTTCTGGAGGATGTTTATTACATCTTATCTCTTTGGTAACGGGGTATACTAACTTTGTATGGGCAATGCTGTAAGATCTTTGTGAATATAGTGAATAAATAGGTATTTGAATTGTGCAGGAAGTGGTATGACACGGATTGTCTACGATGTTCCATACTTTTGCGTCACGAAAAACAGTCATAGAGAGTAAGAAATTACATTGGAATTTCCAATTCAATACTCTTCCTATGGAGCCTTTCTACAATATTTCGAAGATGTTCAGGAGCTTGTGATTATGGCATTACCCACCAGGCTTATAGATCGTCTATAAATGAAACAGTTTTCTGAAATCAGTATAACAAAATGAGTAGAGAAGCCATGTTGTTTGAGAGTATGGCATTCGTATATTCAATAATGAAATATTGTAGAGAATGCCGCAGGGATACATTTTGGGCCCACTCATTTTTCTTCTTTACACAATACATCTACCAAGCAGAACAATTATGGAAAATGGTGACTGCACAGTGCACGTGGAACTATGGAATAATCTGAAGGATTTGGAACTGATATCAATCAATATAACTAGAAAATAATTAACTAGATAGATATAAGCCTAAATATACAAGATGATTCGATTTCGATACTCGTTGGAACTTCTCGAATTCTCATTATATCTATCTACTGATATTTCCTTTCTCTGAGACCACTTTGATTGATAATATTCGTAAGTTTCATTTCTGAATACCCGAATTTCATCTTCGTTTTCACAAATAATATCTAATGAAGTTTTGCGAAGTACACCACTGCTCAGATATTCTCCATCATGTTTCTTTATCTCCGGTTGTCAGATTCTCCTGTTTGATCAAATGTCGTGCGATTGGTTTTTCGGATCTTTGTTCCGGTTTTGACTGATGACTGGAAAACACAAAGGGAATATCTAGAAAGTAATATTGAGAATGCGATGTAATGAGTGGAATGCCTTCGCTGTAGATATGTATCAATATCATTCATACTTTTGAAAATTCAAATTGGATAGATATAGATAACTTCATATACCTCTATGATCAATTATTTCTTTGATTTTCTCAATCGATGGTATACAAAGTTCCACATATTCACGATATTCTCACTAGATGAAGGGGATAATTACCAGACAGTAAAGTAAAAGATTCAAATCAATTTTCGTCGTTATGCAATCTTAATGAATTCATTCCCAAACACTTCACAACGTGAGTTTCTGAAAGATCTCAGAAACAGCCTGTATTTGGAAAAAGAGTGGTGAAAGATCTAAATTACGAAAAACTTAAAAAATGGAAATATATTAAGAAAATCTCACAAATGATTGCACATGCCGAAAAATATATATATTTCCAAACCGTCTTCACTCCATTATGATACGCCTTTTGATCAAATTTCATAGTAATCTATTTTTTTCCCAGTATTGAACATTTAGAGATTCTTGTGATTCTTTTTCACTGTGAAAGACTTGAACAAAATTCAGTTAAAATATTTTCAGAACATCCTCTTTGAAGAGCCATATATTATTCCCCTTAAGGAGCCATTATTAGACCTATGCACTGTTTATGACAATGCTCAACTTTGAACATACCCTGTCCAGGGTCATCCCATATATTGAAACAGCTTCTACAGGGTTCATCATTGAAGTTAGAAGGAAAGTTCTAATACAAAAGTTGTAGGGCTTGTTCTGAATCTCCAGAAAATTGTACGAGATGTAACAAATGAAAATCGCGGATATAAGAAATAGGTACCATTTCATAATTTTCAATTGGACACCCTATATATTTTTCGAAAAAATATAAGATGTTCCTTGTCTGATTCCAAAAAGATATAGGTTGTTGATATTTGGTTCAGCCGTTTATGAAATGTTCGAAGTCGAATATTTCACTGTTCAAACTTTGTGTTCTTTTTTCTTTGCATATGTTTTATTGATTCTCCATGGTACCTGCGGTTTGGTTAAATCAAATCGTAATTGAGAAATGTTTAAACTTGAATATTTGTAAAACAGCTAACCGAATATCAACAACTTATATATTTCAGTGATGAGAAAAAAAAACAACTTGAATCTTCACGAAGAATATATAGGATGTTTCATTGAAAATAACGAAGAAATGGGTATCATTTCTCATGTCAGCGATATTCATTTGTTCCACGTTGTGCAATTCACGACTTGCTATCTTGACTTGACACGACGTGCCTCTATTATATCGGGTGGTCACAAGAAAACTGGAAGTTTTTATTTTCCTCGTGGTTTCATCATTTCTCAACCGAATCCGAATTTCTTGGCGTCGTTTCATAGCTAAAGGGCTATAGTATACAGTGGAATATTTGAAAATTTCATAATGAACAAAAACAAAATGGCGGATTCTACCAAAGTATTGTCATTTACAAAAACCGCTGGAGAAAAAGAAAATCTGATTTTTTTCAACCTGTACCGATGTCATCTTAGACTATTCTTTTCTGAAGAGAATGAGTACTCGAACATCGAAATCGAACAAAAAGTCCAGTAGATACACTCATTTCCTTGCAATTTGTTATGGAGTGAATGTGCTAATCTCGTATAAACGATTATTATTATTTTGCTTCAGGCTTCATGAAAATTCAATCGAATTTGGATCTCTTAGAGTCATTTCAAAGATAGAGAACTGTAGTATATACATAATGGAACATTTGAAAATCCAATAATTGAAAGAAACAAAATGGTGGAGAATCCAGAATTTTTGTGATTTTCAAAAATCTCTGGCGAATAAAAAAATGTTTCTTCTTCCAATCAGGACCGATACAATTCTAGATCATTGACTTCTGAAAAGAATGAGAACTCGAACATCTGAATCGAACAATTAGTCCAGGAGAAACACGTTCTTTTTGGCAATAATACCAGTTGGATTCGACCTTTATGCAACAACTCTTCAATTGAAAGTTTTTTCTATCTTCAATGATGAACCATGTAGAAGCTGTCTAAATATACGGAATGGCCCTGTACAGCATCCCCAACGTTGCATCGCAAGACGATAATTCAATCTGGACTCCAGAGTGCAGTTGGGAGTAGTTCACAGTGACCACTTAGACTGTAATACGTCATCCTATAGCGGTCATGTTATTAATTCAGAAATGACTAGTGTCAGAGCTGATAGTATTACGACCAGAAGCGACATATTTCGAATATACTAGATAAGCGAGTGCCAGGATATTGGTCTATTGGAGGTATGAAACTGTGTATACAGGGTCCAAGAAGAGCTTGGGCTTGTATCTGTTGAAAAGAAGAAAACGACTCTTTCCAATGTGTTTTGTGTGTATATCATTTTTTTCATCGCTTGGAGCGCACGAAAAGGAATCCCTATAATGTTCAAAGAACATCGTGCTTCCTAGGGAGGATAGGGACAGGAGGTAGGTATAGGCATTTTTTTTGAACTTTTGGAGATTATATGTTGTTGGGAATACTTCCACAGGCAATGAATTCCAGAGCCTATAGCCGTTCTATGGATGAAGGAATCCTGATAAAGTGCTGTTCGACATCTTTCGAGGTTGACAACGAAAGGATGTGCTGACTGGGCTTGTCTAGTTCGTCTGACTGGTATTGCTAGTGAAGGGATGATAACAGAGATTTCCGAAGAACATTTCCCGTGGAAGTATCGATAGAAATGTGAAAGGTCGCCGACCTTTCTACGGTGTTCCAATGATGTCAAAAGCGAAATATATAAGTATATAGACAATAAAAAGCCAGCGATATGTGTATTTCTAGACCTAGCTAAGGCTTTCGATACCGTTGATCATATCCAGTTATTGGAGGCCCTAAGTTGCTCAGGTATTCGAGGTAATTCTCAAAATCTATTGAAAAGCTACCTGAACGGCAGAAAGCAGGCTGTAAAAATCAACAATGTTCTCAGCTCAGAAGCAGAAATTAGTTATGGCATACCACAAGGCACTGTAATTGGTCCTCTGCTATTTTCCTTATATATAAACAGTCTACTTACCCAGAGGTGCGACGGATCTATCTTCAGCTTTGCTGATGACACGGCCATACTCTTCACAGCCGAAGACTGGAAGAGCCTGAAAACAAAAGTGGAAAATCAAATTACCATACTTAAAGATTGGTTTGATCACAAATCACTAACTATTAACTTTGAGAAAACGCACTTCTTACCATTCGCAAGCTATGAAAACAGTCTGCCAAACTTCGACGAATTGATAATTAACAACCACGGAAAAATAGTGAAAATAACCAGGGCAAACCATATCAAGTACCTAGGAGTCACGATAGATCCTCATCTAAGATGGGATATACATGTAAATCATGTTTCGAAAACACTGAGATATATGTTATTCAAATTCAAATATTTGAGAACTATTCTAGATACGACTCACCTTAAAACAATATATTATGCCCTAGTACAATCTCGGCTGCAATATGCTATCCTCAGTTGGGGTGGCTTACACGACGCTCACTTAAAAAAAATAGAAGTATTACAAAAAAGAATACTTAAAATAATGTACTTCAAAAAAAAGGACTATCCGTCGGACTACATCTTTAGAAATTCACTAGTACTTGATATCCGACAACTTTATATGTATAATATCGTATTGTTCATTTACAAAAATAAAAACATCCTACGAAATATTGAGCATAATTACAGCACCAGAAATAAAGCAAAGGGCAACGTACAAGTCACTATAACAAGAAAAAACATTGGACAACATACATACAATTATCTCAGTAGTAAAGTATTCAACTACTTACCTGAAATATACAAGACCTACATACATGAAATAAACAATATAAATTTAATAAAGAGAATATTCAAGAAGTATATGCTCAACTTGGATAGAGACATTGTTCATAATATTATAACAAAAAATAACGAATAGCATAAATAGAATATCTTACTTCGCTTTTGCCAACATTTTAACTCCCTTTTAAATTTTTACCAAGTTCTTGACAACATGTCAAATATATATCAAGTTATTTTAAGAACGTTTTTATACTCACTTTTATTTAGACTTAAGGATAATTTATCGGAATGATTAGATTAGATTTGTATCTTAATTAGTTATATTTTTATTATTCATTAGATTAGATTTGTATCTTAATTAGTTATATTTTTATTATTCATTTATTTGTATTTTTTTTAACGTTTCAGCAACAAAAATACACCCACGCACAACTTCGGTTTTAGTGGGATTCTCTATGTTTGTTTGTAAGAAACTATTACACTATAAAAATGTCTTTTATGTGGATATATTTGCAGAATAAACATTATTATTATTATTATATATTATATTATATATTAGTGAGTGAGTGTGGCGTCACTCACCAGGCGAATGGATCTTCTCTGGATGGAATCTAAGAGCATCAGCGTATGTTTTGGTGCAGAACCCCATATGTGGGAACAGTATTCTAGAACAGGCCGTATCTGCGCTTTGTAGATCATGAGAAGCTGTTGAGGTGTAAAGTAGCTTTTCGCACGGAACAAGAATCCGAGTTTTTGTGAAGCAGCTTTTGCGATGGATCTGACATGAAAGAGTGTTGCTGATGAAAATACCGAGCATAGATATGGTGGGCTTGGTAGGGATGATGGAGCCAGTCATTACAATATCGGGCATACTGAGTTCCGCCTTTCTAGAGAAAATGCAGGCTTGAGTTTTGGTGGCATTGAATTCAACTAGGTTGTTCGTTCCCCAGGCTGTGATTTCAGCAAGATCTTCATTGACAGCATTGACCTGCCTGCGCCGTGAGTTCTTAGTTTCCTGGGAAGAAATGGGAATTCTGGAAGAGAACGCAGTATGGAGGGTACTATCATCTGCAAAGCTGTGGATGGGGCATGAGTTCCGCGATGTCAATTGTCAACGCTGTAGCCATTATACTGGTGCTATGCATTCAACGTTGATTTCGAACAGCATTCTAATGTAGGTATAAGGTTGTACTTCTTGAAGAAAGAATACTGGTTTGAAAGGCATGTTTCTTCATATCTCTTTGAGCGCACAAAAGCAAATTTCAACTATTCAAGAGGTGAATTGAATTACAATATTATTATGAAACTGACGTGCTCAACAATATTTTAACAAGACTTCTGTCCTCTTCGCACCTTCACACTCAGTTTTGTTGCTATAGCGTAATTCAACTCAAAAAACTGCCAGAGAAAATTATTCGTCTTACAGACTCGAATTTTTTTTAAAAGTAGTTCTTTCGTCAAATTGCCAGGCAACGAAATTCTTATTGATACATGTCAATTTTACTTCGACAAAAAAAGCTCTCGTGTAATAATTATAAGTGATAATAAATGTATGAAGCACGACGACGGTGATTTCCCTGACCATGCTAATCAGTATTTTGCTCAGCATTTCGATGGGCTTTTAGGCAACTGTTGGCCAAGCGAACACACCTCTATGGGGAAATCTCTCTAAACCCTGTGCTATAACGTGTCACCCGACGTTTCACAAGGATTAATCACCTTCACAATGAAGATTCCGCATGTTATGGCGATCTGAGAACTGGAAAGTAGGGATTTCAGGTAGCAATCTATTAATATTCATGGAATAGCATTTTACGTATAAAATGCGGCGAACAGCTAATGTTTTTTCAGTAGAGTAGACATAAATGACATAATATTAGGGCCTAGCCATAGCACAACTATTCGCGGGAATCAATGTTACCAGGTGGCGCTCGGTTTTCATCGTTCCATGTCAAAGCCACGTCAAAACTGAGGGAAAACAAACTCAATCCTTACTCTATCCAATTAACGCCTTCAGCTTGTGTACTGCGTACTGATAAGAGTGATAAGTTTTTACATTTTTTGACATTTATTGTCAATATTCGATCGGAAACTCTATCCAATCAATGCCTTCAGCTTGTGTACTGCGTACTGATAAGAGTGATAAGTTATTACATTTCTTGACATTAATTGTCAATATTTGATCGAAATTCTAGATGTTCTTTTGGCAGATATTTTGCTCTATTTAGATGGAAAAAGCCGACCAGTAGTGGAAGGGAAAGCAGTTTTCCGTGCTTATCATGTGATTTTGTGACCGTTGGTCATTATCAAATTGTTTATGTGGTGGAGTTGTGACTGTAAGTCCTTTCACCCCTCCTGATTTATATCACCTCCACTGTAAGTTACTCTCCGTTGGTTATTTTGAGATATTTCAGAGTCATATATTTCGAGATCTATTTTGTTTTTAGAAATCATTGAAAAGGCCAATTGTCAGCAGGAGCGAGGCAGTACTGTTTCGGCCCACCAAGCCTCATCAGTTGGTCTGCTGACTAGGACTGGTGGGTTTCTAATCAAGTATTTTTCAGGTGGTG
Source organism: Phaedon cochleariae (assembly GCA_918026855.4). Taxonomy (NCBI): domain Eukaryota; kingdom Metazoa; phylum Arthropoda; class Insecta; order Coleoptera; family Chrysomelidae; genus Phaedon; species Phaedon cochleariae. The sequence continues at coordinate 5,130,612 of OU896716.1, read as the reverse complement.
TCATTTTTCAGCAGAGTGGTTTACTCGTAGTACCACTTCCCAACGGGTAGGCGTAGAGGCCTATATACTCTATACAAGACAGTGGCGACAATAGTTGTTGTCAACGATTTGATTGGCTGTCGCTGCAGACGCCATTAGGAAGCAAATTTTCTGTATGTTTGCATTTGATATGTATGGGTTTTGCGTTGGTCCAGAAATTTATTCATCTAGTTCACTTTTGCTTCTCCACATTTTTGCCTTTTCTCCATTAAAAAAACGTATTATATCCGCTGATAGTACTTTCTTCAAAATATAGAGCGATATATGTACGTATAATTATTAAAATTTTTCTTGAAATTAGTATCCATCTGAGGAATTTTTTCATTTGACTTCTTTGTTACTAGCCCTATCGCAATGAATTCCACGCCTATGTTTCGTGGAAAATCCCTTTAACGCCCAAACCGAGATCTATCCGGTTCCTTTTCCCAGAACGGCATGTTTCCACTTTCCGGTTCTTGCTCTATTCTATCGGTTTAATGCATCAAAAACCCTCTTTCACTTTGGTGAAACTTCTAATCTGTGTCTCGCTGAGCCCCTAACGCAGATATATGTTAAGCATTTATCTCTTTTCGGAAAAAGTATCTTCAAGTTTGCCCGTAATGTGTATTCCTCTAGGTCCAATGCTGCTTTCAAGAGAACAATAGGGGGCAATGGAACTGTAAAAATGTCAATGGTATCTCAGGGGTTTTTGCGAATGAGTATCAGGAACTACGGAAATAAATGGATTATCTTCTCTACATACTTTTAAACAAAAATCTTCTACAATTTTAATTGAAGCCGAAATAACTTTCATTAGGTACTCCAAGCTGACGATGTTCTCTCTGGCACCATTTTGTTCTTATTAATTTGTGTTTATGCTTGGCATGGTTGGACTGTTGATAGGGGACGGAGATAAACTTATGCTGGACTCATGCAATAATTTCAAGTCATAAGTTGTTAGTAGTAAGTAATAAAAGATAAGAAGTTGAATCATTCAATCTCAATACACTTCACATATAAGTTTTGAGCTCAAGTCGTAAGAATATTGGTCAACTTTCATCTTTTACGAATTGAAACTTGGAACTATTTTATTTACGCAGATTTACGCCTATGTGTAAAATCTCATAATATTCTGTGTTTTGTTTCTTGAAAAATCTGGGTTCAGCTGTTGTCATCGTTTTTGTTTATTTCGATGTTACTCAGGTTTAATAAATGCGAAAGTCAATAAACCAATAGCAGAGATCAATAGCTAAACGGTATAAGAACGTCTGCTCTTAACTCAATCGAACTAATAACTTTATTCTTTTACATCAGTTGTCACGTGAAACTGACCAATGAGAACAGTTATTCTTATGATAGTTTCGATACATGTTATGACATGGCAGTCCATAATGATCTCTGCATGAATGCTTATTTTTCTCTTCATGACTTACAACTTCATACTTGAACTTGAAACACACCACTCAATACTTATGACTTGAAATCACTTTTTCTCCTACGTATCCTGATCTCATGCTTCTTTCATAATTTTGTCTCTACTTGAATTTCTTCTTCTCCTTCCTTATTTGTTAGTTATAGATATTCCTCATTAATCAATACCCCTTATGCTTGCATGTAACCGATTCCTTTGGGCGCTATTTTGACCCACTCTAAACCAGGCGCGTGCCTGAGGGGGGGTAATGGGGTAATTACCCCCCCCATGACCACGATGATGATGAAAAAATTTGAACATTCCTTAACAGGACTTGCCTTGCTGAATATACATCGGGATATGAAAATTAATATAAATAATATCATTGACAGATTTAGTGCTAAAAAACAAAGAAATATGGAATTTACAATTTGATACCATTCATTTATCATTTATAGGTCACCTGTTTTTATTATTTTGTCTGTTTTGTTATGTTTATATATTTTTAGTTGTACATTCTCTCATTTTTGAGTAATTGTTTTCGTTTTGAAGAATATTCTGCTAATTTATTTTCAGTTACACATTTACTTATTTTTCAGTTATTATTTTTGTGTTGAATGATATTCTCTTTATTTATTTTTACATTCTTTTATATTCGAGTTATTGTTTTCGTTTCGAAGAATATTTATTCTGTTATTTATTTTTAGTTATACATTTTTTTATTTTCGAGTTATTGTTTTCATTTTGAAATATATTCTGTTTATTTATTTTTACACTCTCTCATATTCGAGCTATTGTTTTAAAGAACATTTTGTTAATTTTTTTTAAGAATTAAATATGAATGCCTTAGTGTTACTGAAGTTTAACTTTTTAAAACGTAGGAAATATTGGTCCTGAAATGAGTGATTACCCCCCCCATGAAATTACCCTAGGCACGCGCCTGCTCTAAACGGACCGATTGATTTTAAATTTGGCAGGGGTACATAATTCGGGTGGCAATGCATAATGGAATTTTTGTTGGACAGAAAACGAAATGACGTTATGATCCGATTCTATTCAAAATTGGTATCCTGGGGGTTTTCGAGGATGGACATTATAATTTATTCGTCAAAATTGATGAACTCAAGATGGCAGATCTATCATGACAGATCAGTTTTGTAACTACCATCCGAATTTATTGAAAATTTTCATCTGGGGGTTTTCGGGATCGGAGATTTTGATTCTTTTCTCAAAATTTGAAAATTCAAGATGACGAATCCAATATGACGGACAAGTTTTGTAATTATGGTTCAAATCTATACGACATTTGTACCTGGAGATTTCCGGGATTGAAGATTGTGGTTCTTCTGTCAGAATTTGAAAATTCGAGATGGCGTATTCAATATGGCGGACGAATATTGTGATTATGATCTGATTCTATTCAAAATTGTTATCTGGAAGTTCTAGAGGTCGGAGATTATGATTCTTTCGTCAAAATTGGTTGACTCAAGATAGCGTAGCGTAGCGACGAGTTTCGTAATGAACATTAGATTCAATTCAAAAGTGGTATCTGGAGATTTTCGAGGTCGGAGATTATGATTCTTCCGTCAAAATTGTTTATTTCAAGATGACAGATCCAATATGACAGACGAGTTTGGTAATTAGGTTTCGAAACTATTCAACATTGTATCTGGAGGTTTTCGGGATCGGAGATTATAATTCTACTCTGAAAATTTGAAAATCCTAGGTGGCAGATTATACTCAGTATCTGGGAGGTTCGGGGTTGGAGATTAGGATTCCTTCATCAAAATTGGAAAATTCAAGATGGCGGATCCAATATGGTGGACGAGTTCTGTTATTATATGATTCGATTCTATTTGAAATCAGTATAATAAGGGCGTTTTAGGGGTAGGAGATTATGATTCATACGTCAAAATTGGTAAGGTAACGAAAAATATGAGAACACTGAAAACACGTTTTTGTACTTAGCTGTACTAAAAAATACAAAATGAATAGTTGTTCAAAAAAATGAAGGAATACCCTTTCATACATAGACAAACCGAAGAGAGGAAAAAAATGAAATATTAAAAGTGTGATGATAAATACACAACATGGAATGTTCTGATTACGCATGTGCTGATATTCTCTATGTTATGTATTTATCAAAACACTTTCAGTATCCCATTTTCTATCTCTCTTCATTTTGACTTCCCATAGAAAGGTGTTCCTTCAGTTATTTAAACTACCATTTATTTCGACATTGTTATTGTAAGAGTCTATATGTTGGCTCATTATGTTCGGAATCGAAGAAGCAATTTCGAGAAAAGGAACATCACAATTTCGAAAGAAGGAATATCACAATGTTGATTTCAATCGACCAACGGAGTTGTCTATATTGATCAAGCTTTCTTATCTCAGATATCTGGATTATCACTATTTGTTTTTATGATAACTAAAAGTTCATCATCCATTTGTGTCAAGATTGGTTCATAACTTTCATCCTATCAACCTCTTCCGATCAGGTTTTTCTCAACCGTTCATTGTTTGGCGTACCTAATTCATAAAACTTGATCTTTGAAGGATGGATAGTAGAGGTACATCTGTATTGGATAATATCATGTTCGTCGACCACTAATCCTTATCTTATTATCTCAATTATTGTTAAACTGTTTTCTCTATCTATTTATTGCTCACTATCGAATTTCCTCAACACATTTCCTGCATCGCTCTCAGCCGGATATATCACTCCAATCACATAAATACGAGAGTTACACAGTACCAATATACAATCCGCATCCAATTTCTATCGACCTAACTCATCCAATTCCTAATTGAAAACAATACGTAACGGCGCCTCATCCATGTTGCAAGTCTCGAATAAGAACATCTCCCAACCTGGCAAGTAAATGTTTGACTCATCTGGTCACGTACCGAGCATCCCCCTATAATCTGGGCTGGATCACGGAGAAATCGTAGCTGGCCGAGAATATTCCACGTGAAATATGGGTCAGTGTGCAGACTCTTAAATTCTGGTGAAGCTGGAATGGAGTTATCATCTTAGGAAACAATTGAGGTGCTGTTAGAGTGGAAAGATTTGAATAAGAGAAAGTTCACATTCCTTCTAACTGAAGAGGGCTCTCGTTTTCGTCAGCATAATTTATCATCCCAGAAAACAATTGAGGATTGAGGTGCGATATTTCACTTTTTCAAAGATGCTTCCACGGGAAATGATCTTTAGAAATCTCTGCTATCATTCCACGACTAGCAATACCATCAGCCACACGAACTCGACAAGCGCAGTCAGCACATCCTTTCGTTGTCAATCTCGAAATAAGTCGAACAGCGCCATTCCAAATGTTTTATTCATCCAAGATTGTGTTGTCAAAATGTGGTCTCTTGGTATACAAGGTGTTATAGAAATAGATTCATATACAGGGTGTCCGGAAATTATGCGCAAAGAATCAAGGGGTTGATTCTGCATGAGGAAACATGACATTCATTTCATGTATATGTGGGTCCAAAATGCATTGTTTTGAACTTTAAACAAAATCGAATTTTTATGAATATCTCAAATATCCTTCCACCGAATATCTTTAAATTTCGCAATGATATTCTTCGTCATGAGGGGCTGATTTATCCATAATTAAATTGGAATTGTGAAATCCAGTGGCTTCCCGTGGACACCCTACTGAATATTATTGCCAATATGATGTGCGCCACTAATGATCAACTAAAAATACATTATTTTGGTCTTCTGAATTGTTTTGCTATTTTGCTGCTTTTTCGTGGAAAAAAATATATACCAATTCATAGTATAAATTTAGGCGAAACATTGCTTCAGAAACAGGGGTGAAATTAAATGTGTGATCCATGTCCATAGACGTAGATTGAGAATGAAGATTCATTCTCTTCAAATATTTGATGATACATGTTTGACAAACTTCGTATTATCGAAAACTACGCGTTCATGGACCGAGAATACATAGCAATCAATATACAGAGTGTAGAATCTTCAAACTCATTCTATGTCTATTACATACATTGATCACACATTCATTTTCACCCCAGTTCTTGAAGGAATTTTTCGGCACAAATTTATGCAATACCTATCTCTTTCTCCATGGAAATGAAGCTTATTATCAAAACAATTCAGAAGACCAAAGTGTTGTATTTTCAGTTGGTCAATAGGTTATGAAGATACAGAATTCAGAAAAATCAGTGGCGCACATTTTATTGACAATTATATTCGGTAGGTTGCCCCTCGGGACGCCACTGGATTTCATAAATCCAATCAAAGTATGGCTGAATCAGCCACTTATGACAAGATATGTGATGGCAAAATTTTAAGAAAATCGGTGGAAGGACATTTGAGATATTCATAATAAACCGATCTTTTTTAAAAGTTTCAACACACTTTATGTTGAAAACTATGCATTTGCGGACTCACGTACATATAAAATGAATTCCTTCCTAGTCATGTGGAATCTTCCTCTTGATTCTTTCGCAAAATTTTCGGACACCCTGTATATGTACAGTGTGTCCCACTCACCATGCTCACCATGCACTTAGCCATTTTTTTCAAATGATGGCGGACAAGATTTGGTCTGGTTCCATTCAAAATTGGTAAGTGGGGGTTTTTGAGGTCGGAGATCATGATTTTTTTGTTAAAATTCATAAATTCAAGATGGCGGCTTCCAAATAATTTTTTGTTTTTGTATAAATGACGATAACTCCGTTGTTATCAACACAAAACTATTACTGCGACATATCATCTGTGAGAGAAAAAAAAGTTATTTGTAACTAAGTCATAGTGAGCTATGACCTACATTTGAAAAACTAAAGTTGGTGCTGATATCTCAAATTCTACTAAAAACTGCCATGAGAATGTGAAATTCCTATTTGAATATTTTCATAAATAAAGAAGTTACGGAGTAGACATGAAAATGATCAAAATCTGGTTTTTGCGTATAAAACAAAAACGAATAGATTTCATCAGAATATATTTTCACATTAAAGTTGGCTTGACAAACTCCACATTTGGTGTCATTTAACCGACCTCGTATCTCTCACCGTTAAAAAGTTACCCATGGTGAGCATGGTAAGTGGGACACACTGTATATATAAATATTGAGAACAACAATATGCTTCAGTCTGAAAAACTATCAAAATATTCGATTTTTCGAATAAACAAGAAATTTCATATAAACAATTGAGCAAGAGATGATATAGAGGGTGATTCATTAGGAATGGAAAATCTCTGAAATGCTAAACACTGAAATATTGAGATTCAGCCTACCATGCCTGATGTTGCTGGTTCAGTAGGTACAGGGTTAGGGTTAGGGGAAGACTATTTTGAAATTCACCAATTACTTCGTAAGTTTTCACAGCATGAACATAAATACTTGTATGTTGCAGGTTTCCTGACATGAGGAATACGAATTTGCAACTTATTTCGTGATTGCTCATGGAAGGCGCTATAGTAGCATTCTGTTGAAGATCGAACAACACAAGAACCGTTGAAGCTAGACGATTTGAGAAGGAATACATTTTTTATGTCAAATTGAACGGGCTTTCAGATTTTCTACTTATTCTGATCATCATCGAATGGACAAACGCCATTAGCACACTCTATGAGCGATCACAAAATAATTTGTCAATTCCTATTCCTCATATCAGAAAACCTGAAACTACAAGATTTTATCAAAGTTATAGATTCATTTCAAGATGAAATTTTCTTTCCGGAACACTCTGTATCTCCTAAGCCAGCAACATTCTCAATAGTTATGTTACATCGAAAACTGGAACCTTTGGCACGATAATCACACTGTTCTAACAATAACCAACCCGATTTTTTATACGCCTCGACAGTGTTTCGATAACTATGTAAGCATCTTCAGGGGAAGATTGAAACTGTTAGGCAGAATCTCAATATTTCAATGTTTACTATCTCTCGTTCAGAGATTTTCCATTTCAAAGAAATCACCCTGTATATCGAGTTAATACGCCACTTCAAGGCTATTGAAATCCAAGTGAATCTCTTCAGGTTCTCCCCAACCTATTTTGGTGACGACTAGCAGTTGATTTTCGTTAGTTATATATTATAATTTTGTATTCTTTTCTCTCATATCTTCCAAGTGTTGCAAATTTCCAAATTCACAATAGATTTTTTTTTCTTTACCCATGCTTCCTGTCCAGAGTTATTCCTCAACTTCGAAAACACATTGTGTACACAGACAACTATAATTCATTGGTAAATAAAGCACTCAATTCATTTGCAACAAATTTATTCTCGCATTCAATTATTATTCCTAGTTTTGAAATTGAAAAAATGCTCAGATCCAAGTTTTAGTAGGTAGGTATTTATTTCATCATGTTCTTCGAGTCCATTAGATCAAGAACCAATTCTGAAATAGAAGAAGAAAACATTCTGACATCAGACTCATTAGATTGAGAAAAAATAGAGATTATTGTGTCAAGATGATTTGAAAAAACAATTATAACGGATATATGTAAACCCAAAGTCATCTCCACAACAAATGTTGTGATCGTGAGAAAATAATTTGAACGATAACGAGTTTCACACCTCCTTGTATATTATATCATATCCAAACAAATCGCCTGCAAACGCTTATGCGCCAGGAATAACTCGGGAACATGAGTGAGACTGAGTTAGACATATGACACGTTCCAAATGCGCAATTCCGTACTCATAGTCATTTAATTTTCTGCCAATAGGATTAAGAAAACTGAAAATGATACTACTTGTGGGCCACCATGTGAAAATACGTGAACTATGGACGCACCCTTCACCCTTCCTCATGAGTCGTCATATGTAATGAAGAAGAATTCTTCTTTTAAGGTATTCTGCCATTTTATGTTCGGAGTAAGAGGATCTATTCGGCCCTCCACTTCGACCCATGAAGTTCTCTTGCTTCTCACACCAACTCATATTTCATCAAGTATATCCAGCTTCTCAATGAAGCAAATTAGTTTACTTGGTGAACGATTTTTCCGAGAGACACAGTGAAATAACCCTGCCAAACAGTGGAAACCTGATTTGGACTACGACAGAGCAGGCACAAAGTATCTTTCGACAGTTCATGTCTGAACTTATAATGATTCAGACAACAGTGGCTTCAATAGGTCATCCTTGTTGATGTAGTCTAACATTTATTTGGTGACATCTTTCGAAGGATGTATCAATGCCTTGAAATGAGTCAATCTTGGTTGATTCTGCCAGAAGTATGCAACTCTTCTTGCAGTTCGAATATTCAGTGTATATCTAGCAAAACATGATGAGATGCCAATGGCAGGCACCCTCCCGTGGGAATCAAATGTTATTGCCGAAGTGGCCATGAAACATGGTAAGAAACAATTTGTTGAGTCTTTCAAGAATAATTAAATTGTTCCATTTGTGAGGTTGATTTCCTTCAATCTCTCTACATATGGATCAATGGAGATTTTTGACTGGTATATAACTGCAAAGGATATTAGGCAGCTTGACATCTCTGTCCTAGGTCTGCAACCGTACCAGAGGCTGATGATGTTTTTGTACTATCTATGAACGAACAGTAGTTATCTGCTTTCACTAGTTGCTATGAGGCAGGTCACTGTAGTACTAATGTATAGGTAGAAGATTTTTGAATGCAATGGCTTGAAATGAATATACATGGATAGAAAAAGAGGGATATATATTTAATTTACCTCTGGATCTGCTCCATACATGCAGAAGTTGAAATTAGATGCTTTCTCGCATAGGTTTGCGCCATCTGAAACAAAAATATTATACCTTAAACTTAATTTCTCCTTGAAAGTTTTTGTTACTTGAATTTTCCGGTTGAAATCAGGAGTTAGGTATACGCCTTGCATTCCAAATGAAGGAAATCAAGACACTCAAAGAATCAGGAATTCTTGAATGTGGTTCAAATTAGATAGATTAGCTGAATCGAGTGTAGATGAGTGATTCATTCACTCTGAAAGCATCACGGCAAATATGAATAGCCCTTGAACATTGAACCGGCACCAACTTGAGTGGAATCAATCTGTTATTATAATCATTAGTTTCACATCGAGAAAATTTAAATTATTTGCTGTTTGGTGCCGGAAGAGATAAAATTCACAGCAAAAGTAGAAGTCACTCTAGCCTTAGGATTAACACTGAGGCCTCTATTTTGAGCACAGGTTGCTCATAAAATAATTTTTAAGAGATTCAACTCTCGCTGAAATTGAATCTTCATGAAAAACTTGAAAAAGCGATCGAGGACCAAACTTACCGTTAATCACTCTGCATTTGTTAATTGCCGCTACCAAGAGGTCTTTGATTTTAGGATGGGCTGTGTCTATGATGAAATCATATTGAATCGCTCCATCCTTATCCATCTGTGGATGAAAATAACATCAAGTTGTGATTCAGTCTCTAGTTCGAGGCCTTAGAATCGATGGAGTTATATTGATTTCGAATTAACATTATGCGGAATTCTGAGGAAGGAATTGAAAACAGATCATCAGCTTGCTTATTATTCAATGACTGAAATGACCATCATCAGAAATTGAAATAGTATGCAAACATTCTCATTAGAAATGAACAAATTATCATTGCTCATGCTATCGATGGCATTATTATTCACTAGGAGTACTATTTTGGTAACTCTAGTGAGTAAATGAATTGTCGAAAAACTTGGAATATTAAGACATGTGACCAAATCAGCCTAAAAGTATTTTCTGCCCTCTCCAATTGAACTTACCCATTTCGCTTCCAACATGAGACATTTCATGTAGCACTGAAAAATAACAATTGATTATTTTAGGTTTTTGAAAATGTATTATTATATGTGAAAGGGTCGTTGTTGCTGACTAGTTGGAATGAAACTAGGTTTATTGGGGGATGCAAGAGAATTAACTCATGTATGCCAATTCCTTTGTAGAATCAATGTGACCGAACAAAAATTTTTTATAGTCTCCCTGATGATGGAAATATAAAATTCCCGAAGCTTGGACAAACTTTGAAGAGTACTCGTATCACTTAGCTGCATTCCCCAATAATATCAGTTTAGCTATATTATTATATCTATATCAATGATGTCAATAATTTCAGGTGATGATTCCATCATTCTATCATTTTACATCCTATAATTCATCAGTAAATTCTCTATTTCAGGAGATTTTTATTTTCATATCTTTATCTTGGGTGTTCATCAGATGTAATTCAATGTTCGATGAGGCAAATAGGAAAATAATTGTTTTCTGTTGAATATTCCGAATGAGATAATAATATCCATCAGGGTGCTTGGTTCATCAACCCACATCCAGAAGGAGGTGGTAGATTATGTGATTCAAATATGCATTGAATATATCTAACATATTTAACCATTCATGTACTTATACACAAAGTGTTACACTTTTCGAGATATCATCGCTTATAAGAAATTTGAAGTTGGATGTTACAAAAAATCGTTTTTCGGAAAACCGTGCGGAAAGTGCTCACTTTTCTATGAAAAAGTAGCATTTTTCCGGCCGCCTACGGCCTAGAATTTTGTCTACTCTTCCAAAAATCAGTATTTTCCGGACTTGTTTCGCAAATTACTTTTTTTATATTCCAACGAGCCAAAACATTTTTTTTTTATCACATTAAGATCCTATGACGTGTTCAATATCGATGAAATACGTAGTCAACTCTTCATGAAATGATATATACAATCAGATAAAGTGTTTGAAAAATCGATGATATCTGGAAATTCTCAACACTTTGTATAGCGGTATATATGGTAAAATATGTTCGAAATGTTCTACCTATCATCCCCTCCCAGATATGCGTCGGTAAACCAAACATCCTGTACATTTTCATCTGAAAGAAGATGCAAATTCTTAATTTCAAATTCTTATTGTAGGTATATACCTGTTCGACAGATGTGATTCACGTTGTGGCATATAGCCAGGAAATTAGTTTTCTTCTGTTGAACATACCGAAAATAAATTGATATTTTCATCAAATAGAGAATGTGGTTCATAATATATCTGACAAAATTCATATCAAAATATCCATCTGATCCTTTCATTTGGTAATTAATCTTATAGTTCTCCGCAATTTCTCATAAGGTTATGGAGAATGCATTGTTGATACAAAAAAAGGAATTTTGACGTGCTATTCATTGGTTAGTATTTTATCAAATGAGTATTTCGAAACAGAGCAAAACATTTTTTTTGTTCTGCAATCGGCTCGAAAGTCGTACATTTTTATTCCAAAATTAACTCTTGAAGTTGACGTTTCTCTAACTGATACAATAAAATGATCAGTTGGTATGTAGCTAGGTAACACTTTTATAGTCTAAGATAAGAGCTGAAGTTGGAGTTTGCCTCCTAGGAACTGAAAACGTGTCAGATGACAGCTGGTATGATAGCTGCTTTGACACTGACATACTCAAGTGAGTCAAAATGGTGGTAACTTCACTCATAGTTCATCGATTAGATATTAATCATTCCGATTTCAGGAGAAATAGCATGTTTCATTCGGATCAAAAGTGACTTCACTCATAGTTCATCGATTAGATATTAATCATTCCGATTTCAGGAGAAATAGCATGTTTCATTCGGATCAAAAGTGACTCTGTTTGACTCGCAAAACTAGTGTGCTCGGCTTCGCGGTCGCTCCGCCTTACGCAAATATCGCTTGTCAATCAAAATGTAACATTCGTCCTAATAAAAGAACGAACTATAATTGTGATTATTATTATTATTATTTTTATTATTATTTCCTGGAGAATTCGTGGAACATGTTATCTTCCTTGAAGAAATTGAATGCTACTCGAGGTATCTTCTTTGGGCTGAGTTACCCTGTATACTCACTTGTAATTTGGGATCATGAGGGTTCGATTTCACATCATATGCTGCATGGTCACCTGAAAATGGAATGATCGTTCCATCAAATCATTCACGGGTAGGTCAATAAGCTATTTGTCGCTGCATGTAGAGGTACATCCATATTTATTTCAATTTTTTTTTATCGCTTGTTGCGCAAGAAAGGATATCCCTTCAATGTTGAAATAACATCGTGCGTACAGGGAGAGAAAAGGGAAAGGGGGTAGGAGTTGGACTTCTTTATCATATTTTGAAATTTTTTAGTTCTTGGAAATACTTCCGCAGGCAATGAATTCTAGAGCTTAGCCGCTCTATAGAGAAACGAGTTTTGATAGAAAAGATGTGCTGACTGCGCTTGGCAAGTTCGTCTGACTGGTATTACTAGTCGTGGAATTATAGCATAGATTTCTGAAGAACATTTACCGTGGAAGTATCAATAGAAAAGTGAAAGGTCCCGACCTCTCCACGGTGTTCCAGTGATGTTGAAGTGTTAGTGCGTGTGGCATCACCCACCAGGCGAATGGCTCTTCTCTGGATGGAATCTAAGAGCATCAGAGTATGTTTGAGTGATGAGCCCCATATGTGGGAACAGTATTCTAGAACAAGCCGTATCTGTGCTTTGTGAATCATGAGAAGCTGTTGAGGTGTGAAGAAGCTTGGGCATTAAACACATACGGGAGGAAATGCAAATTTGCTCCCATGATTTATGTGATTTTATCAACGAACGCATTTCTTCAATGATCATTCTAGAAATTGTGCTTCAGGCGGTCTATCTCCAACAACCTAGTTGGATTCAACGCCACCAAAACACAAACCTGTATTTTCTCTAGGAAGGTGGAACAATGTCTGGTACTACCAATCCTATCAAGACCACTATATCAATACTCGGTATTTTCATCAGCAATATACTCTTTTATGGAAAAATCATGTCCTATCCATGGCAGAAGCTGCTCCACAAAAACTGGGATTTTCATTCTGTGCGAAATCTACTTCACACCTCAACAGCTCCACATGATCTACAGAGCACAGATACGGCCATCTTATTTATTTTTTATTTATTTATTTATTTAATGAAAATGGGATACAAATAGGCAGAAGCCCAAAACTGCATCCACTAGTTACGCAGAATACTCTGATGCTTACATTTTACAAAGTTAATATCACAATAATATTAAACATTCAGTACCTGAAATTAAAACAAAAATAAATTCCGAATTCAGATCAATCAGACGAATATATGGTTTCTAATGAGTGAATGATGTACAATGTATATCTACGTTGCTGCAGTATTTATTAAAATTATCACTCATTCTACTCATTGGCGAGTTCAGTCCCAAATTGGTATGACAAAAATTGACATTTAAAAATATTTTTAGTCTTGTGGGTCTAGATGGTACATGGAATGATATGAGCGATAACAACAAGTCCAAAAGAGCGTCTGGTTTGGTTAATACTCTCTACAACGAATGAATTGTTCACTCTAAAGTTCAGAAATCTCACAAAATTATTTTGAACTCTCTCCAATCGGACTTTGTGGTTGGTATAATAAGGACTCCAAATGACACTTGCAAAACATAATCGGCTATATACGTAGGCATAATATAATGTTTTGATTGAATTTTGAGACCGAAAATATTTACAAGTTCTTTTAATAAAACCTAACATTCTATTGCATTTGTTAGTAACATAATCAATATGCATTGCAAAACTCAATTTGGAATCGAAAATAACTCCAAGTTCCTTAATATAAGATACTTTTTCCAAATGGGTACCATTCAGATTATAATCAAATGTAATAGGGTTCTGATTCCTAGCAAAGCTTATACTGCAACATTTCCTTGAGTTCAAAAATAATCTATTCTTTTTACAATACACATCTAACCTATCGAGATCGTTCTGGAGTTTCATACAATCGTCCAACGACATGATTCTTGTGAAAAGTTTCAGGTCATCAGCATACAACAAAAATTTAGAATCATGGAAGCATTGATCGATGTCATTAATGAAAATAATGAATAATAAAGGTCCAAGATTTGACCCTTGGGGCACCCCCGAGGTAACTATAATTGGGTAAGAGTTAAATCCATTGATACTAATGATCTGAGACCTATTGAATATGTAAGATGAAAACCATCGTAATATATCACCATGCATACCAATTTCAGCAAGTTTCATCAGCAAAATATTATGATCAATCTTGTCAAATGCCTTGCTGAAATCTGTATAGATAGAGTCAGTTTGAATACGATTATCGAGTGAATCTGATATAAACTGGTTATAAATCATAAGATTGGTTTCTATGGATCTTTTAGAAAAGAATCCATGTTGTTCTTCCAGAATTATGTGTTTGAGACTGTCGAAGATTAGATCATATAATATGCTCTCGAGGATTTTACTGAAAATTCAAAGTTTACTGTCTATAATTAGTGACATCTCTTTTGTCTCCAGAATTCTTGTATATTGGTACAAGAAGCGCAGTTTTCCATAGATCTGGGAATTCACCTTCAGAAATAGATTTATTATATATCATTGTAAGAGGAGTGCGAAGACTATATATAGGAGCATTGTTTCACAAAGTAAGCAGGAATATTGTCAACACCACATCCCTTCCTATCATCTATGGAGTTCAATTTGTTGAGAACTATTTCCTCAGTGAGTTCTACTCTATCCAATAATGTAGAGTTGGAAGTATTATTATATGTTAAACGGGTTTGTTTAACAGGTTCGTAAACGCTTTTGAAATATTTCGAAAATAAGTTAGTGATCTCAGAACCACCTGATGCTTCCTCACCCTCAAAAATGACAGAGGAAGGTATGCCAATATCATGCTTACTATTCGACGCAAATCGCCAAAACTTCTTGACGTCCACCAGTATTGCATTTTCAATTTGAGTGAGGTAATTTTGATAATCTTGTGAAATTAGTCGTTCACTCCGCTGTCTCAACATTCTAAACTCAATATAATCATTGTAATTCAAGAAACGTTTCCATTTTTTATGTATTTTGACCTTTTCTCTGACGCAATCAATGGTTGTATTTGAAAAATGAATTGGAAATTTCCTGTTTTTAGTAACTACTTTGGGAACAAAATCCTGTATGCATTTCCTTAGAACTTCGTAAAATTTATCGATAGCACAGTTTAAAGATAAGTTAGCAAGAATATCAATCCATATGATATCATTCAAGTGATTGTTAATCTCTACATAATTAGCTTTTTTAAAATTGTAAAACTCATTTTGATTTCTCCATAGTGCATTGATTCGTGAAAACTCGATATGAAACTCAATAGGTGGGTGATGAAGGTCCAGTTCAACTAAAGACAGGTCACTTCCAATTAGATTGGAAACTCCATTATCCAAATTACAAAAAACTAAATCTAATAGCCTTCCATTATGATTTTTCACTGAGTTGAACTGAAGCAATTCACCAGAGGAAAGCATGTCAATTAAACTCGAGCTTTTTTCATCAACATTAGTAGGTAAGTAAGATAAATTATTCCCTCTATGAACCCAGTTAATGTGGGGCATGTTGAAATCGCCATAAATTAGAATTGGATCCCCCGAAACTCTTTCTGAATAGGTACTGTTCTGGCATATGGGGTTCAGCACCAAAACATATGCTGATGCTCTTAGATTCCATCCAGAGAAGAGCCATTCGCTTGGTTGATGATACCATCACACTCACTAAACCTCACCGTAGAAAAGTCGGCGAACCCTCACTCTTCCATAGATATTTCCACGAGAAATATTCCTCAGAAATCTGTGCTACCATTTCATCACTAGCAATACCAGTCAGACGAACTCGACAAGCACATCCTTGAAATATATCGAACAACACTTTACCAAAACTCGTTCGTCTGTAGAACGGCGAAGCTTTGGAATTCTTTGCCAATGGAAGTATTCTCAAGAACTTATAACCACCAAAAATTGAAGAAAAAATTCAACAACTGTCCCTATCTTTCCTAGATATACGCACAATGTTCTTCGAACATCATAAGAATAGCCTTTCGTGCATCCGAGAGATGAAAAAATACTCAAAGATGATACTCACTTTCTGTTATTCCACTTTTGGAAACACAAATCTTGTGCACATCGTCCACATATTCCTGTAGTTCGGGTGGTAACTCAATCTGAAGAAAAAAAAAAACATCATAATAGTGAAACCTACTTCGCTCATGTTTTCTTCATAGGTGATAATTAGCAGAATCTATGTTAGCAGTGAACTACGGCATTTCTGAAGCAACAAGAGATCTACTATAATATATTGCAAAATTTCCAATTTCACTTAAATTTCTACTAATCAGTTATTGTCTTGATTGAAAATAGTACATATCAAGTCCAGGAAATACGTTCTTTCCGAAATAGACCAGAACCGTATTATAGGTACTGGATATTTTGCGGACGGTTGCAGAAAAAAATGAAAAATAATCATTACGAAATAGATAATTATGACGTAGACAATAACAATAACCATCAGAGATGTACCAATTTTTCAATGAGAGTTCAGATTTGATATGCTGCGGCTGGTGTTTCATAGCCGAGGCGTAGTCGAGGTTATATATGCAACCAGCCAAATCGATTCATAAATTCTGCTGCGTAATAAAAATAGTTCTGTTTCCTTCCTGGGATATGTAATTTTTCCAAAAATTATAGTTTGAAGGATAACAAACAACATATGAGGGGTGCACTGTTTAATCCAGTTTCAATCTTCTCCTGAAGATGCTTACATAGTTAGCGAAACACGTGTCGAGGCGTGGGAAAAAGATTAGGTCAGTGGTGAAACAGTGCGTAGTTGATTATCCTGCTGAAAGTTCCAGTCTTTGATATATCAGTGATGCTTGTACTATGAAGTCAAACAACAAATCCTAAAGTTGTATAATCTTGATTTTGAACACCCTATATCTCTGTAATCATTTCCGATAGATAAGTGTAATGTTTCGATGAAATCAGCTCTTCAGGGAGCAGATTCGTTCCCGAAACGTCCAAAGCTAAGTGAAAATTTGATATTATTTCTATATACCTTCATATCTCTTCTCCAAACCTTTTTGAATGCAAATTGTCATTGACAAGTTAGTGATTTATTCTTTCAGGCTCTCTGATAGGAAAATTCTTTAAACGCTTTGATATTTTGGAGCAAATCATATGATTCTTCCTTGCTACACGTTCATTGAAATAATATTCATATTTCTATTTTATAGAATCGAGGAGAGAATATTCCAAAAAATTTTGAATAATGAATTTACCACCTTCTCGAATAACCTACAGACAGTATTTGAGAAGATTTTATTGATTAGTACTTCTGATGAAATGAAGTCTCTTTCAACCAATAAATACCTGTACCGGCGTTATCTTGAATATTTTATAAGAACAATTCCTTGCCAAACAACTTATTTTGGTGGGATATACAGGGTGGGACATAAGTGCGTCGGAGCTCGATTGCTCGAGTTCTATGATAGCTAAACTCGATTCAAGAACGAATATGAATGAGAAAACAATGACTAGAAATCATTGCCGCATATACAGGGGGCACGGAGAAAAATTTAGAGGGTCAGGATCACTTTTTTTGAAAGAAATGCACTGTATGTTAGCACATTTTTTGAAGCATCCCTGTGATATCCAACAAATCCTATGATATTGTTATATCTCAATCATTTCGATGTGATTGATTTTTATGTCGAAATAATGCAGAGGCATACCAAAAAAAAATCACTGCAGTCACAATTATGAAATTCGAGAGAATGATTTATCAATTCAGAACTTCTGGTGTAAAATCGAAACACCAAAATCTTCTATATCTCAACATCCATATTGATTTTCGTAACCATTTTTGAATTATTGAACTTCGGAAATTATAGGTTGACCATTTTCATCGATACAAATTCTCATTAGTCATTAAAACATCAAAAGTCCAATTAATAATTTATTGAACTTGTTTTTATATTGAGAGAGTTGATACCAAAATTAGAGCAAACAGAAATAGTTCATATGCTAGTTATTCACAAAGTGAAAAAGAACAAGATTTCCATTCTGCATAATTGTGAATTATAATCCTGATTTTGTTCTTGATGTGGTATGAATTTATGGGATATTTTGAAAATGGAATTTTTTCTCTACTCTGTAAATTACTAGCATATGAACTATATCTGATGTTGGCTTTGATTCTGGTTTCAACATTTCCAATAAAAAACAAGTTTACTAAATTAATAATTGGACTTCTGATGTTTTAATAACTGATGAGAATGTGTCTGGATGAAAATGACTAAACTATAATTTTCGAAGTTCAATAATTCAAAAATCGTCACGAATATCAATATGGATGTTGAGATTAAAGATATCCGTGTTTCGATTTTACACCAAATGGCATAAAAATATATGTGATGTTCCATTTGAAAAACTAGATAAAAATCACTTCCGAAAGTTCCGAATTGAACAATCATTTTCAGCCACACTTTATAATTCGAGGGCAAGAAAATTCTTGCGACTTATTTTGACAAAAAAAATAATTATTTCGAAATTATCGAGATATATCCAACAATATTATAGGAGTGGATGGAGCTCACAGGAATGTTTACAAAAAATGTGCAAATATATATATAGGGCATTCCATTTAAAAAAAGTGATCCTAATCCTTCTGATATTTTCTGGTGCCCCCTGTATATGCGGCAATAATTTCTAGTTATGGACCTTGTTGTCTCATCCACATTCGTTTCAGAATCAAGTTTCTAGCAATTATAGAACTCGTGCAATCGCGCTCCGACTCACTAATGCCCCACCCTGTATATCCTGTTGAGAAAAACCTGACTTTCAGATTCATCTTGTAGAATGAGAGACATAGGTATATCTATTTCTATCGAGTATAACTCATCAAAACCTAATCACCCTGTATCTTCATAGAGAGAAAACATTTTTCGCGATGAAAATATTTTTCATTCGAAGTTATGAATTCAATTGTTTATTAAAGAATTGATTCGTTGATACTCACAGAACTTCCCAAACCTAGTAGGACTAAGAAATACAACAAACTCTTGAACAACATTTTCGGGAAACTGAAAAGACAACAATGAATACAATTTCTTCAATATTCACTCTTAAATAGTGAGTACTAAATTACGGTGGAGAAACCTCATCCTTTGCAATTATAAAATAATTCTCTATGTCAACATTGTCAACTAATCAATCACTAATTCTTTAAACACTGCAATTTCACCTGATAATGATAGGAATCCCCCTTAGCCTGATTGACAGTTGCATTTTTTTATTATAACCTCTCTTGGTGAATGAGCCCATTCATTAAAAACAATTAACAGAAAAGCACTGACTGCATGTTTTGTATCCCCTGAAACAATCAATTATCATTTGTTTAATGAAAGTCAATGGCGGAGTATGAGGGTTCATACTACACTACATAGCTAGTGAGGAGAATGTGGAGTGGAACCCTTTGAATCGGTGACTATTGATAGTGTGCCCATATGAAACTGCACGTTTCGAAATAATAATCACCAGTTGTTGCAAAGTCTTTAGATTTCATAATGTTTTGTTGAAGTGGATGATGAAGAAGATATATTTCTCGATGTAAGAGTTGGTATCCCTCTAATCGAATATCGAGTTTTTGACTTGAATAAGTAAACTCTCCATCGGAGATAATATTTTCAAACAAGTGCAGGTAGGTAATTATTCTTTTCCAGTTGATCCGGTATAGGTACACCTAATTCTATGTAGATTATTGGACGAACTTTCCGGAAATCAAGACTAAATTAACCTTTGTACAAGTAGTTTCAATGTATCAAGCTAGTTCGTAATCATTTATTCAATGCTGACATACCCACTTTTCATGTACTAAATTTATGCCAATTAGTAGATATAGATATGGTCTTGAAGCAAAACTTTGTCTAACTCAACAATACCTTTTTCAGACAACTTACTGGTTTAGCTATGGGCAGCAATCTCTCTCCTTCACTACCCGAAATTTTCCTCCATGATGTAGAACTTAACAATTTCCATTTATGTCACAAAATCTATTTCTGGTTTGGATATGTAGATGATTGCTTGATACTTTTTAACGGTTCTTCAGATGAAGTGAATCTTCTTTTGAAGTTTTTGAATGAATTACACCTGGCTATCCACTTCACCATGGAATTAGCAGTTAATAATTCTCTACCATTCCTAGACTTACTATGATTGATATAAATAATGATAAATTCACCTTCTCAACGACCTCACGAAAATTGATATAACTGGAAAGTTCACTCTATTCGCAGATGATACTACTATATTATGGAATAGTAGGAATCCTCGAGATCTGCATCAAATGATATCATCTGATTTGAAAAAGGTGAAAGATTGGTGTGACGCCAATATTCTGTCGTTCAATATATCTAAAACTAGTATAATATCATTCAGATCCTCCCTTGATGAAATCACATTTGGTGATAATCTTATTGAAAGTAGAAATGATACTAAGTTTCTGGGATTGTTGATCGACAAAAATCTGAAATTTGGTAACCACGTCAAGATACTCACTGGTAAGATCTCTTCTGGATGTTATGCGGTGAGAGTGATTTCTAGGGAATTAGGATTCCATACTGCCAAGATGGTATATTATTCACTAATAGATTCCCAATTACGATATGGAATACCTTTCTGGGGAGTGTGCAGTCCAACGTCTTTAAAAACTCTGTTAATTCTACAGAAACGTGCGATAAGGTATTTGTGTAATGTCAAACCCCGAGATTCTTGCAGAATTTTATTTTCCAATAATAAAATATTGACAGTGATTGCGCTATTCATTCTGGAATCTGTTTGCCTGATAAATAAACACAAGTTGAAATTCACTACAACTCCCATCCATCATAACACGCGTAACAGAAATTTCAGTTTGAAACTTCCTCTACCCACAAGAGAGTTCATTAAAGATTCCATATGCATATACTATAATGGTGGAAAAATGTACAACCACTTGCCAGTTGATATTAGATCAGCAAGTCTGAATGACTGTCAATTCAGGAAGAAAGTCAAAAAGTTCCTCTCTGATAGACCCTATTACAGTTTGCAGGAATATTATAGTGATACGTTTGAGTTGTGATATTTTAGTATTTTGTGGTATTTATTTTGACTATATTTTGTCATTTATTTTTATGTCGTTATATTTTAACCTGTTTTTACAATATTATCTGACCTAGCTTTGTCAACAAGATTCTTCTTCAGACAATAAAGCATATTATTATTATTATTATTATTATCAAAAACCGACTCACACTGACACAGTAATCCTCTTTTTTTCTTGTCATCCGATATCCCATAAATTAGCTGCTTTCAACTCCCTCTTTCATAGACTCTCCAATATTCCAATGGATCCTTCAGATTTCAACGACGAATTGGACATGATAAAACGAATTGGTCACACCAATGGCTACCCACTCCACCTTATTGATAGAATTTACAATAGACATCGACAAAAATGTATCAACCATAGTTTGATACCACTCAATAGTTCTAGAACCTTTTTCTCCCCAATCACATTTTTAGGTAGAGCATCCAATGATTTGAGAAATATTTTCCATCGTTTCAGCACAGATATTAACATTTACTTCCATACTTTAGACACAATTTCTCATGATTTCGTTAACACTGAAGACAAATTACCAACTTACGTCTAAGTCAGGTGTATATAAAATCTCTTGTTCCGATTGTCATGCACAATATATTGGTCAAACTGGTAGAAGAATTCATACGAGAGTAAACGAACATATAAAATGTATACAAAAATTTAGGAATACTATCATTGATGAAGATTTCAATACCCAAAGTACATTTGCTAACCATGTGCTTAACTCTGAACACTCATTCAACATTAACACTGATCTGGAAATTTCAAATATTTACCAGACGGGTAGTTTGCTGAATCTGTTGAAAATTTTTGAGATCAATTCATCTTTGAAGGCAAGAATATTCTTTCACTCAATGAACAAATCCATTTCGATTGCCAAAACCTCTTCAATGCCTTGAGTTTCTGATGTTTGTGTAATTGTTTCCTCTTGCTTTGGTCCCCAGTGTGAGATTTCTTTTTCAAAATTCTCATAGCATTGGTGTACTCCACTCCCCCCGAATATCGAGATCAAAACTCCTGATTCGAATCGGATGCGATCGATATAATATGATCTTGGTAGGTTCTCTCCGTTTCCTGTTCGTCTTTGAATCGCCTCTTCATTGAGACGTTTCTTCTTATTTGTGACAGAAGTGAAACATTTTTCTTCTCTGATATGTTTCGGCGGAATGCAACTCGGAAACAAAAATATGTGAATAGAAGAAGAAGAAGATGAATTGAAATATCGAAAGCTATTTTGAACAATTCTTGAATGAAATGCGACATATTCTTGTAGTTCATGCAAGAAATAATGAGATAGGCAACAATTTTTTCTTCATGAAGGACACTGTATATACCTAACCCAGCAGGTGCCAACCTCCTTTGGAGAGAGGATTTACAGACACCAAGTTGATACTCTCCCCTCGTAAGGGTACCTGTCGTGTCTCCACTGAGACATAAAGATGACTATCGTGAAATTTTGAATGATAATATATCGCCTTTCATAATTGAAGACTGACTTTAATGATAGGAAAAATGGTGTATTTCACTCCCCTCGAATATTGAGATCTAATCTCCTGATCGATATAATATGGTCTTGGTTGTATCTCTTCGTTTTCTGTTCTTTCCTAGATCGCCTCTTCATTGATACGTTCCCCTTCATCTGTGACAGAAGTCAAACATTGTTTTTCTCTGATATGTTACACCGGAGTGCAACTCTGAAACAAAAAGAAGTGATTGAAAAACGGAAATCGATTGAAATATCGAATGTTATTTCGAACGATTTATGAATGAAATGCGACATATTCTTGTAGTTCATCAAAGAAATAATGAGACAGATAGGCAACAATTTTCTCTTCATGAAAGACACTGTATATACCTATCGGCAGGTGCCAACCTCCTTTGCAGAGAGGATTTACAGACACCAAGTTGATACTCTCCCCTCGTAAGGGTACCTGTCGTGTCTCCACTCAGACATAAAGATTACTGTCGTGAAATTTTGAATGATAATATATCGCCTTTCATAATTGAAGAATGACTTTAATGATAGGAAAAATGGTGTATTTCACTCCCCTCGAATATCGAGATTGAATCTTCGAACCGATGATGACAGTTGTGAGAGGATCGACAGGAGGCATTATATTGGGTGTTGCAGTGGTATGATTGCGTGAATGGGTGTTGATTACAAGAAATCGACCTTTTTGATCGATATCCGATTACGCAATGAAAACACTTGTGATAAATAGGTTTCTTGACTTCATGTCAGCTCTGGAATATCTTGAAACCATAGTAGCATCGTTATTGTATGAATTGGTCAGTGAAATCCAGAAGGGCCCCCTTGCGGCCCCTTGGATTGCCTTATCAGAAAAATCACGAAATCAATTGGAGCTATTGAGCAGAGCAATTGATCCAAATGAAGGATTTGTGTTTAGCATAGAATATGGTTATGGCAGCACTAAACTGAACAAACGATTTCACCAAATTCTGAACATTTACCAAAAAATTTCTCCTGATGAAGTAGTCGATGATTTCAAAGCAAATATGAATCCATTTTCTAGGACGTGTTCCATCGTATAGAGTGCCAAAATACGTTTAATGTGGCTTGCATAATTTTAAAATCGAAAATGATGCGATATCGATTTTGAACATGGTGGCAAGAAATTCAATTCAGATACAATAGAAAATACAGGGGCATTCAAGACACTCCCGTGTACTTTCATTTCAAGTATATGGGGGAACTAATAAACTATATCATGCGACGCCTAAGTTGGTTTCCAAAAATATAAATTTGATTGAGATTGTGGTCGTTGAATTATATCCAACTCTAGTTGAGCTGAAACCAGAAAGATTATAAAAAATATCGATTGTCAGTTGACCTGACAGTAAACTCTAGGCCCATAGCATTGTTAATTATACTCAGTAGTAATACTATAATTGTACTTTCCGAAATATTCGGGTAACACATCGATAACTTGTTGCATAATTACAAAGAGTGTCAGTTTGACAGTTAAACTGACACGATTTGTAATTATGCAGGAAAATTGAGATGTATAACCATGAATAGTTTTCAGTTCGAATTGTATTCGATGCGATTATTTCTTGAGTAGGTCTGAACGAACTTCAACAATTTACGACGCGCTTTGTAGGTATGTAAAAATATGAATTGGTTACTATACTTATATGGAAATAATGGTACATTTCTTATTGGCAGAGTTACTCTATGTATATCCACGTATATTCGAAATCATACAAGGTAGCTTTACTCAATAGAACGTTATTCTAATTGACTTGAAATCATACATTTTTCATGAAAGAGAAAATACGGGTTTTGATGCTGATCAAAGTGGGACAAACGGTGTAGACGGAGAGCAGGGTCGGATTATATACCTTGAACCCCTGGACGATTCTTAAGTTTTCCACAGGGTTGGTCATGAAAACATATACACAAAACGCCAACTGTGCCGGAGCAAATCTTGCCGAAAGTATTTATTATCAATTAATAGCCAGGTGCGTTCTTTTCAATATCTACCTTTTTCTTCCGGACACTTAAAAAAAATCACTAGATGTGCATTTCGATGAGTACAACCAGGAAAACTCACTGTGCCGCGTCCGATCCTGCCGAAACCTATGGCACAGGGGGTAGCAAATACGCGTCAACTACCTTTATGCACGACCGGGCGTAAAGTAGCACTTTACCGCCCGGGTTTGCGGGCGTAAAGTGGCACTTTACCACCCGCGGACTACTTTACCGCCCGGCGGGCGATAAAGTCATTGAGCTGGTGGTAAAGCTAATGTCACTGTCATATCGCACCAGCTTACGAATTCTTCGTATACTTTGTCGTATATTTTTTCTGATTTACTTGGCAATAAACTCGATTTTGCTTCCTCAGCTGCCTCACTAATTTCTGGTGGAGTACAATTCACACTTTCTTCATCACTAGAATTCATTTTGAAATCACTAATGAATTATGTATGATTACATAAATTGACAGTTAATATGGCTACTGGCCTATTAATTCCTATTTCGAAAAATTGACTGAGTTGCCATGGTAACGTTGATTCCATACTTCTTGATTAATTGTATTTGCGATATGGATACAATACAGTCTCCTAGGCGTGTTAATAGCCCTCGCTATCGCTCGGTCTATTACTTACACGCTGCGGTCTATAAAAGCCTATTTTACGCCCTTGATACATAAATAACTATTACGCCTTGGACATAAAACCATTAACAGAAATTATAGATGAGGACCGGATGAACACAAAAAAACAACCAGTGCTGGATTTAGGGGGGGCTATGGGACTATAAGCCCCCGGCGGTGAATATAATTGCATGTTTTGTAGGTTTGTAAAAATGTGACTGGAATAAATCGGTATCAATCTATCTATCTAATTGAAAAACAAAGACATAACAACAACCAAAGTCGATGAATCATTTCATATCATTCGAATCATCGATTTTTCAATTCTGGTCAAATTCAGTGAAAATAATAAATTATCTCCTCTTTAGAAACGCAAACTTCCATAAGGAATACTATACAATGTTTCACCTTGAATGGACTTTCAACAATCAAAGCATTATCCTGCATCGCACTCTTTGGTGTTTCCTTCTTGGATGCCTACCCGTTCCAAATATTCACGAACCGTCATTGTATTCCAATAATCAGAATCATAAAAATACTGTCTATTCTTGTTTTTTGTATATAACTGTTTCAGCCAGCAATGATGAATTATTTATATTCATTATTAATACACTGCCGAACATTACATCATTGTCAACAATGACTTCTTGATAAAGATAATTGTTAATCATGGATTTCTAGGTCATGTCATGTGTCAACATCGAAATGTCATATTGTCCACCTGACACAGAACATTTCAATTAAATCGTCTACATCTAAAGCCAATGATCACATGCATCAAGGTATGTTTACACAACACTCTAATGTATGTGACAGAAACACTTGGTTTATTCATAAGACCCCTATTTGCCATTTCAAAAATGCATTATTCGTTCGAGTTTGCACCAACCGTTTCAGGAATAATATTTGAGATGGAAGATTGAAGAATCTGAATTGCTAGAGGAACTAAATTGTGAAAGTTTTTAAAACGAAATAGGAATGAGTCGAAATCCAATAATATCTCGATGAAATAAAAATTCAACAACAATGAAATGACATCAGTTTGCAGTTCCATTATTTTCTATCCGTTTGAACCAAGAATTTTTCTATTGTATTAGGAGAGTTTTGGAGAAAACTTTATAATGAAGCTCAAGGCGTATCGTGTTCTAGCTCATTTGAATACAGGAAGATCGTTCCGTTCAAATTGAATTCGGAACTTTCTTTTCGTTCGATGTATTTTATAGATCAAGAACTTTTTCGGCGTATAAAATTATCTGCCTCGGAGTACGAGAGGATGTCTGCAAACTCGTCAAATTTGATGGGAATCGATTCTCCATAATGCTTTTACAACATATACAGTCAATGAACGCCCAATAAGGGGGTGTAGAGGACATGGAAAATGACCGTTTTTTTTTAGACTAGGTCCAGAAAACACATTAACGTAACTAACGCATGAACATTACATGATTTTGTTGATCGGTTATGTAACAAAAGAGGTAATGAGTTGACTGTGCATAATGTCGTTACCCCCGATACTATCGGGGGTAACGATAATGTCCTCAACACGTTACATCATACGTTACATTAATTCTATGTAATACTACTCACATACCTGTTACATCAATGAGATGTCAATGTGACATCAGAATCCAGATAACAATTACGTCTCACCTATATAATCACGAGGTAACTATTATATACAGGGTCGTGTCTGTAAAAGGTTGGGACATGGCTCGGCTGTGGACTCCTGGTATAAAAACTAGTTGATTTAAACCAACTTACCTATATCCAGAATCGTCTCGTTGAGATGGTACAAGGCGTTGAAGTTTATCTGTAAAAAAATAGTTTCGCTCATAAAAATTGTAGGCTGAGATCGATTTTCATAATTTTTGGCATGGCATGTTCTGTGACGGTTTGAGATGTTTTTGATCATCATCAGTGACCTGCAAGTGTTTCAAACAACCATGTTGCCGTACAAATTTGGTGATAACGCTTCAGAGGTCAGACTGGAAACTTCCAGTTTTTTTCCAGAAAGAACAAAAGTGCTGGTCCTGATGGTATTCCACCAGTTCTACTCAAACAGTGTTGTCGGGAACTATCTCTACCTATAGAATTGATTTCTCAAAAATCATTTGATGATGGAATATTCCCAACCATGTGGAAGACCTCGCACCTATCACCCATATTCAAGTCTGGTTGTAAGAATAATATTGAAAATTAAAGAGGTATATCAAAAATTTCGTGTATTCCGAAAGTATTTGAATCAATTTCAACTGATGAAATTTTTTCAAATTTCAAGCATATCATTATCCATGAACAACATGGTTTCCTCAAAGGTCGCTCTACAGCAACTAACTTGGGAATTTTTCAGAATTTCTTATGTAACAAACTTTAACAAGGGTTGCAGGTTGATGTTATCTTCACCGATCTTGCTAAGGCCTTTGACTCAGTTGATCACACGCTACTGATTTACAAATTAGAATTACTTGGTGTGGTTGGTAGTTATTTGAAACTCATTTCATCTCATTTGAATAATCGTATTCAATATGTGAGAATTGTTGATTCACTATCTTAAATGATAAATTTTACTTTTGGTGTGCCTCAAGGATCTCACATAGGCCCAATACTTTTTTTGTGTTTCAATAATGATGTTGGCACAATCTTTCAGAGCTGTAATGTTTTACTCTATGCAGATGACTTGAAATTCTTCAGGCGAGTTTCGTCCGAACAAGATTGTAATGTAATCCAAAATGAATTGGTTGAATTCACCAAATACTGTGAACTTGATTTATTGAAAATTAATGTAAATTAGTGTAGTATTATGCGTTTTTATAAAGTACATGTACCAACTATATCTAACTATTCAATTAATGATGTTGATTTGCAAGAGGTATCTTGTATCAGTGGTTTAGGGGTAATTTTTGACAAAGAACTCACTTTCAACGACCATATTAATAGTATTCGTAACGAATATCTGAGAATGGCAGGATTCATAAAGAGACAAGCTAAAAATATTTCTGACCTAGATGCAATCAAGACTTTATACATATCACTGGTGCCGAGTATTTTGGAATATAATAGTATAATTTGGTCACCAGCATATAATTGTCAAGAGCAGCGGTTGGAGGGAGTCCAGGGAAGGTTCACAAATTCCCTTGTTTGGAAACATAGGCTATCTTTTCATGGATTTGATTCTTCGACAAGACCCACATTATTTGATCTTCAAACTTTGGAAACACGGAGAATGTTAGGTATGGCTCACTTTCTTTTCAAGATTGTGAATGGTGTTATCAATTGCCCTCAAGTAATGGAATGTTTGTCAAGAAATCGTCAAACCTTTTATGTTAGAACTCATCGTACTAACTATAACCGTTCTGAATTTTGTTGCAGGCTTCAACAGAATTATAATGAAAATTTCCCATTAGTCAATATGTTTGTTATACCTTTTAATGAGTTTAAGAAGCAACTGAAATCACTGTTGAAATTTTATTTGTCTTGAATCTCTGTTTTGTTTTACCATGTTATAGTTTAGTCTTCATTGTTGTTTATGCATGTTTTTTATTATTGTCATTTGTATTTTCACTTTTAGCGTACCATTTGGAATTTGTATTCAATTCTGTAGTGTACTAGATGAAATAAATCAATGACTTATGAGACACCCTGAATATGATTCTTTCAGATTTACTTCCTACTATGAATTGAAGTGAATACATCACTATAATATAATTATTATAAATACTCAGTGAATATTATATTTTATGATACTAATATGAACTAGGAATGAAGTTTCTATCACCTAATGAATGAAACAACAAAATTATAGTAAAAATATCCCCTCTATTTTTTTCTGTGTTTACGGTATTCATTTCCCTGTTTACTATAATTCAGTGAGTTGGAGTGAACCACTCTGGCTAGTGGCTAGTGGTATTTGCTCGGTAATCAAAATGGCCCCATTGTTCGTTGAAATCCTTGGTAATGCTCTTCCGTCCGCGATGATAAATGCAAGCTTCTATACTCACATGTCTTATTGTCTTTCTCTCGTTCGCCAACCTATGATCCATCATTTGTATTGTCCAAGGATAAGGCCCGCATATCACGATTTCCCGAAGAATTTTTTGTCAATCAATGTTAACGAGGCTTTCTTTGTCTGTGGTAATGGGCCATAATAAAGCGAGCTATCGATTTTGTGCCAGCGAATGATTATGAGAGATAAAAGATGAAGGAATGTGAGCGGGGAAACACTGGAAAGCTGGAAAGCTAAAAACAGGATGTTAAGGAAAAAAAAACGTTCTTCCACCACAAGCTAAAAAACCTACTATTGAAATATAAAATTTTTCTATGCCCAAAGTGTGTTCTTCAAACCAATGTAGTTTTTCTCATTTTAGGAACTACTACACATTTTCCAGTTCCCACGAAAAGGGATATCCTGTAATGTTCATAGAACATCATGAGAACCAAGGAAAATGAGGTAGGAATTGGTGTTCTTGAATTTCTGGAGGTTATATGCCTCGGGGAACACCTCCCTTGGCAATGTGTACCAGAGCTTAGCTGTTCGTTGGATGAACGAGTCTTTGGAAAGAGATGTTCTGTAAGTCTCCAAAATGACCACGAAGGGGTGCGAAGCCTCAACTTAACGGGCTAATCTCGCGGGGACTCCCAAGGGAAGAACAATTGTTGATATTTCAGAAGACAATTAAATGTCGGTAGATAGTTAATCAAAAGTTGATATAGGGACATGTAAGCCGTTTTGACCAATGATGAATAGTTTCGACACAAAAAAATCCTAAAGTTGAAAAATCTCGATTTTGAACACCCTATATCTCTGTAATAATTCCTGCTAGACCCCAAGTGTGATACATTGATGAAATCAGCTCTTCGAGAAGAATCTAAAAACACAATAAAATACAGGGTATTCTATTTGAAATAACAAAGATGATGCTACTTTTTGGTAAAAGTGGCAACGCTGCTTCGCTGAAAATATTTTGAATCGTTAGATCACAAACGCTTATTAGAGTAACCAAATTTTCAGGATAATCCAATGTACCGTTTTCCGTATACGTCTAAGGTACCATCGACCGTGGGCCACCCTGTATAGCAATTTCACATATCTTCGTTATGGAGGGTCGAAAAATGTTCATATATATACATCAACTCGTTTTGATTTCCCCTATTAACCATTTGACTATGTGAGTCTTCTCATGAAACACCCTGTATATAAGTTTAGGCAAGCCAAGGTTAGTTTATTTCATTGTACCAGTATTTCAGCTGAAGAAGCTACTGTGTTAGCGAAACATGTCGTGTGACTAAGAATTTTGTGAAAATCTCATCGTTCGTGAAGTTCCCAAGTTTCTACATTTTTTATAACGAAAACAATTGAATGTTTGAAATTTGTATTCGTGTTTTGTGATTCGAACTACATATTCGTGGTCGTACGAAAAATAGTGTACCAAACTCGTTGGAAAGTGTATTTCATGCACTCGTTACATTTCCATACTCGCTGCTACGCGGCGTCGTGCTAAATATCCCTAGTGCAAAATATGTCACTTTCCACACTAGTGATGTAATACGCTATTTACAACTCTTGTTATGTAATATTCAATTTTCACAACTGTCAAAAATAAAACAGTTATAAGGTGTGGTTCTTCATAACGTGTCACCCGGTACCTACATGGAATTGTATACAACTGACAATTTCCTTCGAGAGCATTCCCAATCGATTCTGCGAATCCATGCATTTTCGCCGTCTCCTCGAAAGTGTTCCGGCAGTTTCCAGATAAAAAATGCGCACCGTCTGACGTCTAATGGGAAAATTAATGGAGTCGGAAAACGTGGGAAATAATCCACGAGGCCTATTTGGCTGCTCAACCATAAATCTTCATTTGAATCTTGCCAAGATTGGAGTAGGTATTTATTTTCGTCTTGTAATTTAATGATTTCCATCACAGTGTATCGATTTCTGGAAAAAGTGTTCTAGCAGTAGCGTGAAAACGCTATATGTGAAGGGAACACTTTTGATACCAAAATTCGAAATTAAAGATTTTTCTACGACGAGAACTACGAGAAGGTTATGCTACTTAGAGTGCCTTAATGAATTTGATAGTAGGAGAGCATACGATACAAAAACAAGTTCGAGAAGAATCCCAGATGATATTCATATGATTAGTCACATCAGATCGTGATTATTGTTTATCAGCTCATCACTCACATGGTCTATTCCAATTATATTCTTCTCTATATCTCTGTCTTCTCTACACTACACTGTTTTACCACTAACCAAACCGATTTTTTAACGCCTCGACACATAGTTAGCGAAACACGTGTCGAGGCGTTAAAAAATCGGTTTGGTTAGTGGTAAAACAGTGTAGTGTATTATCGGGCCAAAGGTTCCAGATATCAATCAACGGTTCCAGTCTTCGATATATCTGTCTTCTCTCTTTCTCCTCTCTTTCTTGTTTTCTTTCGCCCTATTTACTTTTATTTTTCAATTCACGGCTTTGGTGGAAGATCAGATGCGAATCATTCCCAATCTGAACCAAAAGCCCTGTGCTCACCATATATCGGGTGGCTACGAAAGTATTGCCTACGGAATATCTCAGTTATTGTATGAAGTAGGTTTGTGAAATTTGGAGCGTCGATATAATGAGATGAGAGCTAGAATTTGAGCATATTGACATGTCGAAGTTCACTTCCTGTCTGACCGAAAGTAACATCAACTCTCTCATTTTAAATGGAAACCCTATTTTTTTTCTTTTCGCTTCATTCAGTATTCAATTCCCTTTCTAATGACATATCACAAGTTGGTATCTAACCTGAAACTAGATCAGAAAAAAATTATTATTGAAATTCACCGAGTAGGCCGTGGATGCAAAATGAAAACCAAAAAATGACTTTCTATTATATCATTAGAAAGGAAAGGTTATGCTGAATAGTACAGGCAAGAAAAAGTTCCTATTCAAGTTATGGACCTACAGAGTATTGTTTTTTTCTCAATTTTTCCAATATTTTTTTGCGGCTTTTTATAACGCCGACGAATGAAAATAAAATATCACAGTAGTAGCAACTGTTATCAAGTGACGTATGGTTTCCATAGCCAACTTTGCAATTTCTGGCTTTCATTTTGCTTCCACGGCCTACTCGGTGAATTTCAATAATAATTTTTTCCTGATCTACTTTATGGTTAGATACCAACTTGTGATATGTCATTAGAAAGGGAATTGAATGCTGAATAAAGCGAAAAGAAAACAAAATAGGGTTCCCATTCAAAATAAGAAAGTTGATGTTACTTCCGGTCAGACCAAAAATTAACTTCGACATGTCAATATGCTCAAATTCTAGCTCTTATGTCATTATTTCGACGCTCCAAATTTCACAAACTTACTTCATACAATAACTGAGATATTCCGTAGGCAATACTTCCGTAGCCACCCGGTATGTGAATAAATAATATACCACTGTATCCTGAAATATATACACATTTATTTGGTGTTCAATAAATGTATTATTATTATTATTATTATTCTTATTAATAGGGGAACACGAAATGGCTATGCTGCAATGCAAACGTCACCCATTACGTCACCCATTGTGAAAGATTAGGGAATCTCTAGATGTGGCGTCGTTGGATGTATCGAAAACATTCGACCAGGTTTGGCACCAGGAACTCCTCCGCATACTAACATCATACGGCTTACCACCTCGTCGATGCCATCTTTATCGAGTTTTCTTTAAGGCAGATCGCTCCATGTACTGGTGTAATGAATATCGTCTGATACTACAACCATCAATTCTGGCGTTACACAGGAATAGATTCTGGCACCATAAGAAAAAATATTGCTCTGAAACTGCTAAAACTTCTGCCTGGGGAACCAACAATCTAGTTGAATTCAACACTACCAAAACTCAAGTCTGTATTTCCTTCAGAAAGGTGGAGCTCAGTATGCCTGATATCTCAATGTCTGGCACCACCATTCCCTATTATCCATTCTCGGTATTTCCATAAGCAATACTCTTTCATGGAAAAATCATGTCAGACTCATCGCAAAAGCTGCTTCACATGAACTGGGATTTTTATTCCGTCCGAAAATCTATACCTCACATTCCAAGAGATTCTCATGATCTACGAAGCACAGCTACGGCCTGTTCTAGAATACTGTTTTTCTACTACTGCTATGAGAAGTGGCGCATTTCTCATAGCTTACTTAGTTCGGAACCATGTATTGCTCATACTGTGAGAAATATTTTTTCTCACGGCACTTTGCCAACACCACATACATTTCCATGGAGAATCAAGAAAAATCGACCAAAGCTTAATTGGCTGCTGCTCAGCTTTGAATAGTTGTCACAACTGTCAGAAGACGTATTTTGAACTCTTAAGAAAAGTTTTAATTAGTGCTTTTGATAGAAGTTTCCATCAAATATTATTCCAACAATTCATACCGCCGAGACAGAGATAATGGATAATATTTTGTTTCCGGAAACTGAAAAAAATACAGAAATCTTTTTCGAAAAGTGTACTTTTTTGAAATACTTTGAGGAACTAGGATATGCGTCTACTCTTTGGTCACAATATTCAATGTGCCACATTATGAAATGAATACCAATAAGTTACTTTACTTGGATTCTTCAGATAAGTGCAGTTGTAGAAAAAGTATAGTGTGCAACATGAGGGGAAAAGTACTTTTCACAACTTTCACAATCGTGACAAAAGTTGAACTTTTCCCACTTGTTGCACAATATACTATTTCACATATGGGTTTCAGCACCCCAACATACGCGGATGCTCTTGGATTTCATCCAGAGAAGAGCTATTCGCCTGGTGGGTGATGCTACACTCACTAATTCTTTTACATCATTAGAATACCGTAGGAAAGGATAGATACTTCCACGGAAATTATTCTTCAGAAATCAGTCCATCACTAGTGAAACCAATCAGACGTACTTGAAGGTCCAGTCAGCATATCCTCTCGTCGTCAACATTGAAATATATCGAATAACTCTGCCAGAATTCGTTTGTCTATAAAACGGCAGAGCTTCGTGATTCTTAGCCAGAAGGAATTTATCTCCGGAAGTTGAAAAAAAATTCCAACACCTATCTCTTCTCCCTAACCTCCCTTGGTACGCACGTTGTTTTCCCAATATTATCGGGATTCCATTTCGTGCGTCCCAAAAGATGAACAAAAATACTAGAAGGTAGTCATTAACAAGCAGACAGTGAAAACTCGACATATGCTCGAGCTTTGTGGTTCAATGGGCGACCCACGCAATGAGAGCATACTGGAAGTGAAACGAAATAATTTCTCGTTCTAGCTGAATGAAGCCATGATGCACATATGTGTGGAGGCAGCATTGTACGTTGGCAGCACTGAACCGTTCCAGCAGCCATAAAAGATAATCCATTGGACCGCATGTGGTAATTTTATGAGTCGGCTCTTCTTCCAAGTTGTTCCAGATACTTTTTCTGCGAAAGTTCTTTCGGAGAATTACGATTTGCGGGGATGTTGATATTGATGTGAAGAGGCAGTTTCTGGAAACATTCTGCAGGGTTGTTCAATTTCTCACTAATTATAATTCGAGAAGTATAAGTAGATATATGATTTTAGATTTTATATTGTAGGTTAGAATACCTGTCGTTCACTGTTAGCTAGAAGATCTATTGTGAATACTATTGAATCCATTTCAGTCCTCTAAGTCTAGACTTTTAATGAAGCCTATAGTTTTCCAAATTTTATTGAATTCCTCACCTCAGTAGGCGTCATCAGATGGTGATTCAGCCTCTAGCAAACTGATACAGTGCATGAAAAGAGTATGTGTCCCGCGGTTTCGGTTTGCGTTGTTTCAAAAGTGGCAATAAGTGCCAGTCTCCGCTAGACCCATCTTCTTGAGGTAATACCTCAGAGGGCAGTGTTCTGTGAGGAAGCCTGTAATAAGCTTCAGCTCTGGTCTGCTGAGGCTGAGTAGCTCTTTGGTGTAGTTTGCGAATGATTGATAAACCTTTTCGCTTGTCGTTGACTCGGAGTTTTTCTCCAGTAGAACTTTTCGATCTCTTTAACAATTGCTTGTCCCACAGAAAGGCTCAGCACCAAATAATGCACAGTTTTCACCGTTTCATGCAAGGCGATCAGTTGCCTCATTCCCTTCTATTCCTTCATACGCTGGAACTCACACTATATAGTGATTTGAATTGTATTATTGAATGCATGTGTTTGGTATCTCATAATCTTACATAAGTACCCATAATGAACATTCAAATTGGAGTGGCTCTACCTCTCCAAAAGCATAACTTTTATGTTCAACTCGTTCGTTACTATCAAAAGTAATCTCAGGTTATGTGGACCTGTCCCTGTTACAGCACTTAATAACAATAAGGTTCCAACTACAGAAATGACTGTGCCAAAATAATGATGGGAATTCTCAAGATCTTTATATGTTATCACGTTATCAGACTATTTTGATCAAGTTATGAGATCATGCAACAGTATTTTGTTTCTTATACTCCTATGGAGGACGAGTTCTGATATCAAGAAAGGCTACTGATAATTGATGAAGGATTTTACATATATTTCAGGAGTACTTCGCAATGAAGAATCTATTCTGAAGGAATGCTACCCAAAAAGGATGTAGATACCACGTACCAGCCAGTTAGCAATCACTCTGAGAAGTTTGATCATGGAAGAAGAGAGGGGTTAAGAAGATATCATTGTATCATTCATAAAATCGATCCCTTGAAATCTGGTATGTGTCTCTTTGATGCATGATGAGAGGGTTACATTGAATAACAGATAGAACTAGAACTTTCAGATTCATTGGACCCCTAAAGTCCGTACCCCTTTCATGACCCGACCGATAGTTAGCCATTACAGTCCCATCATTCATGTATATGCTGAGCTTGCTATGATAAAACTCACTGTGTCGATTATGTGGTACTGGCCTCCTGCCGGTACTGAATATGATTGCTGGGTACCCAGTACTGGGACCAGCTGTTAACCACAGTGTACTGATATACACAGTCCCGCATATGGGACCATTCACTGGGCCGCTGATGTCAGGTATGGGGAAAATATATCAGGCTATTGATGCTCCATACCAAAATGTTTGCTGGGTACTCACAGGTATGCACTGATGATGGCTCAATAGCCGAAAGCTTTCTGCGGCATTTTGAATTAGCTATCTTGTACGAAATACTTGAATTGTACATTTATTTCAATAATAAATACCTCAAGTTTCGGACTTTTTGAGTGAGAAACACATTTTCTTCGCTATTAAAACAACCTCGCTTCAATGGGAAAGTCATAGATGTCTCCCAAATCTCACACTGAGAAAGATCACAAGGAGACTTGATGACACTCAATACCAGTGTGGAATAATATATGGAACTCAGTAATTATATCTTTATATTTACTGTAGATGGAAAATCCACAAAATGTTCGTGTTGTTGAAGATACAAACGTAACAGATAAATGAAAAATCGATTGAAATATGCTTTTAAATTCATCACTACGCCGATAACACCCAGCTCAATATTTCATTCACAATTCACGCTTGAATTCAGAAAAGTCTCAAATAATACTATTCAAGTCAAAAAAGAAAGTGGGATGTGTTAAAGAATGCAGAGATCTTGGTTCATGGCTCGACTCAGATTTGAGATTCACCAAACATGTGAGTCATCTCAGCCAGGCATCCTTCAACATTCTTAGACAACTATTTCCTAACAGACACATGCTCTCCAAACAATTGATGTTCTCTTTATGCGAAGCATTGATAACGTCCAAACTGTCTTATTGTGATAGCGTCTATACGGTCTAGCATTCTTGAAGTCTGATCAATATCGTCTCCAAAGAATACAAAACGCATGCATCAGACTTTCTTTCGGTATTCGAGTCACAGAATTCAGTGAATCTGGTTGGCTTAGGTTAAACGATCTACAAAATCTACATCTAGTGTTAGTAAAAAAATCTCCTAAATATCTTTATGAGAAACTGAGAACGTTTTCAGTACTTAACGACCTCCCCACACTCTTTCGCAATGTACACAAGATGTTTTTCACACGATACTGCTTAGTTTCACAAGCAGTTGCCCATTGGATTCAGAATATATACACCCAGTAACTTCAGGAAAAAATTGAAACTTCTAATGAAAAATAGTCAGTTCTTGTCAATTCGTTGATGGATCCCGATCCAGAACTCAGCTTTGACATGTTCGAATATAAATATAAATGACCAAAGTCTCAATATCCATTCTTTTTATTCTCTTTTCCATTTCTAATTTTACTAAATAGGTACTCTGTGATGATATAATGAATCTTATGTATTTCTTTCCTTGTTTCTTGTTTCTGTGAGGTCGAGTTGAAAAACACCTATAGCTGACACTACGCCTATTTATCAATCAGTTCTTTTTCTCATTTATTTGAATGCTTCATATTTCTTATGCATAGAAATTGATATGATGAATAAATTCGCTTTATTATTATCATCATCATCATTTTTGAATCAGCTGTGATTAACGCAGATGTTGACCAATTCAATATCAAGTTTTTTCTCCTTTTGTAGCACGCCACAAAAGAAGCCAAGGAAATTAAATCTATTCTGATATCAAGTAGGTATTCGCTATGATATTCATGTATTCCCATTGCAGATCCTGTTGAATTCATCATCCCTTCCTATCAAGAGAAGCCGGAAATCATATAATACAAGTGCAAGCTTCAAGTATTTCACAAACTTACCTACATCCTGTATGTTGATTTTCATCCTTCACATAGTAAATTACATTCTATATGGATATTTAATTCTAGTCATGATTGAAAAGCATATTCCATGCATAAACGGTGTGTCCAAGATGAGCATGTCTATATCATGGGATAAAGTAGATGATGGTTCCTTCGAAACGAAACGTCGTACGGAAAATCTCCCAACGATATTTTGTGTGAGCTCAAAAAGTAGCAATGAAAAAGAGTCCCTATGTGTATTCAGAACATATTCCTGCAATATGATTGCGCCGTCTGGGTAGATCAATGGTTGAAACGCATCCACTCATTATAAGGATCTAGAACTCTCTTCGCCTATCTACTGAGAAGAATAAAGGGAAGCCGAAATGAAACTATAGAACGGCTATTTGGGAATCAGGTACAAGAACACTCAACCGATATGGCACTTTCGTTGAGTTTTCCCCTTCGAACTTTTTGAGGCATTGCAATCGTAACTAAATTGTTTCATTGTCATATTGTCGGCACTCTTATTCGCGGGATGAGGCTTCCGCTTTTGGTTTATGGTCGTCATTTCGGAATTTAATCTTACTCCACGTAGCCGTTTTTTTCATTCTCTCAGAGCAATCCGAACTTCAAATGGCGCGCAATAAGAGAAAATTAGTCTGAGAAACTTCCGAATCGTTCTTTTTACGAACACTCTGCAACCTGTGGGTTTAACTTTGAGTCGACTATTCTCCTTTTATTTGATATATTTACATCAACAGTTCGACAAGCTAATAACTTAGCTTGATGATGATATACAAAATGGGTTATGTTTGAGAGATTGTGATGCATTTCCCGAATTTTATAGAGATATAGTTGAACCAATAAATGCGGGATGTAGAGAACATGGAAGAGGATAAAATTTGTGAAACTGGAAATTTGTTTGAGCAGATAGAAACTGAAAATTTCCAGTCCCAGATTTTAAAAAATCAGCTAAATGCAGGGGGCGATGTAGAAGGTCCCTCATTATGATTTATCGTTCATATCTCGAGAACGTTGAGTCACAGCGGAAAAGACACCTCGTTGAAAACTGTAGCAGATGAAATTGTCTACAAATTTGTATCGGTAAATATTTTCTCTATCTCCGATAGTTATCGAGATATTCGCTAGCAAATCATGTGAATTTAATATCTCAGAAAGGTAATTTGTCCATGAAAAATATGATTAGTTTGTGACTTGAACTTGACGTCTATTTCCAATTCGATGTGATTTTCAAGTCACTTTTCCTCCTAATATGATTTTCTAGAAATGGTTCCATGGCTGTTGGCGAGCAGTGTATATCACTGAAGATGATTTCCCTTGTCCCGTTGCTGCAAATCTAAGAACCTTAACTTAATAATCACGAAAAATACAGTGATGCTTCCATTAGAAGTGAGACACACTGTATATGTATACAGGGTGTAACATAAGTACGTTAAAATATTCAAGTGAGGTATTCCTGGGACATTTTTGGAAAAATGAGTCTATCATGAACTTGTATCCGGAAATTCGGAGATACAGGGTGTTGAAATTGAATATTTCTGTTCGCAATTTTGAGATAACTTTTGCGAAAAATGTGTTATTCGCACGAACTTTGGTACCTGGGGTTCATTCGACGTGGAAAAATCATAATTTTGTATTTATTTTCATGTGTCGCTGTCATGCGAACGCTGTCATTACTTGTCATGAAAGAACCCCATCCCCACACCATTTCCGAGTAAGAAAGGTACACTTCCTTAACAACTTTGAAGGCCATCGTTTTCGAGATATTCACAATTGTCTATATCGATGCATGTCTTAGCTCCTACGGCGCTCAGATCAGTTGCTGTGAACATAGCAAATTGGAATAATTTTTTTCTTATGAAATATTAATCGAACAATGATTTCCTTGTGTCATTTTTCTTGATTTTTTCGGATTTTCTCTCGTCGTTTCTATAAAATAAAAATATTCGTATTATTTCAATGTATTTGTAGGGGGACAAATCAGATGATTTACCCCAAAATGTCACTGCGTTCAACAAATTTTTCTATCAGGGAGTTTAAAAAAAAATTTAGTAGCTTGTCAGATAAGTTGTGGAACACTCAGTATATTGAACAACAATGCTCTGTGTCTCATACTTGGGAAATTAATATTGGAAATCCGTTGAATAAAATGATGAGAATCATCGATATCAGGAAACAAGTTTGAATTGAAAATTTTCACCCTGTATTTTCCTATTTTCTTATCACGCTTTTCGAATAGTTTTAGTTGATATAAAGTGTTACAAATTTTATTTCCCATCGCGTTTCACTTCTATTAAATATTTTTGTGATAGACTTCTCATGTAATATCGTAGTTGTAAAACACTCAGTATATTGAACAACAATTCTCTGTTTCTCATACTTGGGCAATAAATATTGAAAATCATCGATATCAGGAAACAAGTTTGAATTGAAAAATTTCATCCTGTATTTCACTTAGAGGCGAATTTTCGAAAACATCTCGAGTTAGTAGTCTAATATAAATGATGGATATCGAGAAGGCCGTTTCTGAATATACTGGATCGAATGGGCCATAGTTTTAGTCACCATTTTTGATTTTTTTCACTGAAATGAGATTTTGTCCTAGTTTCTTATCATCCTGTATAATCCAAAAAAGTGCTTTTTTCGTCTTTCATTATCCTCCATAAAACATGAGAACAGTTCTTCCCAATAGTCAGCTCAAGTGGAGTTCTAGAGAAAAAAATCAAGAAATGCAAGACTTTCGAAAAAAAATCGAATTTTCGTTCCAATGGCCAATTAAGGAGAAATCACGAAAACGTCCCGAGATGAGGTCCCAGTGTATCATAATATGACTGACTTTTGATCAGGAAAAAATTTCTCGAGTTCTGGCAGCATTGGAAATGTAGACCATAGTGTAATGGTTTCACTTTACACCCTGTGTAAGTTTTGTTTTGCGGACTTTTTCAGATTGTTCTAGCTCTCTTTGAAGCCGATGAAACATCACATCTGATATCGAAAACCGCATGAAGATCGGTCAATTTTTTAAAAAAATACAGGTCTTCGAAATAGAGTCAAATTATGAGTGGTCCATTTGGGGTGTTGAGAACTGTAGTTTGACACTTTTCAATGTCATACTGATGTTGGCATATGAATGAGTGATTTTAATCTACAAATGAGTTACAGAATGTTTTCATTAATTGATCTCGAATCTACCATTTTCATGTTCAGTTTTCAGTAGTGAATACCATCATTTTCTATCTATATCAACTGAACAGGAAGCAATGCTACAGACAGTATTTCTTTCTCGTTGATAGTCCTCGCTAACGCACGTGTAAAGCCTATTTCACGCCCCTGATACATTGATAACTATTTCGCTGTGACGAACCTATTCCGAGATAAAAGTCGCGTTCTTTTGTGATTCTATAGTGTATGAATTATGTAGGAAGGAATAAGATGGCAACCAATGAAGAATGACATTCATTCGATCACAACCGTGTGACAATAACAAACGATCAAAATGACATATCAATAGGAAACATCAAAGTTGGGATCATATCAATTTGTGGATCTTTGGATTGGATCAATTGGATCAATGATATACATTTTGAATAATAATCTTTGACCTTTCAGATCCATCAGTTTCTTATGCACATTGTTCCTCTTTTGTTGGCTTATCTTTCTCATTAAAAGAAGA
Organism: Phaedon cochleariae; assembly: GCA_918026855.4. Classification (NCBI taxonomy): domain Eukaryota; kingdom Metazoa; phylum Arthropoda; class Insecta; order Coleoptera; family Chrysomelidae; genus Phaedon; species Phaedon cochleariae. Next base: position 5,088,751 of record OU896716.1, on the reverse strand, counting down.
ACTATAACCTATTCCGTATCTACTTCTTTGTCAGTTTTCGATTACAACAAAATGAGTATGATATTTGTCAAATACCTCTTTTTAGTCAAACATTCGAAACATTCCACAACACATTCGATGTTTTGAGACCAAATGGCCAGTGCCACCAGGATGATGACAAATTCTACAGAATAGTCGATAAAACGGTGATTCTGTGATTCCCATTCCTTCAAATCTCCATATTAGGCGTTCATCGATTTTCGTAATAACTGATTTATATATGTCCTTGGTTTTATGCACCTTCAGTTTCCGTCTCCACATCTGTTTAGATCTCCGAATTCAATTTTGATCAATTCCCAGATATCCGATTGACATAAAGATTTACGCAGATGAACAATACACTGGAACTTGGCCCTAAATTCCGAAGTTGATGGATTTCTCCCAGTTCCTCAACCTATCTGATATGACTTTATAGTTCAGCAGGGGGATTATTTCATATTTGAGTGTTGGATGAACAGAGACCAGGTTATGAAGTGTCTGTTTTTCTTGCAAAGCCATTTCCCGTGACGATACATCACCGTTATCGAAAGATTCGAGATGATTTCCCAAGAATGACGGATGAGTTTTTTTTGTTGATCTGAGGCTCGTATAGATGGGTATGTCTGGAAAAGATTCAAGGACCTTCCAATTATCGAGATTTCCATCCATTTTCCTCATGCTGACATCGAAACTATATTGATATAATTATAGTGTGCATCAGCCAAGGGGAATAAATTCGATAATGTTCAACGCTCAGACACGTCGATTGATATTATTAGAAGAGCATTCTTTTCAACAAAAACTTCGTATACAAGGTGTGTCATGTAGCAGGTGTTTCTGAATGAAACTATTGAATCACTGGAATGCAAGGGAAAGCACAGTAATCACCGACTAACTCAATCATATAATAATAATAAACGTCTTTATTTGATTTAATGTTTATACAAACATTTGGCAGAGCGAAGTTTAGCCATCATGGCTACTCTTACACCTAACCCTGCACATTTATAATACATAATACATAAACTTAACATACTTCAATCACTAAGTGCAGATGACTTGCAATTATTCAATTTTTCTATAATGAATGAATGTAAATAAATATAGTTTAATTTCAAATGGCATTTTGTTCGAGCAATAAATGTAATTTGAGGCGTTTCTTGAAGGAAAGAATAACATTAATTTTGAAAGAGGAATCAAGTGAATTGTACAATTTCACAGCATTATAAGAGAAAGATTTCTGGTACAAAGCTGTCGAATGGCGTGGTATATCCAATGTGTTGTTAACTCTTACATTCACATTATGTTGTTGGTTACGAAATTTTAATTTGTTTCTTAAATAGATTGGAATTGACGTAATCAGCAAACGATGAACAAAAATAAGACAATGATATTTCCACAAAAACTCAATATTTAGCCATCTGAGTGCACGAAAATAGTGACTGATATGATCAAATTTTCTGAGACCATAGATGAAACGACAACAGGTATTTTGTATTTTTTGCAATCTTGTCTTAGTAACTGAGTCTAGATAAGGATAAAAAATTATAAGACAATACTGAAGAATTGGCAAGACGATAGTTTCACACAGATTCTTTCTTAGGGAAAAATTCAAAATATTTTTATTTACAAAAAGGAGTTTCAGTGACAGATATGATTTTTTTACTAAATTATTTACCTGGCTCGTAAACTTGAAGTCATATCCATTATCAGTCCAAGATTCTTAGCTTCAGTAACCAGTGGTATGGGAACGTTGTCAATATGAAGAATAATTTCATTTCTGATTATTTCGTAAATATGCTTCGCGCAAAACAGCATAGCTAATGATTTCTTAGGATTCAGTTTCAGAGCATGTTTTTCACAATAATTGTTCAGGAGTTCCAAGTCACTGTTCAGCCTTTGAACTGCAACAGGAATATTTTCTATATTAAAACTGTATTTTATTTGGGTATCATCTGCATAAGATTGCATTTCACAAAACTCAATATTTCTATATATATCGGCAGGGTATACGAGAAAAAGTAGTGGTCCCAATATGGAACCCTGTGGTACCCCTGACCTAACATGACCTGGAGAAGATATGCCTTCACATGTACGAACTTTCTGTGTTCGATCGGCAAGATAGGAGGAAAAGAATTCGACTGCGATATTTTCCAAACCGTAATACTTTAATTTTGAACAAAGTAACTTATGGTCGACAGTGTCGAATGCTTTCGAAAAATCCAATAGCACTAGCACTGTCGCCTTTTTTCTGTCAATGGCTGTTATAATATCATCATTTATTTTTATTAATGCACTTGTGATACTATGTCCACTTCTAAAACCTGATTGATGTGATGAAATAATATTTTTTTGTAATACATAATTTTGTAATTGACTATTTACGAATTTTTGCAAAATTTTGCTTAAAACTGGCAATGAACTTATTGCTCGTAAATCGCAATAATCTGATGGATTATGGTTCTTAGCTATAGGGTTTATAATTGCATTCTTCCACCCAGATGGGAAATAACCAATCTCCAGGCAGCAGCCAATAATATGAGTTATATACTCCAATATTGCAGTCGAGCACAGCTTAATCATATATAATGATATGTTATCAATACCACTGGCGTTAGATTTGATGCTATCAATGATTTCTAATATTTCTATTTGACTGGGAAGACGAAAACTGAATTTCATATTTGGTTTACATGTATTACTATTGTAAAAATTAACTAAACCTTGATCGGCTTGTACTGTATTGAAAGAGGATAAAAATGTATTGTTTATTATTGATGGGTCAGTTAGATTATCAAGAAGCCCGGTATTCGGTTGTCTTTGAATTTTAATTTTTTTAAGAACTTTCCACATGTCAGATGTATTGTTTTGTTGTAAAAACTTCAAGTATCCTGCTTTCTCTCTACGTATTGCAGCAAGCGTATAGTTGCGTAAATGTTTATAGTGCTGCCAGTTTTCTTCGGTTTTTTCCCTTCTATATTTGGCAAGAGCTTTGTCTCTTTCACTCATGATAATTTGACAGTATCTGTCAACCAAGGCGCATGAGCCTTATTCATACGAACAGTGCGTATCGGTGCATGCCTGTTAAATAATTGAGTAACGTTTAAAGTCAAAAAACCAACTATTTTCTGGATCATATGCTGTGGGTTCAGAACAGAAATATTTATTTTGCGCCAGTGAATTGTGCTATTGAGCCAGCCCAATTCACAGGCTGCTCCTGATATTGATGGAGGATCCCAAGTGACTGTAACAATGAGCTTTGAAATAATGACTATAGAAAATGAATCAGTAGTGTGGTGTGGTATGAAGACTTCACATATATTTCTCAAGTATAGGAAAGGTTGGGAAAATAAAATACAGAAACGCCCGAATGAATCCGAGTTTTTGTGGGGCAGCTTTCGCGATGGATCTGACATCTGATGATCTGATGATCATCTAGAGATTCCCTATGATTTACTAATGGGGAGCTTGCAATACCGAAGTAGTAATGTGTGAATCTCCAGTTGTTGATCTTCGATGGTGAAGCCATTTTGTCTGTCAATAATGATTCTTGAGCCTCCAAGAGTTGGTACGTTCATTGTTGAAGGTTTTTTCCATCATTTGGGAGATAACTCGAACAGGTTAATAGAGCCATAGTTGTTGGGCAAGTTTTTTTTTATTCACTGGAGATGGGTTGGCCTCCAGCTATTTTCCGACAAGATGAAAAACACCTGACTTGTACGAGATAATTACCCAATTGCCAAAAGTATATTTGACTAAAGTATAAATCAGCAGATCCCTAAATGGTGCACTCTCACCTGTGACATATGTTCAAGATGAATCTGAAGGAGAAAAAAAAGGAAACCCTAATTCACATGTGATGGGGTCAGAAAGGACATCTCTAACAGGGCAGAGGTGTCAAGCAGGTCAGAGCCTATACCAAGATGCGAGGCATGCGCCATCTCGTTAGCTGGCAGCTTCGCATTCTCCTGCAGCTACAGGAGTCAGTAGACGCGCTGTGATGCTGCAGGAGCGTCACGATTCGTCGGATCCTGCTAATCCTGTGCGGGAGATCGCGCGAGTTATCCTGCGAGACTTTTCGAGGGTGGATTGAGGTGTGCGAATGACATAGGGGGTTTTAGCTGTGCTAGGGTCGGTACATTTGATGTGCTGTGGATTTTCGGTGGTTAGTGGTTGAAATTCATTCGGACATTAGGTTAGTTTTTCTCGAATTTATCTATGGCCATATAGTTCTTGAAATTGTGAATTTATTTCAAGAGTTCCAGTGTCCAACACATTATTACAAAACATATAATATACAAGGCAACACATGATTTTTTTTGCGAGTAAAAATTGACTGAGGATGTTATAAGCGTAGCGTTGGTAGGTGAAAGTAGATACTTGTGGCTCTCAGCAAACATTTTGAATCACACCTCCATCCATTTCCAAGAATAACTCATCAATAGTGAATATACAATGAAAAGGAAGAAAGAAAGCACAAAGTCATCTCTACTACTTCACTACTGATGTGTAAATCAATCAAGGGGACATGTTTCGGACTCATCAGAGTCCATCTTCAGCCGTTTTCAGAAGTTAATGGAGGTGAAACAGTATTTCAAATTGGATGCCGATATCTATCATCATAATGATGGACATCGACATCCAATTTATAATAACGGCTGAAGATGGACTTTTATATGTACGCAACATGTACGCAACAGTAATAAAGTAGTGGAGATGACTTCGTGCTCTCTTTCTTTCTTTTGAAAAATTTCACTCCACTTTGATCAAACATGGACGTCTACAAGAGATTGAATATATACCATATATATATTGTCTGAACGAGTATATTAACTTCAGTTTCGTAGTGGAAATTCACCCAAACTCACAATGGAGACGTCAATTGCATACCAAGTACCTCCAAACTCCTGAACTTGCAAACTACCGAACCGTATGTTTCAGTAGGTGTCTATGGAAAACATGTATTATTGAAACTAGAACTGAGATGTGTGGGATAAAATCAGAGAAACGTTCTTCAAATAAACCAGAAACAATCAACAAGTGGTACGTATACCTATCAAACTAGATATCATAGGATGATAGTCAGATTATAATCGGATATTGACAGCCCATGGACCCCATGGTGTTCTTTGAAATGGATTCCGATGTAAAAATATCAAAAACCAGTAAACAATCATAAATTGAACTCAAGAGAGTTGAGGTAAAATAGGTGATATATTGAAAATATTTAATTGAATTGGAAGATTCTTCGAATTGGAGATGAGGACAGCGCCTATGTAGTGAATGAGTTTTACTTGAATGTCTCGTCATCAACTGAATTTAAATTGAGTGAGAATGTGATAAGCAATAGCGTTGGTAGGTGAGAGGAGATACTTGTGGCTCTCAGCAAACATTTCGAATCACACCTCCATCCTCTTCCAAAAATAACTCATCGATAGAAAATATACCATAGATATTGTCTGAAGGAGTATATTCACTCCAGTTTCGTAGTGGAAACTTACCTCATACTCAGTCGCGCACTCACGATGGAAATATCAATCGCATACCAAGTAACTGCAAAATCCTGAACTTGTAAATTACCGAACCGTAGGTTTCAGTAGGTGTCTGTTGAAAACATGTATTATCGAAACTAGAACTGAGATGTGTGGAATAAAATCAAAGGGACGTTCTTCAAATAAACCAGAAACAATCAACAAGTGGTAAACCTATCAAAGTACATATCATGAGAAGATAGTCAGATGATGATCGGATATTGACAGCCCAACGACCTCATGGCGTTTCTGGAAATGGATGTCAATGTAAAAATATTAAAAACCAGAAAACAATTATAACTCTATACTTGGGATAGTTATTGGTAGTACCACATTGATTAACTCACATCAGTTGTTGTATGACTTCGTTTTCTTTTTATAATATTTGATTGAATTGGAAGATTCTCTGAATTGTAGATGAGGACAGCACCTATATAGTGAATAAGATTTACTTGGATGCCTCGTCATTACCTGAATCAAAATTGACTGAGAATGTAATAAGCAATAGCGTTGGTAGGTGAAAGAAGATACTTGTGGCTCTCAGCAAACATTTTGAATCACACCTCCATCCATTTCCGAGAATAAATGATCAAAAGTAAACATACCATTGATATTGTCTCGAAGGATTATATTAACTTCAGTTTCGTAGTGGAAACTTACTCTAAACTCACTCTCGAGTTCACAATGGAGACGTCAATCGCATATCAAGTACCTCCACAACTTTGAACTTACAAACTACCGAACACCGAACCGTATGTTCCAGTAGGTGTCTATGAAAAACATGTATGATTGAAACTAGAACTGAGATGTGTTGAATAAAATCAAAGGGACGTTCTTCAAATAAACCAGAAACAATCAACAAGTGGTAAACCTATCAAAGTATATATCATAGGAAGATAGTCAGATGATGATCGGATATTGATAGCCCAACGACCTTATGGCGTTTCTTGAAATGGATGTCAATATAAAAAAATCAAAAACCAGAAAACTATTATAACTCTTCTTGGGATAGTTATTGGTAGTACCACATTGATTAACTTACATCAGTTGATGTATGACTTCGTTTTCTTCTTATAATATTTCTTCGGATTGTAGATGAGGACAGCACCTATATTGTGAATAAGATTTACTTGGATGCCTCGTCATTACCTGAATCGAAATTGACTGAGAATGTAATAAGCAATAGCGTTGGTAGGTGAAAAAGATACTTGTCGCTCTCAGCAAACATTTTGAATCACACCTCCATCCATTTCCAAGAATAAATGATCAATAGTAAATATACCATTGATATTGTCTCAAAGGATAATATTAACTCCAGTTTCGTAGTGGAAACTCACCCTAAACTCACTCTCGAATTCACAATGGAGACGTCAATCGCATACCAAGTACCTCCACAACTTTGAACTTACAAACTACCGAACACCGAACCGTATGTTTCAGTAGGTGTCTATAAAAAACATGTATGATTGAAACTAGAACTGAGATGTGTGGAATAAAATCAAAAAGACTTCCTTTGAATGAACAAGAAACAATCAACAAGTGGTAGGTATACCTATCAAAGGACATATCATAGGAAGATAGTCAGATGATGATCGGATATTGACAGCCCATATACCCCATGGTGTTCTTTGGAATGGGTTTCAATATAAAAATATAAAAAGAAAAACAGGAAACAATCTGCTCTTCTTGAGATAGTTAGTGGTGGAATCAGTTGATGTAAGGATTTTTTATCGTCCTCAGAAATTGAACTAGATGTAGATGAGAACAGCACCCTCGACAGCACCTATATGTAGTGAATAAGCGTTACTTGGATGCCTCGTCATTACCTGAAACAAGTTTTTCACTTTGAGTTCGATTTGGTTTCTGAAGCTTGTTGTAGACTTTTTCAACATAAAATTCCACAAGATGTATAGTCATGGATGTTGAGATTATTCTTCAGAGATGATTGACACCTGTTTCTGCTTATCAGAGCTTTTCAGAAACACATAAACTATCGTATTGAATATATATTGAGACTTCATGAATATCTCCCAAGTTTGCTTTATTGAATCTTTGAAATTCTCTCAGCATTCCAGATACCCCTAGTTTATCTCTTGGAGTGCACGAAAGGGAATCCCTATAATGTTCGAAGAGCATCGTGCGTACTTGGGCAGGATAGGAAAAAGAGGTAGGTAATGTAATATGAAAGAACACTGTTCGTGTGTTTTTTCAGACTAGTCCAATTCATCTCATCCTTTTTTTAACTCTTGGAGCACACGAAAGAAAATTCCTATAATGTTCGAAGAACATCTTGAGTATACCTAAGGAGGATAGAAAGAGTGGGTGTTGGCATCTCCTTCGAACTTTTGGAGGTTATTTTTCCTTGGGAATACTTTCATAAGAGAAACCAGATTCCCATAACAATGATCCTAATTCTGAGTCCTCGTATGTCCCTTAGTATAATCAAGAGATTTTTATGAAATATAGTCTGGAAAGTTGAGAATGAAATAATGAAATTTTGTTGAAAATACGACACTTTTATCATTTTATTTTCGACTTTTCTCAGTTTGGTTCAAGATTCAGAATTCTGATCACCATGTATCTGTTCCGATTGAATATCAGTAAATAGTGAATCAAATGTTGAGATAGGGACATGTGAGCTGTTTTGGCCGATAATAGTTTCAACACAAACAAAATCTTGAAAATGAAAAATCTCTATTTTGAACATGATGAAATTGGTTCTTCAGGAAGAATCTGAAAAGTCAATGAAACACAGGGTATTCTATTCGAAATAACAAAGTTGTTGCTAGTATTTGATGGAAGCGGCAACACTGCATTGCCGAAAATATTTCAAATGTAAAGAGCGTATTCTAGGATATAAGAATGCATATTTTCATGGATTTCTCCCGCATTATTCTCAATATAGATAATTTGAGCTCGTCGTGACATACCCTGTATAGACACCTCCACCCTCCCAAATACGTCACTGGTTGTTTCGATACAGGGAGTCATAATCATTCCCTAATTCCACGTTGGTCGCAATGTTGAGCTATAAGTAATGAGTACGGGAAACTTTGTTGGAAATCATAATTCTTCGTTCCATCCATTTCAGAATTGTGGGATTAATTAGAGATTATCGTTAGAGATCCTAACGAATTCTACAAATTTCATGAATGAGAGAAACTGGAGAGACAACTTCATTCCAGAAATTATATATTATACGTAATATTGATGATATTACAGGTGCGGATCTAGGTGATGTTTGAGGGAGGGCGTTGAAATTCATGACCATCTAGGTATTTTGACCTCCTTCCTCTTTACCAAAATAATTATGGAACATCAAAAATATTCAATTGCTACTCGTCAAAAGAGTATAGAATTATGTTAGTCTCTCAGAATGGACGAATGTCTGATAGTGTTCAAAAACTACTCGTTACAATTTTCCAATTGTATAGAAAAAGTTGAGAGAAAAACATGAAACACTCCTGCTATCATTAAAACTTGATTTTCTGTTCTGATTACATTATCCATTTTCTGGAAACAAGGCTAACCATAGATACACTCAGCATTATCCCAACGTATCTTGTCTTGCATTCACATTATACGTTCAACTAGAACAAGCCGAAGCCATTTGAATATCAAGACAAACGACATTACTTGTAAACGTAAGAAAAAGATGAATCAGCTAGAATATCGTTGGAGCTGTTTCAGACATTGAAGAAAAAGAAAGTACTCTCATATACTACTCCAATTCTGAATTGATTCGAATTTATTTATCTTATCTTATTGAACATACTTCAGATGATGCCTATACAGGTAGGTACTATACAGGAGTGTAATTATACAGCAATGGATGCATGATGGAAGCTTCACAAACAATAATGTAGAATAGAATAGAATAGAAGTTTATCAACTATTTTATGTACATACAAAGCACATTTATAGCAGGTGAAAATAGTAGATTGTTTTATTAGGATCAAACGTGACACTTTGTTTGACAAGTCGAACAAAGTCACTTTTGATTCGAATGAAACATACTATTTTTTCTGCAACCGAAACAATTAACTCAAATAAACATGTGAAGTAACCACCAATGCCGTGTCATATGTATGCAATGCAACAAATATTGACAAATAATCCATGTGGTGAGAATATTCTACCTGCATTAACAGCAGGTTAGGTTTTCTAGGATGTTCGAATTGTAGTTTCAATATAAATACAACCACAGAGTGATATATCTGTGTAAAGACCAGGTGCTCTAATGGCAAATACCGCGCCAGTGCCAGCTATAGGAACAAGACGTGGAAAATGTTAGGTTAGTGAGCATATCAACAATGGTAATATTGATTATTTATTCCTCTCCATACTACACTGTGTTTGACTTGATGATCAAATGAAGCTAAACAATATCGTTGTTTGAGACAAAAAACTATTGCTTGCCGTGATTATTCAAAAACAAGTTATCCATCCCGAGAATAACGAATGAAATACAGATCAAGCAAGTACGAGAATCTTGAAGGCTTCCCTGATCGAAACAAAAATACTTAACTGAGATGTTTATAATTCCAATACTAAACTATAATAAGGTGTATTCATATCTCCAGCATGGGTATGAAATGCCAAATCTGCTGGAATCGGAAACAAATCAGGTATGCGTCTCAACCCAAATGACCAACCGTCACAATGTTGTTTATTCTTGATGACGTCCAGTAGATCCTTTTTAGTTCCTAGGAGCTAAAGTTCATAGGAACTAAAATTCAACTTCAGCTCCTAGGAACTTAATATGTTGCCTAGCAACATACCAATTTTTGAGTCAGTAATAAAAACGTCAATTTAAGAGCTAATTTTGGTATCAAAATGGACGACTTTTGTGTCGGTTGCAGAAAAACATTTATACATGTAAATTAGTAATTAAACAGACAATTTTTTTTTAAATACATACTCATAAAATCACTGTGTGAACTGTGTGATGATCATTATCTGTTAAGTTTCAGAAATCAGCACTGAGATATTCCTCAACGGAGTAGAGACTGTTGCTAACTAAAACGTGTTTTTTGGTTTTGGGTATGTAATTCATAGAAAAACAGTGTGTTTTGCTAGCACACTAGCTTCTCAAAGTGGAATAGTCATATAACCATCAATCAGAAAGAAAGTACCCTTCAATATCTTCTATAGAATTCTGCAGATATATATGTTAAGTTTATTCTGGATGCAAATGATACGAACGGAATAGGTATATTTCTAATGTCATTATCATGATGCTATATGTAAATACTACCCTTATTGTCCCACAAACAAATTTTTCATCATCATCCAGTAGCGCATCTAGGATTTAGTTCTGGGAGGGGTAAATGTCCAATAATCAGGTAGATATTTAATATATGACATATTCACATAAAATATATAGGAAACAGAAACCTATCATTGAGTATGAAAACTAAAAATAAAAGACGAATAAAAAAATCAAGAACATAAAAAAATTGTCATCAACATTCGAACAAAAATAAAACAAGAATAAAATACAAGAATAACAAAAAAACATCTCAAAATATAACAAAAAAACTCTTTGGAAAGAGGAGATTACAAAATGAAGTCTAGTCTTCTATTTTTTTTGGTAGCATATCGATTAATAACATCTTCGACATCTACCTGAATCTCTCTATGTATGCATAGCATTGCCAAACCTGAAAGCCTTTCTTGCAGCATGGTTGAGCGTAGCCAAGTTTTCAATCGTTCAAGGCAGGAAAAACTCCTTTCCGCAGAAGCCACACTAACAGGCAAGGTGACAAGTATTTGTAGGCATTGTTCAATAATGGGAAACATATATCCATCACAAGATATAAAGAGATCTGAATCTTTAACATCATTTTGTGTAACGGATTTCCCCAACTGAAACTCAGAATTTAGTTTTATGAAAGTTATATCATTGCTCATATTATCATGCAACCTATTGATGTAGTCTGTTATTGTTTGAAGTGATTTAGTAAGTGCATCGGGATTTCTTGAACAGAAGATTGAATAAAAAATATATTGAACTCAAAAGTATTCAGTCCCTCTTCATCAAACCTAAAACGAAAGTATCAACATATTCTGCTTGTATATTACTACGATATACTTGTCGTTTTATTATTCTTGGACTATGAATATCTATCTCCATTTTCTCATGAATATCACGAACCAATTCAAAAATAGCTTTAAATTGACGCTCAGCTCGTTTATCTTCCAAAACCAAAATTACATTTTCTATAACTTTATCAGCATATTGTCTGTCGATTGATTTTGTTTGTAAAATCTTACTTACATTAACTGTTAAAGCTGAAATTTCACTCAAGCTATAAAGAGAAACAATAAATTCTGTAGAAGTAATTCCAGTTTTGAGAATCTCAGCTTTAGACGATGAATCGCGGTCTTTCCAAGTTGAAATGATTCTGAGCAAATCAACAATGCTTTCAAAGCAACTTTTATATTGCAGCACTGATTCATACCTATCTACCCATCTAGTATCACAAAGAGTTTTGAGTTGAGTATTACCTAATGCCGATGCCCTGATACGCCCGTGTCCTGAGGGGGGTAATTACCCCCTTTACCCCCACTCCTTGAATGCGCGCCTGTCATCATCACACATGTTTCCTCAACTAAATGAACTGGTACAGATAATATCAAGAGGAAGGTTTGAACCCCCTTCAACTACGACCCTGATGCGTTGTATCATGATCACCAATAGTTGAATATCGCTATTTTAACTCACGCAATTCCAGGTTTGCAGCATTTAAGCTCTTTTCATCAAGCATCAATAAAGAATTAGGTTAATCTGATGGCAATATATTGCCGTTTGATTGATTCCGCGGATTATTCTGAAAAATATTCAATTTATAGGGTGGACCTGAAAACTAGGAATGTCAGTGAAATTTACATCCAAGTTGAAGATTTATAAGAGGGGGTCGAGAAGTAAGAGAAAAGAGATCGATCAAAGTTGAACAAGAATTACAAATAATGTCGTAAAAATTATTATTCCAGATGGAGTATGACTTCCGGATATATCAAGTTTCGATAGTCGCAACTTTCCAAGACTCGAGAATTTCCACACTCTGTATATGGTTTTGAACTATCACAACTACATGTTCGTATTCAGAAAGAAGTTATAGAAGCCACAGCATAGGCAAACTCAGAGTCATGATTCATTTTAGATATACTATGCAGTACATGATATACAAACTAGCAGCTTGTTTATACAGGGTGGTCCAGATTGAACTCCATTAATTTTGATAGGCGACGGAAAAAGAGTTGACTTCCATGAAGAAACTTTGGTTATAAATGCATTTCAACGTCAAAGTTTCGGGTAAGAATTCGATATCTAACCACAACTTTCAGTAAATCAATGTATTATATCATCTCTGGGTAATTATTGTGATCACTCGAAGAAATTCTCGTTTTTCTTCGTCTTATATTCTGCGTTGTCACTAGAAATTCAACAACAGATCAAATTTTCGGATTATCTGTCCAATTCAAGGAATGAAATACGTCTGCAAATTTTTTATTGAGGGCTTAGTTTTTGAGATAGGTACTCATTCCAATTCGGAGGTTTACAAAAAGGATGAAATTGATGAGGTTCTGTGGAAACTTCCAATAATTTTTATGATTTTCAGATTACAGTGTTGATTTCGATGATTCCAAACCTCAATCGAGTTGTCAAAACTCTGACACCCTGTATATTTGTTAGGAAGCATTTTCAGCCAAAGTTTTTCAAAAGTCTACTTCTTTCCCGTTGTTCTATTACCTATCAACATTGATGACGCTCAACCTGTGGAGAATAGAATAAAATAGAATAGAATAGATTTATTCAACCAATTTACATTTAGTGTTTGGCAAGTCATGTACAATACAAATCCATTGAATCTACGAAATTTGAATATCTAAATATATGAAAATTGGAACAATAGAACACAAACATATGTCACATGGATGAACAAATATCAATCACACGCACACACAATTAAGTTCAATTGAAATTAGTAAGTGTTTCTCAATAAGGAGTCGAATGGAGACAGTAAATAATCTCCTGAAGTGTGAAAGCAGTGTATCAAAATATAAATTTTTATAACTAACTTGAATCTGGTGAGACTCAACGATTTTATATTCTGAGGAAGAACATTATAAGAATTCAGATATATAGAATTTTTTGCCGATTTTGTAGATTTAAAGCGAGGTAATCTGAGATTGTCTACTTTTCAAGTCTGGTAACTGTGAACACATGAATTAGTCATGAGATCATTTTTATTCTCATGAATCTCCAAAAGGGACAAATAGATATACAATAATGAAGGAAGAGGCATAATTTTGAGTCGTCTAAATAAAGGTTGGCAGTGATCCCTGAATTCAACTCCAGCTACAATTCTGACTGCCCGTTTCTGAAGTTTGGAAATTTTTTGAGAACTACAAGAGTTACCCCACAATAAAGTACCATAACGGACATGCGAGTGAAAAAGAGCAAAGTAGCATGTTCTAATAATATCAGACGACAATAGTTGATTTTTCAAATTTCTCAGCACGAAAATTGAACAAGAAAGTTTCGAACCAAAGTAATTTGACATTGTCTTCCGTTATATTCTGGTTAATGGTGAAAAATATAAGTTTTTGAGTCTTATCCTCATTGAGTTTCAAATTATTTGAAGTAAACCATTGTTGAGCTATAATGATAGAGTCAGCATTCATGGAATGCAAAACGTCCAAATTAGTACAAAAAATCAATCAACATTGTATCATTAGCAAATGCTATGCATGACTTTGGAAACATAGAATGAAACAGGTCATTGACGTAAACAATGAAAAGAAGAGGCCCTAGAACAGAGCCTTGTGGTACTCCATGTGACACTGACATTAAATCAGGAAATATTTCATTTATATAAATACTTTGTTTGCGACCTGACAGGTATGATCTAAAAAAAGACAATGGTAAACCTCGAACACCATACATAATATGACAACTTTTCATAGAGTATATCATGAGATACGCAATCGAAGGCCTAAGAGAGGTCACACAATGTGATCGACACATTATTTCCATTCTCATGGCCTTGAACGATGTCACTCATAACCTTCAAGATTGCTTGGGTAGTGCTACACTTACTCCGAAATCCGAACTTACACCAGTTAAGTAGCTTATTATTTTTCAAATAAGTCGCAAACGTTTACTTCAAGATAATTTCAAATAATTTAGAAAATAAACGGAATTATTGAAATGGGACGATAATTATCGACGACTTCCATCTGACCTTTTTTGAAGAGAAGAAGCTCTGAGAACATAGTACTCTGTGCTCTGTGCTCTGAAATAAACGAAGGAGATTGTCGTAATTTCCTACTACACAGAAAACTGCAAGAATATTCGAACACTTACTTGTGCAGGGTTTTTTAGAAGAGATCATAGGCTCCGTTTGGTTTGATGGTTGATTTGTATTCACAAATCTGAAAAGCTCACTAAACCATGTTTGGCACGATGAAGGACTCCTCCACAAACTACCATCATACGGCTTTCCACCTCAGCTATGTCATCTTTTATCGAGTTTTCTTTCAGGCAGATCGCTTCACGTGGTGGTGGACGGTGTATCGTCGATACCATTGGCATCAATTCCGGCGTTCCACAAGGATCAATTTTGGCACCAACTTTATTCCTGCTTCATATCAATGATCTGTTGGGAGTATCCACAGCTTTGCAGATAATAGTACCCTCCATACTGCGTTCTCTTCCAGAATTCCCATATCTTCCCAGAAAACTAAGAACTCACGGCGCAGGCAGGTCAATGCTGTCAATGAAGATCTTGCTGAAATCACAGCCTGGGGAACCAACAACCTAGTTGAATTCAACGCCACCAAAACTCAAGCCTGCATTTTCTCTAGAAAGGCGGAACTCAGTATGCCCGATATTGTAATGTCTGGCTCCACCATTCCCACCAAGCCCACATCTATGCTCGGTATTTCCATCAGCAACACTCTTTCATGGGATAATCATGTCAGATCCGTCGCAAAAGCTGCTTCACAAAAACTCGGATTCTTGTTCCGTGCGAAAAGCTACTTTACACCTCAACAGCTTCTCATGATCTACAAAGCGCAGATACGGCCTGTTCTAGAATACTGTTCCCACATATCCATCCAGAGAAGAGCCATTCGCCTGGTGGGTGACGCCACACTCACTCACTCTTTGACATCATTGGAACACCGTAGAAAGGTCGGCGACCTTTCACTTTTCTATCGATACTTCCACGGGAAATGTTCTTCGGAAATCTCTGCTATCATCCCTCCACTAGCAATACCAATCAGACGAACTAGACAAGCCCAGTCAGCACATCCTTTCGTTGTCAACCTCGAAATATGTCGAACAGCACTTTATCAAGACTCCTTCATCCCTAGAACGGCTAGGCTCTGGAATTCATTGCCTGTGGAAGTATTCCCAACAACATATAATCTCCAAAAGTTCAAAGAAAATTCCAATACCTACCTCCTGTCCCTATAGGGATTCCCTTTCGTGCGCTCCAAGCGATAAAAAAAAACACATCTCAGGAGATGCATACAGTTGAATGAATCAATATCCACCAACGCAGGTGATTCATGACTTACAGTGGATGTGATTTAAATCAGGAGTGATGAAAGAAGTAACAGTCACAACTTCACCAAATGAACAATTTGATAATCACCAACGGTCATGGACAAAAGGAATATTTCGAAGGATTAATCCTTCATCATCAGCAAATTCATAAAAAGAAGAAAATCTGTAAGAGGAAAACAACGCTTAAGATAGTTTTTGTGTATTGTTGAAAAGTCTGAATACATCTACCAAAAAATATCAAGTCTCAAGCAATTTCCTAAACCTATCGTATTTTGTTTTGTCAATCCACCCTGTGAATAAATCCATCGAAAACAATCAAGCAATCGATCTCATATGTGAAACGAAAAAGTATTCGAACAATATTCCATTCGAACAAATTCATCAAATTCGTCATGTTTCCATTAAACCTTTTTTATGTGCAACCAATCACAGTTAGATGAAAAACAAAAAAAAAAATGCAGTGGTCCATGATAATAAAAGAATACTCCGATGTATAGTTATTGTTGAAATCTGTCGGATGGATATGATTCGTTACGTCACGAACAAAATTTGGGAGAGATATGTTTTCATTTAATATGAATGAATGCAATATTTTGCTGTTATGTATATTTAATCAACATGACACTTGGCGTTCATACCAATATATTTGTAGTGATTCTTTTCAATTTATTCATCGGCTGTGCATGTATGAGACACATTTCATTCCAATTTGTTCTGAAAATCACGTTTTGCCTACTATGTAGGCACAATTTGAATTATTATTATTTCACTACTACCATTACTACTACCACTAAATCATAATAGTTATTCATACACAAAGGTAGTGAGGATAGTTATTTATTATAGAAAAAACGAAGTTGGGGTCCACTTCCGGTACAACCGAGAGTGCCACAGTCTTCAAAATATTTTAGCCGGATAGCACACTGAGAAAAACTGGTTAATTAAAACGTCTAGTTGGTATTTTTTCAGTACCGATAATTAAAAATATTTGGAATTTTATTAACAATGACAACGTATCCTTATTTCCTACGAATGACTTTTCTATTTTTCGCCAATTATTTGTCATCAATAAAAATACTATTTGTCAGTCAATTAAAATTTCATATTGGGGTTAAAAAACCTCATTCTGGGGTTACTAACAACAGCTGACTATTTGCCACAACTGATGACACATTTATCGTAAAAGGTTTATCATTATTCATAGCAGAAATTGTTTAGCCATAACCAATAATTTTAGTTGTACTGCGTCGTTCGGGACCACCTCGCGTCTCTTCGGGACCCACCGGCAAAAATTGCATCTTGCATCTGTTTGTCTTTCTGTTTCATCATTTGAACTTGTATCTTAATAGTGGGTAGATCGCACGGTCATCGAGCTTAGACAAAATAAATAAAATAATTGTCTAGTGTAGCCGGGAGCGTCGTGTCACAGATGGTCGTGTTCTTGCTGGTTCACTGCTCTGTGTGTTTTCAAATCACTGTTTTGTGTTTTTTTGCACTTTGCGCTGAACCATTTGGCATTTGGTTGGCAAAATAATAATTCGCAGTTTACCATCGTTATCTGTGCGTCACTAGTTATCAGGTTTAGGTACCTATTCACAATTCAGTTCAGTTTACGAAGGGCGACGGTGAGAAACGTCCATCCGACGTCACGTGTACACGGTGTATATTTATAATTCCCTCTGTTTTTGCTGAGCTGTGGCCTGTGGCACTTACGGTGTCTGGTGTATTCCTGTTCACGATTCCATTGGAAATTGGAAGGAAAATGGCATACAAACTGTTATTATTAGAATGGGGCCTTGATTTTATTTGATATAAAACTATTAAGTTGCCAGAATAACTAAATTATATTTCAAACGTAACTAAATCACTTTTGATAGTGACTAGATTCCATTTCAGTCACAATTAAATATTCAATTTGCAACAACACACTCACTATTAACGTCAAAAGAAATGAGTAATTGCTCCAACTGGGATAATTTGTTGTGATAACAAACATATATTGAAACAGTACTAACAATCTAATTGTCATAACTATGTATCTTGATTGTGGCAAATAAAACTTGGTATTATTCCTTAAAAAGGCTTATTAGTTACCACAACAACGTCGTAGATGACTCAACTAAACTTTTCATTTGAGGCAAATAGGCGTTTCCAGTAAAACATGATTAGTTATGGCAACAACTAATGCTTGCTGTACCCTATCGTACTAAAAATTTTTTCTGTAGTTACTAATTTATTAGTAACGGCTACAAATTTTTTCCCTCAGTGCACTTATCAACAATAGTGAACTCCCAAATTTTCGAATTCGGCCCACCTATGGTTTCCTATTTATTGATCGATGCAGTTCCTGGAGAGACTGTATACGGGAAAAAAATCGGTTTGTCATAAAATTGTTCCTGTAAAATTCCCATCGCTTTTTTGCTCTCCTACAAAAGAGAAGATCCTTCCTTATTGAACATAAATTCATTGAACCCCTCCCGTTCCAATTTCGTCATTATATCCCCATTCACGCGTTGGCAAGCAATCGATAGCACTTTCTACATGTCATACTTTATTCAAAGCCGGGTCCAAATTAGCTGGAGAAGCCTGGAAACGCGCAGAACTAATGGCACTCCAACATGTTAGACTGATGCGGGTCCATCGGATGACAGGTTTATTCATGTTTATTCAAGTTTGAGTATCTGGAAATCCACAAGAATCAGGAACGGGATACATGAATCAAATTATCGGACGAGCCACTTGAGTATACAGGGTTATTGGTGATTCAAAACCTTCCTTTGGGGATGTGATAGGAGAGGTGGTAGAAAGTGGATTTAACCCCAATATGCATTATACAGAAGTAAATAGTTTTTGAAAAATTTATAATCAAAGAGAAAAAACTCGAAGTCGTCTCCACCATCCTCTGATGGACGATTTTCTTTGTCAGGAAGTTCAATGGCGATATGTGCAGGCAATCCTGCTTTTATTCTTGAGACATGTTTCGACCATTCAAATGATCATCATCAGTGCTAGTGCAGAATGAAGGCGATCTACAAAGAAACATTTTTGTGTTCTTACTTACATCTAGCAGAATGATTACACAAAAGAAAATTGTTTGAAACTACAAAATTTTTGTAAATTCAACACAACTGAGTGTCATATATCCACGACAAAATATTTTGTCACCGCAACAAATGTTTTTTGTCGGTTTTCAATTCAAAATTCATTTGATGTAACGAATCAATGATTCAAATTAACAGCAGGAATTGGTTGAATAAGAGTATTATCAGTTTTTCAGAGAGTAAATATGTTAAAATAACAATATATATTCTTCGATCAACCAAATTGTATTCAGAATTAACAAAATATTTTGCTGAATGATATTTAAACAATTCAATAACTGAATTTCGGAACTAAGAGAAATTAGAGATCAATTTCCTCAGTTGATTCAAAAGTATCAGCTTGTATAAGCGTCAAAAAAAATTCTAGGACAGCCTGACATAATTATATAAACGGATGTTTTAGGTAGGTATAAGTACACCCCAATCGAGGTGAGCGTAGGAAGGTTGGAAGAAACGCCACCTGGTGACAGAAATGCAACTAGATAATCATTCAACAAAATATTTGTTTGATATAATGTTTTTGTGAGTTATGTTCAACAAAGTAATAATAATAATAATAATAATAATAATAATCGCTTTTATTGATAATAAGTATGGAAATAAATACATGGAACATATTTACATCAAAAAAGTTACTTACTAATTTGTTTGAAATATCAACATATTTCTTGATAGTGATGTGTTGAATCAACAAAATATAATGTTGTCATAATCAATTCAGTTTTGTCGAATAGAAAAAAAAAACCTTTGATTGGTTGTTGAATGAAATGATTGTTGACTCAACAAAATATGATGTTGTATTTAGTTAATTCTTTGCCAAAATCAATTTGATTTTGTCGAATAGACAAAATGCATATGATTGATTGAACAATGAGATAATAGTTGGATCAACAAAATTTGTTTTATGTCAACAATAAATGTTGTTGAATGAAATGAAACTTTTGTTCAAGTAAGCAAATATTTCAATCAAAATATTTTGTCTCTTTGAATAAGTTGCTTACTTGGAATGAACTATATTTTGTTGATTTCGCAAAATTGTGTTTAATGCGACAAAATAAAAATGACCTAGATTATTTTGTTGGTGCAACAAAACTTTTTTTCCGTGATACGTAGCTGAGTGCAAATTGACAAGTTATACAATAATATGTGGTGAAAAATCAAAACAAGTGAAATGCAGTTATAACAAATATGGTTAATCGACATATAGAATGAGAGCTAGAATATGACAAAATCAGTACAACAGAAGTTGAGAAACAAACATACTTAACTACTTATTTTTGAAACAAGATGGCGAACAAGAGTGATGCAAGGAGATTGTACTCTTGTTCGCCATCTTGTTTCAAAAATAAGTGGTTAAATATGTTTGTTTCTCAACTTCTGTCACTGATTTTGTCATAATTTAACTCTCATTCACTTTGAGTGTTTTCTCTTTGATCATCCTCCTCCACTTCGAACATGGACTTCTTCAGGAGATTAAAAAAAAATATTATTTTCTGTTTATATGTTTATTTATTCACGATCGAAAATGCGACTTGGTATTGACGATTTATCTATGATCTGAAATATTTCTCATCATATCTTCAAAGGAATGTATCGAATTACCAACTATTGTGTTTAGATGTATAACGAATTGATATTCATCATACATGGAATGAAATTCTGAATTGAGAAAACAGAATCGCGAATCGTTCAAGATTGGACCCCTTGATTGGGGATGAAAGATCGAAATGGAATCAACATCTGCGTAACATAGTTTTTCGAAATAATTCTAATCAACTTAACAACGTCGTGAACGAATTGCAACACTAAGACAGAGTTGTGTAGGCAGGATAACCTTAAATCAAACTGAGTGAAAAAATACGAGGTGTACCATTTAATAGATCAAAATAATTTTTATTTGTAAACCTAGCGATATTGTATTACATCCCCAAAAAGATTTTTTCCATCTCTCAGACATGTACAACGTGAGTTTCATTGCTTTGCTCAATTCGAAATATATTTTTGCCGCACTTGTGGTGATACCAAATTATGGTTATAATCCTAACGCATTTTTCTAGATGCCCTCCACAGTCCACACCCTGGTGTTTGGGTACAAACAGCAAAGTTACTCTGATCTTGTTTGCACCAAGGCACTCTTAGGATTGAATGTTATTCGATCCAGGTTACCTACTATTCGAAGAAAAACCAATATCCTTATAGTCATTGGAGGTCTAAATTATTTCTCTCGTATATATTTCAATAGCGAGAACCTCTTGTAGACGTTTGTCTGTCCCCATACTGAGCAACGAATTTGTATCCTCTTGTATACAGAATAGACAGTTCAGTAGGTTAGATGGAAATTGCAGAGAACATGATACGATTTCATGATTACATAATAATGAGAGATTACCATAATATTGCGTAGATTACATGATGATTAAAGAGCAATCTAGATTGAATCAAGCTCTTCCATGATGGAGTGGATACTGGTTACCTCCATCGAAAATTTGCTTATGGAAACTAATATCCTGTAAGTTCAGAGTGTATTGCTCCATGAGATCATGATTCACAGTCATAAATCTCAATCCTCATCCGTAACAGATGGTGATATTGTAGAGAGTTTGTTCTCCTCTAATATCTCAATAAATGGAGAGGATAATAGAGATTTCCCTAACAAGTGCGGAAAGTGAAACTTTCTCGCACGCGAATGCGGAATTCCGACAGACTAACAGAAGAAGTAGATATTATGGGTCCGATCACCGAATTCAAGCACACGAAAAAATAAGGAGTTATATATATGCACGACAAAATATGATCTTGGTATGAGTAAATCTTTATTTGGTTCAGAGCGAATTTGAAGCTCGAATTAAGTAAATATGTCTTGAATGAACTCTAGGTCTTATTCAATCAAGCACATCCATGGATTGTTCATGAAGAGATATAGAATTGGATCAAGCAATCATTTTGTTCGATTCAATATAACAAGATATTGTTTCAATCAAATATTTCAGTTGATTCAATAAAATATTTGGATGATTTAAATAAATATTTGGTTGATTCAATGAATTATCTGGTTGATTCAATGAAATATTCGATTGATTCAAGATAAACTGTATTTCCATTCGACAAATTGTTTTGTTGATCCAAATTCAGTGTTAATTCGAGAATTTTCTGGAATTTCACATCAATAGAATACACTAAACTAGGAAACTAGTCGACTTTTAACATAGATCTCCAGCCTCTTCAGCTAATGCAAAACTTTTTCGGATTGCTAATCATCAAGATCGATTTATCCAGCTGATAAGTCGAACACGAAGAATCAGGCTTCACGCGTATATTATGAATTCGAGGCAGGCATAGACGAGGCGAAATGATCGCCATCTACAGGCGAAAATTCAACTTGATCTAAAATGAACAAAATATTCCATTTATATTACATATTTCGTTGCTTCATTCGAGTAAATGATCCGTTCGGAACGAGTTCATTGCTACGTCAGAATAAGAAAACTTGTATATGTTGTTTCAAAAATATATTCCAATCAAAATGATCCCCAGTAAACATGAGACATTTATGAAATATTTCAAGATTACCTAAAATGTTAATGATTGGAACATTTAACAGGAACATTCCAGAGATATTGCAAAATCACTGTAACATTCCTGAAATATTTCAAAACAACTATAATTGATATATTCCGAAACATTTCGAAATCACTTGTGAAGTGAATGAATGAAACATTCCAAGATAACTTTGATTGTGAATAATTGAAACATATCATTTACTACCTATTCAGGAATGTTTCAATGCATTCGAAATATGTTTGAAACGTTTCAAGATACCTCAAACTATTGATATTTTGAAACATTTCAAATATACTCTCATTGGGAATTACTTCAATGTTTCAAGACAACTTGAATGGCTTGATTGAGGAATATTTCAAAATTACCTGAATTTTAAATGATTGGAACATTTCAATATGTCTCCCATTCTGAATGATGGAAACATTTTTCAGGAACATTCCAGGTATATTGCAGAATCACTATAATATTCTTGAAATGTTTCAAAACAACTGTAATTGATATATTCCGAAACATTTCGAAATTACTTGTGAAGTGAATGAATGAAACATTCCAAGATAACTTTGATTGTGAATAATTGAAACATATCATTTACTACCTATTCAGGAATGTTTCAATGCGTTCGAAATATGGTTGAAACGTTTCAAGGACTTCAAGGTACCTCAAACTATGGAGATTTTGAAACATTTCAAATATACTCTCATTGCGAATTACTTCAATGTTTCGAGACGACTTGAATTGCTTGGTTGAGGAACATTTCGAAATCACCTGAATTTTAAATGATTGGAACATTTCAATATGACTCTCATTCTGAATGATGGAAACATTTTTCAGGAACATTCCAGGGATGTTGCAAAATCACTGTAATATTCCTGAAATATTTCAAAACAACTATAATTGATATATTCCAAAACATTTCGAAATTACTTGAGAATTGAATGAATGAAACATTTCAAAAAAAAATTGGTAGTGAATAATTGAAACATATCATTTACTACTTATTCAGGAATGTTTCAATGCGTTCGAAATATGTATGAAACGTTTCAAGGTACCTCAAACTATTGAGATTTTGAAACATTTCAAATATACTCTCATTGCGAATTACTTCAATGTTTCAAGACAACTTGGATTGCTTGATTAAGGAACATTTCGAAATCACCTGAATTTTAAATGATTGGAACATTTCGATATGACCCCAGACAGCACCAGATATTCCATGAATCTCCCTATCATATTCCTCTTGGAATATTGGAATATTCTTGGAATAATCTGGAATATTCCGGAATATCTGTGGAATATTCTCTAAATATGCGAATGGGAATTCCTCAGATAATCATAGAATATACCCAAAAGAATATTCTATGTTGAATGTTCCTGGAATATTCCAATAAACATATTTTAAAATAAAAAAAAGGGACCCAAGCAGGGATCGAACTCGTGAACTCGAGACTATCAGAGCAACGCCTTGACCACTAGGCCAGTAATCGAATTGAATAATGTTATACAAATCAAGTTCTTGTGAGAGCATAGTTCGAAAAACACTTATTGGTTCAAAATCCCCTTATATCTAATTGATGTTCGATACTCACATCTCTGAAATAATAAATGGTATTTATGTGTTGAGAAACATAGGAATATTCATGGAATATTTCATGAATATACACCACAGAATATTCAGTTGAGAATATTTCATGAATATACCGCACAGAATATTCAGTTAGGTATATTTCATGAATATACCGCACAGAATATTCAGTTGGGTATATTTCATGAATATACAACAAAGAATATTCAGTTGGGAATATTCCTGGAAGATTCATACCTGAATATTCCCTGAACATCACTTTGGAATATTCCTTTTAGATGGTCCAGAGGCATGTATATATTCTAGGAATAATCGATGAATATCCGGAATATACTCCTCCTTTTTAGCATATTCAGAGAATATTCTATGAATATCCAGTGCTGTCTGGGACTCTCATTCTGAATGATGAAAACATTTTTCAGGAACATTCCAGAAATATTTCAAAATCTTTGTACCATTTCTGAAACATTTCAAGACAACTCCAACTGATATATTCCGAAACATTTCAAAATTTCTTGGATAATTAATAAATGAAACGTTTCAAAATTTCTTCGATTGTGAATAATTGAAACATATCATTTTCTACTTATTCAGGAATGTTCCAATGCGGTCGGAACATTTCAAGGTTCATCAAACTATAGAAATTTTGAAACATTCCAAATACACTCTTATTGCGAATTACTGCAATATCAAAACACAACTGAAAT
Source organism: Phaedon cochleariae (assembly GCA_918026855.4). Taxonomy (NCBI): domain Eukaryota; kingdom Metazoa; phylum Arthropoda; class Insecta; order Coleoptera; family Chrysomelidae; genus Phaedon; species Phaedon cochleariae. Next base: position 5,063,672 of record OU896716.1, on the reverse strand, counting down.
TGGTTGATTAAGGAACATTTCAAAATCACATGAATTTCAAATGATTGGAACATTTCGATATTACTCTCATTCTGAATAATGGAAACATTCATCAGAAACATTCCAGAGATATTTCAATATCATTGCAACATTTCTGAAACATTTCGAGACAACTTCAATTGATATATTCCGAAACATTCCAAAATAACTTGAATGATTAATTAATGAAACGTTTCAAAATCACTTCAATTGAAACATATCATTCAATAGTGATTCAGGAATGTTCCAATGCGTTAGGAATATGTTTGAAAAATTCCAAGGCTCCTCAAATTATTGACATTTTGACACATTTATTAGGAATTACTTACCTACTACAATATTCCAAGACATGCAACTTGAATTGGTTAATTTAAGAATATTTCAAAATAACCCGAATTTTAATAAATTAATTAGATTATTTCACAACTATTACATGGTCTATTTTGACCAAGCATTTTATCATATTATGATGCAATTCAGCATTTCCCCTCTACAGCCGCCGCTTTCGTGGCTTCGGTAATCGATCGCGGGTTCCCGTCTTCGGCTCTAAGCGTTCGCGCACGCGCATTCAGTTTCCTTCTCCTTGGTGAAAGGCTTCGCAGTTTTCGCTTTCCGACTGTTGTCTCAAGCCAAGCAAAGCAAAAGACATCTAATATCTTATAATGGTGATAAAATATAATTATTGCACTCAAGTCAAACACATTTTCGAATGTTTACTATTTAATCGTACCGGTAGACCTCTCAGGTGATTTAGGCCATGTGAAGTAACATCAAAACTTGCAACCAAACAAACAACACAAACGACTCCATCTTTTTTATTATCCCCTGGTGTGGCTGGACTTTGAAATGTATTCAACGGCTCCATGGACAAGGCCGAGGTACGTATAAATATAGAAAAACCATAATTTCAGATGAAATATCAAATATTATTAGATATCATGATGGGTATATTCATAATGATACTTTTTGTTCTAGGATGGAGTGTGAAAATTTCATCATGACTTAGAAGCTGCACAAGAATAGTGCTTTCAATTGCGATGTAACATGTAACCGAAGAATAATATTGAAGCACTCAACATGTGAATAACGATGTTAAATTACTTGATATATATGTACATACCTAATACGTCGTGATTATGTGAAATATCTGATGATACTTTTTTAACTGTTTTTTTCATATATCATTATATAAGCAATATAATCCATTTTTTAATGTCTATTATATTTTATTTCACCAGCAATATGAATATATTCCAGCGATATTGGTAGGTATTTTTCATTCTGAAACATTTAATGGGAATGTTTCATAAACAGTGATATTGTTGAATGAAAAACATTCATGAAATGTTTCATGAAACGTTCCCGAAAGTTCTATAATGAATGTTCCCAGGATGTTTCTATATATATGTATTTGAAACATTATTTATGAAACATCTCTGGTGGCGAAAATTTATCGTTTCAAAAATATTCATGGAATGTACCAAGAAACATTCCTAAAGATCTAATCATATTGGGAATGTTTCCAGAATGTTTCAAGCATTTGTATTCGAAACATCATTCATGAAACAGTTTTGAGGGCAAATATCTTCGGTTTCACGAATATTTCTGAAACATTTCATGTAATATAACGAAAGAAATATTTATGAAATATTGCATGGAACATTCCTACAGGATATGATCATGGTAGAAATGTTTCCAAAATGTTTCAATTTGCGTATTCGACATATTATTTAGGAACATTACCATGAAACATTACTGAGGGCGGACATCTCTAGTTTCTGGAATGTTTCTGGAACATGTAGGCAACTTTGAATGCAATGTTTCATGCATCAATACTACGTTTCTGAAACATTTCAGAAACAAAAAAATGTTTACTGGGTCATTATTTGATCAAATCAACAAAATGTTTATAGTTGAATCAACATCGACATTATTTTGGATCAACTTAACTGGTTTTTGATAAAACCATATATTTTGTTGATGGAATTGATATTGTACTGTTGATTCAATTAGACTGAATTCTTGATTTGAACGAGCTGCTTCCATGAAATAATCATGTATCTGGTTGATTCAACAAAAAATTGCTTAGTCGAACAAAAATAATTCAAGCATAAATAATTTGTTGATGCAACTAATCTTTTTTTTCTGTGCAACAACGAACGCGGTGAGTACTTAGATGGGGTAACACCGCATGAGTCTACCGGTTTCTGGGGTCGTATTTTTTTTCTTTTTTTTTCCGTTGGCTACACTAGATGCCAACTTCAGTATACAGGTGATATTCAAAGGAAAATAGGTGATTCTTCCGTAATTTGAAGGATCAATTCATGGACATGGACCTAAGAAAGACGTCTTAAAGATGCACATTTCATCGCGGAAAGAGACGTATCTGAGACCTGAAATGTACGTCTTGAAGACATCTGAAAGATGTTCTTTGACTGATTGAGATGTTCCTTTGATGTGAGTATTCAAAATTGAATTGTCGTTCAGATGATTGAGTATATAATAAGGGTATTTTCCATTATTTATCAATGTTAAGAAACGATGGACTCTACCAGAGATTAATATTATATAAGATTATTTTCCATTCTTGAGTGCTGAAGCGTGAATTGTTGATGTGGAACAGAAGATTTCCTGTGAAAATATACACTTGCGAAAGTATCTCTATATGGAGTGCGAAGTGTGATGAGAACAAATATGGGGAATAGATAAAACTGAGTTATACTCTGAGAACTCATGTTGAAACTTAAATTGACGACAATTCTGGAGAGCTATATATTTGCTTTCTTTTCATCCATCTGAACGATCGATTACGTTTCCACATCGAACAAATATTTTTCTTGGCAGGAAGACGAAACCCAATAGTTATCTTTTCATCAAGACACTGAAATTAGTCGAAAAAAATGCTGCGGAGTAATCCATACGAAAGGTTTTAGTGTGTTTTCTGATATACCGGGTGGCTACGGAAGTATAGCCTACGGAATATCTCAGTTATTGTATGAAGTAGGTTTGTGAAATTTGAAGCGTCGATATAATGACATAAGAGCTAGATTTTGAGCATAATGACATGTCGAAGTTAACTTCCGGTCTGACCGGAAGTAACATCAACTTTCTTATTTTGAATGGAAACCCTATTTTTTTTTCTTTTTGCTTTATTCAGCATTCAATTCCCTTTCTAATGACATATCACAAGTTGGTATCTAACCAGAAACTAGATCAGAAAAAAATTATCATTGAAATTCACCCAGTAGGCCGTGGAAGCAAAATGAAAGCCAAAAAATGACTCTCTATTATATCATTAGAATAGAATGGTTCTTTGAAAGAAGTCCATGGTAACTCAAAGTGGAGTGGTGTAGTTCATAGATGAAAACCCAAAGTCATCTCCACACTAAATAAATAAAAGTTGTGGAGATGACTTTGGGTTTTCATCTATAGAATGGTTCTGCTGAATAGTACAGGCAAGAAAAAGTTGTATGTTTCTATTTGAGTTATGGACCTACAGAGTATTGTTTTTTTCCCAATTTTTCCAATATTTTTTTTGGCGGCTTTTCATAACGCCGACGAATGAAAATAAAATATCACAGTAGTAGCAACTGTTATCAAGTGACGTATGGTTTCCATAGCCAACTTTTCGATTTTTGGCTTTCATTTTGCTTCCACGGCCTACTCGGTGAATTTCAATTAAACATTTTTTCTGATCTAGTTTCTGGTTAGATACCAACTTGTAATATGTCATCAGAAAGGGAATTGAATGCTGAATAAAGCGAAAAGAAAAAAAAATAGGGTTTCCATTCAAAATAAGAAAGTTGATGTCACTTCCGGTCAGACCGGGAGTTAACTTCGACATGTCAATATGCTCAAATTCTTGCTCTTATGTCATTATATGGACGCTCCAAATTTCACAAACCTACTTCGAACAATAACTGAGATATTCTGTAGGCAATACTTCCGTAGCCACCCGGTATATCGGTGTCCTGAATAGCAGCTCTAAATGCCTTCACACTCAACACTTATTATTGGCAACACTCTAAATATGCTAACGACCGGTTTTTCTGATCATTTTAGGTGAATATTGATTTGACGCCAAATATACTGATATAGAACATAAAAAAGGAGATGATTTCACACGAAAAATTGTCTCAAATCTTTTTTTTGTGTGAGCAATATTTCTCATGATAAACGGCGTTCAAATTTAAAAAAATAAATAAATTTTGTTGATAAATGCCGTTTGAATTTCAGAAAAACTTAAAGATTTCGTGTCCGCTGATTTTCATGTAGTATATCATGGATGAGAATTCATAACATGGTTATACAACCTTTGGTGATGAAGTTCATAGATGAAACCAAAGTCATCTCCACAACTTGAATATATCAATTAAAATCGAACATCAATCCTGAATGTATACGGAAAAAAAGTTTTGTTGCACCAACAATATAATTTTGATCATTTTCTTTTCGTTAAACTAAACACAATTTTGCGAAATCAACAAAATATTTATTCATTCCAAATAAGCAACCTAGTCAAAGAGACAAAATAATTTGATTGAAATATTTGCTTACTCGAACAAAAGTTGCATTTCATTCAACAACATTTATGGTTGACATGAAACAGATTTTGTTGATCCAACTATTATCTCATTGTTCAATCAATCATATGCATATTGTCTATTCGGCAAGATTAAATCAATTTTGACAAAGATTTAACTGAATACAACATCATATTTGGTTGAGTCAACAATCTCATTGTGCAACCAATCAAAGGTTTTTTTCTATTCGACAAAATTGAATTGATAATGACAACATTATATTTTGTTGATTCAACACATCACTATCAATAAATATGTTGTTATTTCAAACAAATTAGACTTTGTTGAACAGAACCCACAAATACATTATATCAAACAAATATTTTGTTGAATAATTATCTAATTGCATTTTTGCCCCCAGGTGGCGTTTCTTCCAACCTTCCTAGATCGCCTCGATTGTGGTGTACATATACCTACCTAAAACATCCGTTCATACAGGGTGGGCCACCAGTAACGCCTCGGTCTCTAGAAGGCTAACCACTTATCTTCTTGGAATTCTTCCTCTCTAGGAAGTTGCATGTCAACATAGGCTACCATTGGAAATTATTTTGAAACATACAGGATGTCCCCAAAAATCACAAAACACTCTGAAGTTGAACTTTTTTCAATCGAACACCCTATGAATTATTTCCTATTTGAGATTCTCCCTGGTGAGCTAATTTCAACAATCCATCATACTTGGGGCCTAGCAGTTATAATTACTGAGATATAGGGTGTGAGAATAAATCGAGATTTTCCGTTCAAGAATTTTTTGTGTCTAAACCATTCATAATTGGTCAAAACGGCTCACATGTCCCTATCTCAACTTTTGATCAAGTATCTACTGACATTCAATTGAAACAAATACAGGGTGGTGCAGAATTCAGAATCTTGATCACCCGGTATATGTCCCAATTAAATATCAATAGATAGTTAATCAAAAGTTGAGATAGGGACATGTAAGCCGTTTTGACCAATTATGAATAGTTTCGACACAAAAAATTCTTGAACTTGGAAAATCTCGATTTTTCACACCCCATATTTCAGTAATTATAACTGCTAGACCCCAAGTATGATGAGTCGTTGAAATCAGCTCATCAGGGAGAATCTCAAAATGAAATAATATATAGGGTGTTCGATAGAAAAAAGTTTAACTTCAGTGTTTTATGGTTTTTGGGGACACCATGTATGTTTCGAAATAATTTCAAATGGTAGCCTAGTTGACATGCAACTTCCTAGAGAGGAAGAATTCCAAGAAGATAAGTGGTTAGCCTTCTAGAGACCGAGGCGTTACTATGGTGGCCCACCCTGTATAATAATATTAGGCTTTCCTAGAATTTCTTATGAGGCTTATATAAGCTTATAGTCCTGAATCAGCTGAGGAAATCGATCTCTGATTTCTCTTAGTTTTGGAATTCAGTTAATGGATTTTTTTAAATATTAATATGACAGACTTCGCGCGACTACTAGAGTTATTGCGGAAGACACGACTACTGCAGGGATAACAGCATTAATTTCTGACGAACATTGAATGGAATATTCAAATTCAATTCGACCGTGACTCCACGAAATAGTATTCTTCCAAACTCCACAAATCCACAATGTTATATTTTTATTATGTTATATTGAAAAACTTTGGACAAAGCCGCAAGTCATGAACTTCCTGAACAGCCATTCTATTCGTCGAATACATTTTTAATATGATGCCAGAGATGACATTCGAAAATACGAAGAAATATATGGTTCGAAAAATATGAGAATCGTCATAAATCTTGTTTAAACATCAGGGCCGAGCAGAAAGTTTGTTATTTCGCTCGGTAAATTATGATGAATGTACCTACTCCCAGAGTACAAAAGAACATCCCACGCACAGGGAATTCTTGTTTCCTGGAAAACATTACATAGTGTTCATTATACAAAAGGATTTCAGATTCAGTATCTGCTTCTCTTCGACATATACAGGGTGAGTCATGACTAACCAGCCATAGCCCAATGGCGGATAGCGGTAATCAAGGTGAGTTGATATGTGAAAAAATATATTCTGCCTATTCGTAACAGAAATACAGGGCATTATTTGAATTCAGGGTGAAACATTGAGAAATTTACTTTTACTGACATGCACCCGAGCATGCACCCCCACGTTGTCCTATGGAAGAAAAATTCCAGAGCCATACTCAAATGTTAAAATTTCGAATTTCTGAATCGTATTCTTCAAAAATTTCTATCAGAATCAGAAAGATCAGGTCACAAACTACAAGTGTAAATTTCCAATTTGTAAGGCACTTCGACCGGATTGGTGAAAACATATCAAACAAAATTCATATGAACGATTACAGTCCGGCTCTGGATTTTTTTCCATGGTAGGCTATCGTGTGGTCGACGAATTTCAGGCGATTAGATCAAGACGTTCCTGAAATATCGTTCACCAAAAATTCGCCCCGAATTCAAATAATGCGCTGTATTTCTGTTAGGAATTGGCAGAATATATTTTTTCCAATATATTTTTTTTTATCGATTGGAGCGCACGAAAGGGAATCCCTATGATGTTCAAAGAACATCGTGCGTTCCTAGGGAGGATAGGGACAGGAGGTAGGTATTGGAATTTTTTTTTTAATTTTTGGAGATTATTATGTTGTTCACAGAGAAAAACAATTCTTTGAATTTAACAAATATTGTTAAATTCAAAGAAATCCGAAGTTTGAATAGGTCCAACAAACAAGCTTGGTTGAATCAAAGTTTCCATTCTTTTGATTTTTCAAATAAGTGATTTTTTTGTATCTATATAATTTATTGGAAATGATATGATTTATAATTTGGAAGAAAGTGTATATTTGTTTGAATCAAAACTATTTCTTTGGATTCATGATCAGAATTATTCATAGTGAATAAGTATAATTTGCATCAAAGAAATGAAAGCTTGAGGGAAACAAGGAAATTATTTGGAAGAAATAAATAATCATTTGTGAAGAATAAATATATGTAAATGAAATTTGTATCAAAGAAATCAGAGCTTGACAGAAACAAGAACATTCTTTGGAAGAAACAATTGATAATTTGTGAAAAATAAATATATGTAAATGTAATTTGATTCAAAGATGTCAATGCTTGAGAAAAACAAGGAAATTGTTTGGAAGAAACAAGCTCAAATAATGGATTTCCTTACCAGAAATAAATTGTAGATTTGAACGAAATCAAAAATTAATAAACTCAAAGAAATAGAATCTTCCTAAGAAGAAATTCATTTCTTAGAAAACAATACTCCTCTTGGAAGGAATTGAGAATTAACAACAAAATTGAACTATAACAAACTTTATTGAATAATAAAAAAAATGTGACAGACACACTGTTTGGGTTCGATACTACAGAAGTCAAGATAGGTACATGATGATCCTGAAGCAGGTTGATCGCTGTTTTTTGTATCCAACCTCAAATATTTGGCTCTATCATCCGGTGCATCAGCATCAATAAAAATGTTTTCGGAAATCACTGGAGTATTCACATCAATGACAGACGTAGCAGATTTCTCATTGCTCTCCTGAAAGTTTAGTATATTTTAATGCGGAAATACATGAATTATATGCATAACATGGAAATCAAAATTCCATAACATTGATGTGCATTTTGATGACAATTTTTTATATGAAGAAAAGAGCTGTGATAATTCTTGTTCTAGTGATTATTTTCTCTACATAGTTACATGATATCTCAAAATACTTATACAGGGTATATCTGAATAACACCTAAAAAAGTCAAGGGGTGATTCCTGAAGATGCTAATATAGAATCAGAACATTTAACAAAGTATTTATCATTTGTTTCATGGAAACAAATATTTTGTTTCAAGTGAAGCTGGTGACATTTGAATGAAAAAAATATTTATTTGACTGCATGGAATCTTCCATTGAAAATCATAGAAGAATTTGAACGCCATTTCACTGGAATATTTCAATATACAGCAGATTAGAAAGTATACTAATCTACGAAATATCGCACATATCTACCTACCTATTCGTACATCCTTCTATGACCTATACCAAATTGCACGGTTTGTTTTTTTGATGGAGATCGGTATGGGAACATCAGGAAATCAACAAATCATAAGAAATTTCACGCCATTATTTCGATTTTCAAGTATGAATTACAATTTCTTACCTCTGAAAATGGGGACCAGATGACCCAAATGCCATTCTTCTGAAAAATCCATCACTACACATTAAGAGAATAGTGAAAATCTTAAATATGCTGTGGAATTAACTATACTAAATCACCACTGTACGATACGACCCGGCGAACCACATCAGAGATACAAAATGAACTCCATAATGTATTTTCAATAAGCATTTATTCGAGGTGAATGACACACTCGCTCTGTTCAAATGATATTTTTTAAATACAAATTTTTTGTTTGTGCATGACAACTATATCAATTGGTCATATTTATATCAAGATTAATTTTTGCCAACAATGTGATATTTCTGTTCAAAATAATATTTATTTGCTTCAAGTTACATTTATTTCTTCGAAATAAATATATTTTCAACAAATGCTATTGTTTCACCCAAACAAATGTCATTCAAATGAACCGATAATTTCAAAGAAAGAATTTGATTTGGTTTTAAGGAATAAGAATTGTTTCTCGCAAATAACATTTATTTCTTGCAAACAAATATAAGTCAAACAAATGAGATTGTTTCACGCAAAGAAACGTTTTTCTCTGTGTTGGGAATATTTCCACAGGCAATGAATTCCAGAGCCTAGCCGTTCTATGGATGAAGGAGTCTTGATAAAGTGCTGTTCGACATCTTTCGAGGTTGACAACGAAAGGATGTGCTGACTGGGCTTGTCTAGTTCGTCTGATTGGTATTGCTAGTGAAGGGATGATTGCAGAGATTTCCGAAGAACATTTCCCGTGGAAGTATCGATAGAAAAGTGAAAGGTCGCCGACCTTTCTACGGTGTTCCAATGATGTCAAAGAGTGAGTGAGTGTGGCGTCACCCACCAGGCGAATGGCTCTTCTCTGGATGGAATCTAAGAGCATCAGCGTATGTTTTGGTGCTGAACCCCATATGTGGGAACAGTACTCTATTCAGTATTCTAGAACAGGCCGTATCTGCGCTTTGTAGATCATGAGAAGCTGTTGAGGTGAAAAGTAGCTTTTCGCACGGAACAAGAATCCGAGTTTTTGTGAAGCATTTTGCGATGGATCTGACATGATTATCCCATGAAAGAGTGTTGCTGATGGAAATACCGAGCATAGATATGGTGGGCTTGGTGGGGATGGTGGAGCTAGACATATTACAATATCGGGCATACTGAGTTCCGCCTTTCTAGAGAAAATGCAGGCTTGAGTTTTGGTGGCGTTGAATTCAACTAGGTTGTATGTTCCCCAGGCTGTGATTTCAGCAAGATCTTCATTGACAGCATTGACCTGCCTGCGCCGTGAGTTCTTAGTTTCCTGAGAAGAAATGGGAATTCTGGAAGAGAACGCAGTATGGAGGGTACTATCATCTGCAAAGCTGTGGATGGGGCAAGTTGTTACTCCCAACAGATCATTGATATGAAGCAGGAATAATGTTGGTGCCAAAATTGATCCTTGTGGAACGCCGGAATTGATGCCAATGGTATCAGACGATACACCGTCCACCACCACGTGAAGCGATCTGCCTGAAAGAAAACTCGATAAGAGATGGCATAGCTGAGGTGGTAAGCCGTATAATGATGGTAGTTTGAGTAGAATCAACTCGACTTCCTCTATCTACCAATAGGCTATGGCTGGTTAGTCATACTCACCCTGTATATACTGGGTGAGTCATAACTGAGCAGTCCTCGCTTGATGACGAATAGAGAATTTTGGCAAGAAAAAATTAATAGACGACTAGAGAATGAACACTTGAAACTAGATACTAGTGCCAACAAAGATAAAGAAACTCTGAGTCATTACCGCAAAATAGGAAATACAACTACTGTCCTGGCTATAATATGCCACGTAAAACATTGGGTGACATCCTTCCGAAATCTATGCAATAATTCGTATAGACGAATAAAATCGCGATTTTCATTACAGGCCTATCATTTATGTATGTAGGTACTGGGCTTAATATAAAAAACTCAATGTGTCGATTATGTTGTACCGGCCTTTTGCCAGGAAACTGGATATGATTAAATGTAAAAAATTCTTGAACGATATGGCACTCTTATCGTCTATGAAATTTTACAATTGCCATGGATTTCCATCGAGTAACGAGTCAATTCAAAACCTTGATATGATTGTTGGGTACCCAGTACCCAGCACTAAGACCAGGTGCCGGCTGATATACAGAGTCCGCATATGAGACCATTTACTGGGCCTCAGATGTCAGGTATGGAAAAAATATTATAGGCCATTATTGCCCTGTATCAAAATGTTTGCTGGGAGGTCACATCTCTTTAATTCGTATTATCATACAATCAATCAATTTCAGATTTTCTTGAAAAACTTTAGGATAGCTGAAGCTAGTCTAGATTCCTTAACAAATTCTGATTCAAGATTGAATTTGCTGAAACTCTCGTAATTTAATCGACTCACTATTCATAGTTTCTGAGATTTCAATGGTGATGATCGAATTTGGGTCACACTGTACAGTAGATACTGGATACTGAAGACTATAGGCTGAAGAAGACTTGAAACAGAGAACTTAGAAGACTATAGAAGACTCGATAGAAGACTAATGAAAAAAAACTCAAGATGAGGCTGAAGACTAGAGACTGGAGACTAGAAACTGAACTCCATTTCATTCCGGCCCCTTTTGGTCATTTAATGATCCAGATAACGATGCCGAATGAAACTCACAGTAATGTATGAAGCGACCAATCATTCAACATGAAGATTTATTGGTTCAGTTTGTAACATTATTAGACAAGAATTTGGGGTTCTAGTGAGTCTCTCAGTTGTTAGATAGCCTCACAAATTCATCTACATTTCAAGACATCGAAAAGATGTTTGTGTTTACTGGGTACTGAAGACTGAAGATTGAAGACTAGAGACTGGAGCCTAAAGACTAGAGACTGGAGCCTAAAGACTAGATGCTGACGACAATAGGCTGAAGAACCGATACTGTCGACAGAAGACTAAAGACTAGAGACTCTAGACAAATTAATGAAGACAATAGACCAGACTCTGAAGACTAGAAATTGAAAAGTGAAGACTGAAGACTATATAGAGAGAAGACTATAGACTGAAGATTGGAGATTGGAGAGTGGAGACTATAAAAAAGGCTAAAGAATGGAGACTAGAGACAGAGTACTAGAAATTGAATATCAGACACCGAAGACTAGAGACTGGAGACTATTGAGATTGAAGACTAGACACTGATGGTATCTGAAAACTAGAGACTAAAGACTAGAGATAGGAAACTATACGAATATTGAAATGATCCTCATAATTTCAGAAACATGTATTTATAAAAACGAGGAGTGATAATCCTCGATTATCCTACAGACAGAATAGAGATTGTAGACTGGAAACTAGAGATTCAAGACATTATACAGGGTGATTCACATAAGAACCGACATAGAGCAGGGGCATGTAGGGGGTCCCAAAATATGGCAATTTAACGCAACTTACCTCTATACCAAATTGCTTCCCTAAGGAGATATAGGCTTTGAAAGTGAAGTTAAAAATTTTGAAAAAAATCAATATCTTGGTTATTCTTGAACCTAAAGCAACCTAATTTGGTACACTTTGTGGATGTATTTAGGACGTTACTTGACAGTAACTAGAGTTTAATTGAAATTTGTAAAGGGGGTATACCGGGTGGCGCATCATTATTATTCAACATAATTTTGTTAACCCTTGATGGATTTCAAAAATCTTTGCTTTGATTTGTGGGCAATTCAATTCTTAAACTTTCCTTTCTCCAGTAATTTTTTAATGAGGCAAGTGAGTTGTTCAATTGAGTAATTGTTGTTTGAGTGTTTTTAAAATGAACGGGAAGTTTTCTTTCAACGAGCAAGTTGACATGCTGTTAGTGCTATTCCTATAATTCCTTAGGGAAGTAACTTGGTATAGAGGTAAGTTGCGTTAAATTGACATATTTTGACACCCTCTACATGCCCCTGCCCTATGTCGGTTGTTATGTGAATCACCCTGTATATACGAAAATGATAACAAAAAGCTGGTAAATACCAGAAACGAAACACTCGAAATCTTCAAGATATCCTAAAATAACTTACCTCATTAAAGCCATCATTATCATGATGTGAACACTTCCAGTAGTATTGAATCGATTTTAATCTGCTTATGATTGAAGCGATACACGTGTGGAAGCGTTGAAAAATCATATTTCCAGTTGTTATACAGAATTTTAGGATCACGAGAGATGAATGTCTGCCGACATGTCTGACATATAGCGAACATGAAAACATTTATTTGCTCGTCTGTCATGATAGTATCAAAACATTGAAAATAGGCTGTAGAACGAAGACAAGAGACTAGACTCTGAAGACTAGAAATTGAAAAGTGAAGACTATTGACTGAATACTCAAGACTGGAGAGTGAAGACTATAAAAAAAGGCTAAAGAATGGAGACTAGAGACAGAAAACTAGAAATTGAATATCAGACACTGAAGACTAGAGTCTGAAGACTATTGAGATTGAAGACTAGACACTGATGATAACTGAAAACTAGAGACTGAAGACTAGAGACTGAAAACTATACGTATATTGAAATAATTCTCATATTTACAGAAACATGATGTATTTATAAAAACGAGGTGAGAAAAACAAAGAGCTGATTGAATTATTGATTCAGAGTAGGAGCACCTGTGAACACTCCTAGTAGTATTAAATCGATTTCATCTGCTTATGATTGAAGCGATACACGTGTGGAAGCGTTGAAAAATCATATTTCCAGTTGTTAAACAGAATTTTATGATCACGAGAGATGAATATCTGCCGACATGTCTGACAAACAGCGAACATGAAAACTTTTATTTGCTCGTCTGTCATGAAAGTATTAAAACATTGAAAAAGTGTAGCAATCAACAGAGTGTAGACACACCACCTACATTCACAATCCAGTATATCGCTCAAAGTTAATCTAGAGCTGACTCTAGAGAAAACAAAATTCCCTCAGCGCGGAACGATATAATCTAACTTCCGACATATACCGAACTCGTACACAAAAGTTCCTGTTTTCCAGTCATTTCTGTCATTTATCAGTAATGGAACTTGGAAGGAAGTTTGTTTCTTCTGATGTCATTTGCATAATATGAAGCATCGGTATAGTGTTTATCAAGAGAACTGAGAGCGGCTCAATTTGATGTTTTGATGTGTTGGTATATTTTATATCACCAACAGTTTATGAAGTTGCCAAAGTTTGTAACGAAGTGATATTTTTCAATCTCATAGTTCTTCGAATGAAACTAGATCCTATGCTGTTGTCACTTTTCAAAGAATTGAAAAAATACTATAATAAATCGGTTATAACAACTAAAAGGATGGCATATGATTCATTTTTGCTGAACTCCAAGAACATGAATAAAGTGAGCTGGAAATTAGTGAATTTTGAATATAATAAAAAATCTAATCCGATAAGGAGCAATTCAATAACATATAATGATTTCAACAGTTTTTTCAGTACTATATAGCTGATAATAGTATATTATGTAACAAGTATTATAAACGTCCTTTTAGTAACGAGTAGTTTGAGCACGAGCGGGGCAGAGCGGAGCGAGTGTTTAATAAACGAGTGTCTAGAAGAGTTCATAAACGCGTTACATACTATGATTTTTCTACGAACTCTGAAAATTACATCAACATACCTGCTATTCCTGCTAACCTACAAAATAATTCGAAAGGAATGGGAATTGAGAACATAATATATGCAACTGCATGCAACCAGCGAGACACGTATAAGTGATATTGGTTGTAGATGTGGCCAGTTCATTGCTTACTAACCTTTGTTTCACGTTTATTGTCATGCTTAGCGCAGAATAAATTAATTGTTCTCAAAGATGGATGTTTCTTTTTTTCACTTCTTGGAGATATGCAAGTACCAGAACATTCTCTTCGATTTCACTCTCGTCTACTTTTCGCGTATATTTTTAATGAAGAATTCCGATACAAACGAATATTGTTTGAATAATTCTGATACAAAATTCGAAGATAACAGTTGACAGTTGATACAATTGACAGGCCAGACATGTCTCAAATTACTGAAGCTGTGTTTAATGAACTGCGTTGCCATGGTGATGTGTTTAAGGAATCGTGTTGCCATGGTAACGTGTTTAATATTTTGAATAAATCACAGATCGACAATCCGTGATTAATCGATCATTCAGCGTGGTACATATCCGTACGCTGAATGCTATTTTAGTTACGTGAGTAGAAAAAATAATTAAAAATTATCCCACTTCTTTCAACTGGGACTTCTGATTATTTTAAATCCTCACCTCCCAATAATTGTAACTTTTTTCTTTATGGAACGATACCTCATGAGGTACGGAAAATAATACTCAAGTTAAAAAAATCTTCAACAAATGATGTTTATGATTTGAATGATACTCTTCTGAATGTAACGGTGGATAGTTTGATGGAACCACTGACGGTTTTGATAAATAACTGTTTTATTGAAGGAATCTTTCCAAGTGCCTTCAAAATTGCAAGAGTTATACCTTTGCATAAAAAAAGGGACTGTGAAGAGGTTGATAATCACCGAAAAATATCCATTATAGTTATTTTTTCAAAGATTCTTGAGATTTTACAAAAAAATCGGTTACTAGGACATTTTGAGAAGTTTGATCTTTTGCACTCTGCCATATTTGGCATTCGTAGTAAAAAAAACACAACAAAAGCTCTTCTTGAGATTCTGGAAAGCGTAGTCGAAGATTTGGAGGGTCCTGAGCATCAATTATTGACCATGAGTGACCTCTCAAAGGCTTTTCTGCATTTCCCATAAACTCCTATTGAAATAACTTTCATTTTATGGAATTAGAGGCACGCCAGTGAGATTATTTGAATCCCATCTGGAGAAAAGACAGCAATATATACACTTGAATATTAATTCTAGATCTGAACTCGAAGAAATTCAACACGGAGTTCCTCTGGGATCTGTTCTAGAACCGTTGCTTTTTATCATATACATCAATGATCTGTGCTACCACATGATAACGAAATGTCAGATCGTCCTTTTTGCAGATGATACATCTTTTATTAGTTCTAAGAAAAATATTCTACTTCTTCTTGATCAAGCTGATGCTCTGATAACTGAGGCAGAGGCTTGGTTTTCTGCAAATAATCTTCATCAACGAAGGGAGAACACAAAATTTAATGATTTCTAGTAACAATCCAATCACGGTGGGTAACCTCTGTTTCTTCTGATGTCATTTGCATAAATGATATGAAGCATCGGTATAGTGTTTATCAAGAGAACTGAAAGCGTCTCAGTTTGATGTTTTGATGTGTTGGTATATTTCATATCACCAACAGTTTAGGAAGTCGGCCGAGTTTATAACGAAATGATATTTTTCAATCTCATAGTTTTTCAAATGCAGCTGTTCTTGAGACTCTCAAATTAGTAAATTTTCACAGAAAAAATAATGAGAAATATACAAAAAGCAGTCGTCGATCATGATGAGATATCGTAGGGAGTTTAGTATTTCAAATAACCTATCATTTGAATCAATATAACTAAAAAGACATTGGATTTACGATAACGAATGTTCCTGAGATTCCAGTGATAAAAACAATTCAAGTGTTGAATGACATTTCTTATTATTCCAGATTTTTTGGGATTTTCTCTCCTCGTTTCTATGATATAAAAATATGAATATTATTTCAATCTACGTGTAGTAATGACAGATCAGATGATTTGCCCCAAAATGTCACTGTGTTCAAAGAATTTTCCTATCAGAGAGCCTTAAAGCAAAATTCACTAGTTTGTCAGTGACAATTTGTTTGAAAAGGTTCAGTGAAGAGAAATAAAGGTATAAAGAAAAAATATCAAATTTTCACTTAGCTTTGGACGTTACGAGAACGAATCTGCTTCCGTTTTCAACATGAGAAATGGATATTCGAATAGCAAATTCGTATTTGTCTTCAGACTTTCCATTTCTCAGTGACAATTGGTGACGTTGGTAATCAAATGAGTTGCAGGATGTTGTCATTAATCAATCTTGAATTCACCATTTTCATTCTCAGATTTCATACCATGTTCTATTTATATCAACTGAACAGGAAGCAATGCTGCTGTCTCCGTTCAAAAGAATGCAAGCAGATTTCTTGATTTTTCTCTACTTGTTGTTATCTTCTTTCCCAATGATTTTAATATTATTCCATTCTGCCATATGTTGCCCATCTTCATTAACGATATGTTCAGCTAGTTTCGATTTGTCGATGTGTCTTTTCTTTATATTGTATTTATGTTCCCTCGTCCTTACTGAAACTTGTATACAATTCCCCACAGATACAAGGTTTACTGTAAATACAATTTTTTGACGATTCTTCTTCATTTTTTCACTTCGTTGGAGTTAGAGTTGATCCCATTGTTTTGAACACAGTTTTCACTTGAAATTTATCAGCAGCACGTTTTATTTCTCCAAACATGCAGGGAACGTATGATATTATAATTGTAAGATTGGTTGACTTACCTGGTAAGGAATACCAATCTAGATTATTCGAACATCGTAGCCCTCCTTTGGTCACTGATAGATCCCTGTATTTCATACCTCAGCACATATTTTAAAGATAAATAATTATTACACAACGTTTTTTGTCACGTACTGCTATCTCCACCATGAGCATCAATGAGTCAGTCCATTTTGTGCAGTGATCCTCCTCTGGGTAGAAGGGTGGGTGGGTTGTTGACCAAAGGAGGGCTACGATGTTCGAATAATCTAGATTGGTATTCCTTACCAGGTAAGTCAACCAATCTTACAATTATTCTTCACATCTACGCCCTCCTTTGGTCACTGATAGAATTTTAGAGAATATTTGCTGCGTGATTTTCGTGCAACTAACATTTATTACACAGAAAAATTGAACAATAACCCAAAATACATTTACATAATATTTTCGGCATAATATAAGTAAAAATTATAACCTAATTTATCGACGCCCTGTCAATAATAGAATGTATGAACTCGTCTGGATTGATGGCCAATGGTCTATTATAGAAGTTGTTGAAAACATTTGACGTTTCTGACCAACCTGCGGTATTTCTGATTGTACTCAAATTGACACCCGATCTAGCGGCTGCGGATGTTGCCGAATGGCGTACACTGTGAGAACTGAAAATGTTGGTATCAATCCCACTGATCCTCAAAAAGTCTTTTATCCATCTACTTATTGTCTGCGAAGAAGCAGGATGAAAAGGTTTTTTGAGGGTCAATATTAATGTGTCCATTGCCTTTGGACGTATATTTTGAGTATGCTTTATGTAATATTCTAGAGTAGATGCTACACAAAGTCCTGGTTTATTTTCGAAATAGGGAAAACTCAGCAGTGGCTGATTTTTATTTTTGCCAGAGGTCTTAATTCTCTCAGGAATGCGTATTTCCATCCTATTTGTTTTTCTTGCAATATTACTAATAGAAATTTTCGAAAGTGTTTGTACTCTTTGAGCTGTTGTTAGGGCCAGAAGTGTACATAATTTCATCGATAAGTCCTTAAGCGATAGCTTACTTAAAGGATACATATTTTCTAGTGATATAAGCACAGGCTCTGGGTCCCATGTACTGGAGTATTTTGGACCAGAAGGGTTTATGTTGTAAGCCCCCTTCAAAAATCTCTTCAATACAAGCTGGTCCTCTGATTTTATTTGAAAAATAAGTGACAAGGCTGATCTAGTGGTGTTCAAAGAAGAATAGGATTTTTTACACTCCAACATGTATTGAAGAAATTCTATAATTCTGTTCAATTTATAGTCATATGGGTCCAATGTATTACTGTTGCAATAAACCCACCATGATTTAAGGGAAGATGAATATTGCCTAATAGTTTTTTCACTCAGAGAAGCCATCATTGTTGGTATTGCTGCGGCAGGTACTCGGTTACAAAACGCTTGCCGGATAATTTCCCCGCCACCAGGGAAAGGGTATCGTGGAGGGGATGCATCTCTCTGAAAGGAGACAACAGTAATGTTTCTGATGGTAGATAATGTAGTGGCTCTTCTATTAGTAGGTTACAAAATAATGGGTACCAAGCTTGAGTTGGCCAATTTGGCACGACTAAAATACCCGTAGCTCTATCTTTGATTATTTTTTGCAATACTTTTCCAATGAGAGAAAAAGGTGGAAACGCATAAAAGAAAATGTGATTCCAATTTGAAGTGAATGCATCCGTGGATACTGAGTATGGATCCGATCCCCAAGAAATGTATTTCCGACATTTTTTATTTATACGTGACGCGAAAATATCTATTTCTGGTATTCCAAAGTTCTCAATTATTTCATAAAATATTGTATCATTGAGTTCATATTCAGTATCTATAGATTTTATTCGAGAAAGTTCATCAGCTCTATAATTTTCAATAGAACTTATATAAGTAGCAATTAAAAAAATATTCCTTTCTTCGCACCATCGCCATATTTCCTGGGTTAATTTATTTAAGTTTTTATGCTTTATACTGCCCATTTTCGAAATACATGCTATTGCTGTTGTATTATCGATTCTTAACAGGATGTTGCAATTAGCCATATGTTTAGCAAAACATTTCAGACCATAAAACGCTGCCTGTAATTCCTGTCTATTTATGTGATATTTTGATTCTTTTGGATCCCAAAAACCCCAAGCTTTTTTCTTGCCTGAAACTGCTCCCCAACCTGTGGTGGAGGCATCTGATGATATCTCTATTGAAAATGTTAGAGGTTCGAAACACTGAACGGCTTTTCTGATGTGTGTCAACCACCAATGTACTTCATCCATTACATTATTTGGAATTGACATCACAGAGTTGTAGTTTTTGTTTTTCCTCAATGCCCCAAACTTTATGGTCTCAAATTGTTTTATATGAAACCAGCTATATTTGACAGTGGGTGCTATTGATCGTAGTTTTTATGTACTGCTGACATAGGTCATAAGATTCGCCTATTAAAAGAATATCGTCCAAATAAACTACCAAACGACAACCCTTCAATCTCAGATATTTGATGATTGGTTTCAACAGCTTTGTGAAAATATAAGGTGCTATATTCAAACCGAAGGGCAAACAGTTGAACTCGTATAATTTTCCTTCAAACTGAAACCTCAAATATTTTCTATATTTCGTTTCTATAGGAATGAGAAAATAGGCATCTTTCAAGTCCAGTTTTGCAAGAAAATCATTTTTCGATATCAGATGAATGACTGTTTTGTGGTTTTCCAATTTGAAATGTGGTGCAGGAATGAATTCGTTCAACATTTTCAAGTTCAGAATGAATCTATATGTACCATTGGGTTTTGATATGAGAAAAAAAGGAGATATAAATTCATTCCTCGTATGAAGACATTCTGATATTGCACCTTTTTTCAATAAACTATTAATTTCTGATAGGTAATTCGCCTGTTGGCTGTCTGAAATAGTAACTGACGGCCTAATTAACTGACGTGGTGTATCTGAAAATGGAATTTTCAAACCTCGAGTCCACTCTAGCAAGGTTTTTTTCTTTGTTATTTCAAACCATCGCCCAGTGAAACATTTTAACCTGCCCGCATAGTTTTTCACCTGATTTACTGTTGATATCTGTATCTCTGGCGTGAGTACTTCTTCAACTGATGGTTGCGTCCCGCTGATCTTGGGGCTTCATCTCGATTCCAAGATGTACCTGGTTCCCTGGGATCCCTCGGCTCTCTCCTCATCCGGGTCTTTTGAAAAACTCGCTTGGAGTTTAAATACCCCTTGTTCGTTTTCTGCTTCACATCCTTCTTCACATTCCCCTTGATATCTTCGCTTGCCTTCTTTATCAGCTGACACGATTTCACCTTCTCCATGAACCCCGATCCAAACAAATACTCGTCTATTGAACTCTGTTGCGAGGCCGCTCTACTGTCTGCGTTGATGAACGGAATTATGCTTGTTCGGCGATGTATTGACAGTGCATGGTGGATGTTTGCAAATATTTGAGCTGCTTCCACTAGAGCCTGAACTTTTTCGTCTGTCAATATTAATTCTGCTGAAGGTTCCTTAACTTTCATATCTATCAATCCACTAAGTGCACTCAAGCCTGCTCCAAGTTGTTCCTGTAGTGAGTATAAAATTTTTTCCCTATTCTTGTTAGCATCAGGGATAAGGTTTTTCAACTCCTCATTGAGTTTCGGAGGATGTAATGATGAACAATTTTCTGGAACTAGATATTTCGCTAGTAATTCGGAACGAATATCAGCAGGAACCCCATCTCTCAGATAACATGTCCATCTTGCCACAATCTCCTCATGAATCGGATTTCCAGACTTATTCTGAGTACCTGGATTAGTTCCGAGAATGCCAGAAACCTCAGCTGTTTGAATGGTATCTTGATTTGGATCGACGTGCACCTGCGCCTGCGTTATTACCACATTCGGACTCCCCTCAATATCTGGCTCATCGGATGAAAATGAAGATTGGCTCGAGCCTAGTAGGGTAAACAAAAATAACCAGGTGTCAGTTCAGACAACTGATGATGCATTGAAATCGGGAATGTCGGCCCGAACGGAACCTCACCCATTTATCTTAATTGAAATTCTTTAAGGAATTATTGGTCCCGAAAGGCGACCTCATCCTGTTAGTATAGTCTCGGTATAGTATGGAACAAACATGTTATTTATCATTTAGTCATGGGTTGTCGGTCCCGAACGGAAAACCTCACCCTGTAATTCAAGTGATTAGTGGTCCCGAACGGAAACCTTCACTTTTGTTTGCTATTTATAACAGACCAGGAAGAATTGATCCCGAACGGGAAGAACTCCCTGTATATATTGGTATGCTGCTTGAATTCCCATAACCTTTGAAAATAAAGAAATTATTTATAAAACTTACTGTCACTGCTCGAACTGCATTCGCCGAAATGTTTCTCCAGTCGAGCCATTTTCTTTTTCATTTCCAAAAAATCTTCTAAAACCTTCCTTTTGCTATTTTTTCTCGGCATTTTTACACGAAATCACACACAACTGTTCACTGAGGCACAAAATAAAGGACTGACTCATTGATGCTCATGGTGGAGATAGCAGTACGTGACAAAAAACGTTGTGTAATAATTATTTATCTTTAAAATATGTGCTGAGGTATGAAATACAGGGATCTATCAGTGACCAAAGGAGGGCGTAGATGTGAAGAATAATTGTCGCTATTGATGGTTGATTTTGTTGTGGTGGACCTTGTTTGTTGTCAATTTGATGAATCGTCTTATCGATGAAATTCTTTGGATAGGAGTTGAGTTGACGAACATATTCAATGTGGTGGACCGTTATTGAAAATTTGTTTGTCACAGATGATATTGATTTGGCGTTATCATGGAATGATTTGAATATTCCTTTCTTGATACTTTTTTGATGATTTGATTGAAAGTTCAGGTATCTGGGAGTATGGATCTTTTCACGATATACACTTGTTACAAATGTGTTTGTGGGATGTTTTAAACAAGTAGCTGAACACATCCTTACTGAAGATGGACAACATATGGCAGAATGGAATAATATTAAAATCATTGGGAAAGAAGATAACCAGAAGAGGAAAATCAAGGAATCTGCTTGCATTCTTTTGAACGGTGACAAAAGCACTACTGAAATATCAAAATGAAAATGGTAAATTCAACATAAATTATTGAAATTATCCTGTAATTCAATTGTCACTGAGAATTATTGAGAAGTGTCGAGACAAATACGAATTTGCTATTCGAATATCCATTTTTAATGTTGAAAATGGGAGCAGATTCGTTCTCGAAAGATGAGTGAAAATTTGATATTTTCTTTAATACAGTTATTTCTCTTCTTCAAACCTTTTTAAATACAAATTGTCCCTGAAAGCTAGTGAATTGTTCTTTTAGGCTCTCTGATAGAAACATTCTTTGAACGCAGTGACATTTCGAAGCAAAACATCTGATTTGTCCCCGATACACGTATATTGAAATAATATTCATATTTTTATTTTATAGAAATAAGGAGGGAAAATCCCAAAAAATCTAGAATAATGAAGTACCACCTCCTCGATTGGATTACAGACAATATGTTATCCTTTGACAACTATGCAGAATGGGTCGTAGAGTTATCGTTCCATCATATTAAAAGTAACACCAATTCATGAAAATTACTTCTCCCACGCTGAAGAATCAAATCTTGTTGATTCTTTCTTAATGTTTCTGTTGATAAAAAAATGCCCTCGTCTCATTCGTGAACTTGAAAAAATGTACGGTAATAATCATGCTGCTAGGGAGATTATAAGTGATAATCTCCTTCAGAATGTTCCTGAAGTTCGATACCAGATGCCGCACACTCTGTGATTCTCGCGAATACTATCCAGAAGTACTCACATGTCAACGATCTGAAAAATGTGTTGAATCATTTTTGTCAGACCTGCTCTTCGAATATCCAGCAGCCCAATTTTTATCTATTTATTCGATACCATTTCGACTGTTTACTGCAGAAAAACCCAGGAAACGATACAGATGTGCCTAGGGCTTCGACCCTGATAGAAACTGTTATGAAATTCAATTTCCACAAAATGCAGCGAACTTGCGTCCCACCGCTGTTTTTGTTATTTTTTGTGCGAGAATAAGTTCCCATGGAACTTTTTCGTTTTACCTGAATGAGAGAATAGATCGTTTGAAATTCTCTGTTTGAGTTTTCGAAAGGCTTTTGTTCAAATTTATTGGCGGATGTTTTCGTTTCGTCTTCATAGAGTCTTGTTGAAAGTTGTTGTGGAGTTGCAAAGGATGCTCGTGTACATGGAATAACTTTCGGATGGATTTTCGATCTTAGAAGCAATTTTAGTGTTTTCGAGATATTTCTGTAAGTAGTGCCCGAAATTAGTTTAGAACTTTGGGAATTGGGATTAGGGCCATGGGTGTTGAATTAATTTGAGAACATTTTGGCTAACTCGGATGATTTATTGAGCTGAAATATAATTCGCAGCGTCGTTTATACAAGGTGTCTCAGGATTTATCGAGAATATGAAATACCTACGTGATATTTTCTTTTTGTCTTAGAGTAACGTGTTTTCAATACACGAAGTGATGGAATTGACTCTCAGGCCTCGAGTAGTGATATTTTCTATTGCAGTGAATATTTGGGGCAGTCCTGGATTTGTCAATGGACCGTAAAGACCGCGGCTTAGGGGAGACAACTTCTTGATAGTCGTTAATACAACGTACTAATCTTATGATAATGGGTTAGTTTGTTGTGTCTACGCTATTTTCCTTCCCCAAAATCCAGCAACAAATCGCCATATCCTGTTTTTCCTTCCGTTTAGCGATCGTCCTCATACTCTTGAAAGCAACACAAGAATTCAAAAGAAAGTTGAGTTTCTCGTGTGATTTTATAATATTGATTCACAGGACCACTTAGTTCAGGAATGTGTACACTTTGATAGCGAAATTTCCTCTGATTAGACGGTAGAACCTGAATCTACATCATTTTGGATTTTTTCACGTTCCCAGGGAAACGAAATCTCTATACAACGTTCACATGAACTTGGACATAGAGCTTTTCGCATAGCGCTCCGGTCACAAAGTGTACAGTGTGTCCAGTTTTCGATGCTTTTGCGTGATATCTCAGTTATCTTCCGAGATAGAACCTTGCGGTTTTCGCGGTTCTGTGCCACTTTTTTGTGAAACTCAAGATGGCCTTATCAGATTTTGCATAACTGTTTCCGTTTATGAGATACAGGGCGATTTTGAAAATTTATACTTTTTGGACCCCCTCAATATCTACGAAGTTTCTCAGCAAAAATGTCAAATTAAAATCTCATCCCATAAAGAAGTTTACGCGGAATCCAGTGGCGCACTCAAATTTTTTTTCGGGGTATGGTTTTGGAGATACGACTCAAACTTATGATTTTTTAAATGGAACACCTTGTATTTTATAAGCTCATGAAATTCCTCATTTTTTTCTCTCCAGAATGATTTGAAATGTATGTATATGACATTCTCAAAAATGCTCTAAAATCACTGAACATTGAATATTAATAGTGGGCTATGGATTTTTCTTATAAAAAAGTTCCAATTGAAGGAATATTCATTTTGATGTTTCCGTAAAGAGGACAAAAACAATACCAACACTAATTACCAAGAAAACACAAAAATTATGTACCTGATAGCAACAAATAATCAGTAATACATGTTCATGATATAGAATAAGCACCAGATTAAATATTTACAAATACAATTGAATTTCGGAATTATTCAATAACTTATTCATTGAATTGTTCGAATTGATGTCCATTCACCATAACACACAATTTACACAGTTTCTCAATACGTCTTGATACAGTAAGAAGCACAACAATCTTGAAGAACTTCGCGCAACAACAGAGGCAGTTTTCCAGGAATTACAAAGACATCCTTTAATGATATTGAATGCATTAAGATGCATTGAGAAAGTGTGTGAGGGAAATCGACCTCAATTTGAACAATTCAATAAATAATTTACTGATTAATTTCGAAATCCAATTATCCTAGTGAATATCAAATCAGGTCCTTATTCTAGAATATGAACATTTTATTACTATTTATTTGTTACTATCATAGGTACCTAATTCTTGTGTTCTCTTAGTTAACAAGTGTTGAGATTGTTTTTGTATTTTTCATGGAAAAATCAAATGAAATATTCCTTCAATTGGAACTTTTTTTAAATGAAAAATCCATAGCCCCCTATCAAAATTCGATGTTTTAGGGATTTTGGAGCATTTCTGAAAATTTTATACTTATACATCATATTATATTTTGATGACAAAAAAATAAGGAATTTAATGAGCTTATGAAATACAGGGTGTTCCATTTGAAAAATCATAAGTTTGAGTCGTATCTCCAAAACCATACCCAG
Organism: Phaedon cochleariae; assembly: GCA_918026855.4. Taxonomy (NCBI): domain Eukaryota; kingdom Metazoa; phylum Arthropoda; class Insecta; order Coleoptera; family Chrysomelidae; genus Phaedon; species Phaedon cochleariae. The sequence goes on along the minus strand of OU896716.1, from coordinate 5,038,125 downwards.
AAAAAAGAATTTCAGTGCGCCAATGGATTCTGCGCAAAATTCTCTATGGAATAAGATTTCAATTTGACATTTTCGCTGAGAAACTTCGTAGATATAGAGGGGGTCCAAATAGTATAAATTTTCAAAATCGTCCTGTATTTCATAAACGCAAACAGTTATGCAAAATCTGATAAGGCCATCTTGAGTTTCACAAAAAAGTGACACAGTACCGCCAAAATTGCAAGATTCTATCTCGAAAGATAACTGAGATATCACGCAAAAGCATCGAAAACTGGACACACTGTACAGAAGTTTTTCATGTTGAAAACGATTGAAGTCTTACCAAAGGTCATCATTCTATTGAAAAAACCTAACTCTCTGCCTCTATATGCTTAGGAGCATAGATAAACATCACAAAAGACATTATTCATGTTTTTGCATAAATAAAATTCGTGAAGAATGTAATTCTCATTTATTTCATTCTTGAATGCTGAAATTGCGCAACATCTTTTACAATGCAACATCGGAAACAAAAAACACTAATTAGCGTGATGCTGTGAAAACATTCATCTTGTTCAAGATTACTTGAAGTTGTTGAAGATACTTGTTTCTCCGTGCTCGATCACTTGTTGAAGTTTGTGCATTTGTACAAATTAGTATACATGTAGTTGTAGGTGATCCATCTTCAGAACTAGAAATACCAACTCAACAATTTTTTCGATTTCAGTTTCAGGTCAGCCCAATAATTGCGAATATTCAGTTAGTTGATAAAACAAAACCTTGGGGTTCATTATAAATGTACATCGCCCATATATTCTGACGCTGCTGACCCACAAACGCGAATCACTTCGACACATGCATCACGAATCACGACTAGTCGTAAATCAAAATTCCGCTCTTTGACAGCCATCGCTTTTTCAATTAATCGTGACATTTCCAAATTCAAACTGATGATGAACCCGGCTGATTGACAATTCCGTCTGGGAACTTGGCAAGGCGATAATGGAGGATGAAAAAGGGAGGCAGAGCGAAAGCGTATAAACAGGGTAATTCATTAAAAATGGGCAATCTCTGAGCTACAGATAGTGAACAAAATATATTTTTCCTATCTCTTGAAACTCACCAAAAATAGTTATTTAACCAACTAGTGTATTAATGAGGGCGATTAATGATCGAGATCATTAATCGCCTTTTAATATACAAGTTGGATACAACATTTTTCCGCCGACTTTATTTCTCATTTCTCCTGCAATGTAGAAAACTTGGTTCGCGAATTCATCATTTATCTGGAAACTGCTAAGAATCACCCAGCCCAGTAGCCTTGCTACCGACATCAGTGACATTTGACATTTGTCGAAATGATCAACATAGAAAATAAATTCCTTGTGTTAAATGCAGATTTCGTAAGTTTTATAGCATAAACAATGAATGCACGTGGTGTATGTTTGGTTGCCTATAAAACAATCGTGCATTAATAGACAAATTGATCATTAATAGGAGTCATTAATGAACGATTTCATGAACATTAAACTTACTCGTTAATACGAGGTCGACGGAAAATATTCTTTTAATGTTCGTGTAACATCGTGAGTTCCTAGAGATAGTGAGAGGAGGTAGGTGGCATTGCTTTTTTTCGATTTTTTGGAGTTTATAAGTTGACCGACCCTGTAGGTAAAAATTGAAACACAACCTCACTCTTCTTGTTCGTTCACAAATGATTGAAATAGTTTTTCACAATTTTTTTCGGATACGAATCGTGTTTTTCGGCTATTCATTGATTCGCGCATGCCATCACATTGTGCTATGGTAGAATACACAAAAAATGCAGCGGGAGACGAAGAAATCCGGTTGGTACATTAAAATATGAAAGTAAGTACCTACTATATAGTCACTCACATATAGTTTTCATTATGTAATTTTTTTGATTCCTCATCGGAATTCATTCTGCGATAGGAGCTAATAGAAATACTCGTGAAATTTCTGAAAGAATGCAAGAAGATTGGATTCATGCAATAAAACGGGAGGACTGTATTATATAGCTTCTATTGCAGAAGTGGCAGAAGGAATTTTAATAAGAGATGACAAAATTTCATAATGAAAACTATGTGAGATTACTATTTACCTGAAAAATCATATTTCTTCGTCTCGCTGCATTTTTTGTGTATTGTACAACAGCACAATGAAAAGGCATGTTTGAATTAATGAATAGTGCAAAGAACACGATCCGTATGCCAGAATATTGTGAAAAACTATTCAAATCCATTTATTCCTCTGTATATAAACAAATAGAAAAAGTGAGGTTGTTTTTCAATGTTTTACAGAGAAGTTAGGTTGTGTTTCAATATTTCACCTTCAGGGTAGGTCATCGTGAACGGGACCAATACATGCATTGACAACGAATTCCTGAGCTTCGTCTTTGTATAGACGAACGAGTTTCAGCACAGTGTTGTCCGACATATTTCTAGGTTGACGACAAGAGGATGTGCTGACTGGGTCTGTCGAGTTCGTCTGAGTAGTATTCATTGATGGAGTAATAGCAGAGATTTCTGAGGAACATTTTCCGTGAAAGTATCTATAGAAATATAAAAGGTTGTCAACATTTCTACAATGTCCTAATGAGGTTAAAGTGTTAGTAAGTGTGGCATGACCCACCAGACGGATGGCTTTCCTCTGGATGAAATTTAAGAGCATCAGCGTGTGTTTGGATGCTGAACCCCATACATGAGAACAGTATTCTGGAACTGGCCGTATATGTGTTTTGTAGATCATGGGGAGCTGTTGAGGTGTAAAGAAGATTTTCGCACGGAACATGAATATGAGCTTTTATGAAGCAGCTTTTGCGATAGATCAGACATGATTTTCCAATGGAGATTTATAGCCCAACATGCGTTTCGAAAATATAGCAGATTTAATTCATATTGGGTACAAGGGGAATATGTGATCATCAATAACTCAGTGCGTGTTAACGGCAGTAACATAAAATTACCTAATATGTAGTTTCAGGATTTCTGACATGAGGAATTAGAATTTGTAACTCATTTCATGATTGTTCATAGCAGGCGCTATAGTGGCACATTCTGTAAAAAACGTCATATCTTATTCGTCCATTGAATAATCGTTGAAATGAATTATAACGATTCTGAAATCCTGTAAAATTAACTCTCTTTCAAATTGTCTAGCTCCTATAGTAGGAGAGTCGGCTGCAAATTTCGTCATCTGAATAAGAAATGTTACATGTTCCAAAGGCAAAATGATTGAAAATTAGCACTTTCCTGTGCTGTTATTTGCACTCAATTTCGCGATGTATTAACACAGCAATTTATTTACTGTCATTATTCCTGTCATACTCCCATCATGTGATAACAAGTTGAAACAAAAGGCAAATGAAAGGCATAAATGTCGCATAAATGTCTCCTTCGCAAATATCCGAACGTGTCGCGCATACGTGTCGTGAATCAAACTCATCTAAGTCAGTGGCGGAGCGTCAATATTCTCGAGAATATTTCACCTCTTTCTAAAGATAATATTCGATGGACCACTGTAGAACTCATGTGGTGCTCGAACTACGAGTATTCTGATCCACATCTCCGGTTCCACACTGGTCCATCGGATATTATCTTTGGAGAGGGGCCAAATATTTTCGGAAATATTGACGCTCTGCCACTGACTCAGATCAGTTTGAATCGTGGCACGTTTGGAGATTCGTGAAGATGACATTATCTTCTTTCATCTGCCTTCTGTTTCAACTCGTTATCACATGTCGGAAGTGATGGCAGCAAATATACCGGGTGTTTCTCAAAGGTGGCTCACCCCTCCAACTTTTTTGTTTCTATAAAAAACGAATGAAATTCGGTGTGTGAGTGAAGTATATAAATATGCATTATTTGGTATATGCAATTGTTTCCTGTCACTTCCACTTTTTGAGATTTATCATCCTGAATGTTTAATTTTTCAATTTTCAATCTATATAGAGTGATGATGATCTGGATATTGATTCAAAATATAGATTATGTGGTATCAACGTGTTCGTAACAACAAAATACCTCTTTCAGATATGGTAATAAGTCACACTTGTTCCATTGGAAAAATTGAGTTAACATCATTATTACGATATTGTAAATTTTGAAGGAACCTGTACAAATGGAAAGTAAAACTTCATCGAAACTATTTTCCCTCTAGAATTGAAATTGGAAAATGGAAAATTCATCATGATATGAATCAAAAAGTTGCAATTGGGCCGTCGTTATACTCATGCACAAGGTTATTCTCTATCGAAATAAGTGATCACATACCAGTTGTGCCTTTTGAAATAAGAAAATATGTGTCATTTCCGGACGAATCGAAAGTGACAAAAAACAATTGAATACGTCAAATAATGCATATATATGTACTACACTTGCACACCGAATGTCATTTGTTAATCTATTTAAATAAAAGAGTTATAAGGGGGGAGCCACTTTTGAGAAACACCCAGTATATCTGTGCCGTGGATTCGGATCAGATCGAGGTAGCACAGCTTGGTTCTTGAGATCCTCCATCAAATTAGTATGGGATGGCATAGTTCTTATCTCGTTATCAAATCGTGAAATTGAGTTCAAATCACCGCACAGAAAAGTGGCATTTTTCAATCATTCTGCCCAGGATAGTGATTGGCATAGGTGCCGTTCGATAAAGTACAATGATTTTACATGCTTTTGTGACATAATATGTTATTTAGTTATCAGATGCCTCTTGAAATTCGTAGCCGGCATTATTCGCCGCTCTTTTGAAAGGATCTGCGTTGCACTCATACAATTGTTATTATTTCGAATTATAGAGTTTGCGAAGTGACACCGAAAACAGACAATTTCAAGATGAAAATTCGGTCAAAGTTATTGAGGAATTTGTATATCCTGAATCAGCAACATTTTTATAGGGCATGCTGGGCTACATCTTCATATTTTTGGTGTTTACTCTATGTAGTTCAGAGATTGCCCATTCCTAATGAATCACCCTGTATGTCAGAAGGGCGCTAGCAGTGAGCTCGAAGACCGTAATTGACAGTGATAGATGTTGCTATTCCGGAAGTTTTGTTTGAAAGAAATGGAATCAAGTTGATTTAAATAAACGGCGTTGATAGCCTGAACGAAATGGATAGAAGTTGGGCATTGTTCACGAGCAGTGTTCCAAAATATCATGGAATTTATGTTGATGGAGTTTGAAATTGAATTCCAGCCAATGACTTTGTATGATTCTAAACTTGAACATTCGTCATAACCTGTTAACAACCATATGTACCTAGCTTTCTACTTGCTGTGTCTGCAAATGCTTTCAATTTTTTTGGAGAGGTAAAATATATTATTGAACATTGCCAAATACAGAATAAACAGTTTCAAGTCATAGATTGTATTCGTACTTTTTTCTAGATTTCTGGGACTGGGAATTTCTTTCTTAGTCTTTATGAATGTGTCCCTGAAATGTCTATAGAAAATATTAGCGCACATTTACCTCTTATAGGTCAGAACATATACACGATAAACTCACCTTAGTCCGAAACAGGTGAATGGACTAATTTTTTTATTTCTTAAATAGAATTATCACTCAGATACCCTTCGATTTCATATTTTCCCAGAATTCTTTTGTCAATTTTGCGGTGCCAAGATCATCAATAATGCTACGGAAATTTTCAAACTGTCACAAATTTACCGCAAGTAAATCCTGACATCACGATTTCGTAAGTAGTGGCTGACCATAGCACAGTTGCCACATGTAGACATACGATTGGGAACTTCAGAAATGAAGTTCTTCAATAATCCATAAACTCCCAATTATTAATTGGTAATATTCCTAATAAGCATTGAAAATCAATTGTCTAAAAATGTTCCCTCATGTGTTGTGGCTTATCGCTTATAATATACAGTCTGTCCAAGATAAGGTTGAACAGCATGGGGATCTCGGAAACGGTAGGAGATACGAAGTCGCTTAAATGGGGAAAAAGTTGCGCATTCGGTGGCTCATATCAAGAGCCTTTGAACATTTTTGAAATTATTTTTAGTTTTTGAGATATATCGAAAAAAGTGAATTTTTGGAATTTATATTTTATTTTTTTTCTCCGTTATTATCAGAGATACAGAAAAACTGAGAATACTTTTTCTTTGCAACTTTTGATGAGGTTTAACGTGGTGATACCAATTTTTCCATGCGACGTTTCGTATTCGTGGAACCATCATCAACTTTTGTTTTTTGAATACGGTCTTGATAATTTTTTCACAGATTCTGAAAGGTTTATTCATTCTGAATTCAACAATGTACTATACAAGGTGATTCGAATGTGTTTCGACCTATTTCTATCCATCATCAATGTTCTTTCGAACTTCCAAAAGAAAAAAGCCATCAGTTCCACTTATTTCTGATCATTAAGTGTCAAACTTGATGGATTAGTTATGCAATACTGAAAAGTGAATAAAAAATATTTCACTACATCATTCGATCAATGCAGCGTTTGAAATTGTTGATGAATTCTTACACGAATTACTTTAGCAACTTAACTTTGACAATACCTACAGAGACATTCATAACAAATGTTCAAAATGATAACCATTATTTTCTGAACAAAGATATCCTCTTCTCACAGTTGCTTCTAAGACATTGCGAAGCAGTTCTGGGGTTATTCTATTGAATTCTTCGAAGACACTGTCCCTTAGTTCTTCTTCATCATCAAAGTTATTTGCGTGTACAAAGTTCGATATATCCCCTAAGAAAAAATCCAGCTGTGTCAAATCAGGCGACCGCGCCGGCCAAGGGATAAAAACGCACGGACTTCTCTGGAATTATGTACCGGAGCGCCATCTTGTTGAAACCAACAGTTCTGAACTTCCGCAATCGGTAAATCATCCAGAGCTTCCTCAAGATGATTCTCAAGCGAATTTCTATAACGTTCGGAAGTCTGTGTTTCATGGTAAATAGAAGGAACAATAATTCGTGTAACAAATATTGCAACCCACATATTAAAGCCGAAACGGTGTTGGTGTCTCGCTGTAATGTATGAATGTTCATTTTCTCGTGAACAATAATGTGTATTTTTTCTATCGAAGCTACCATGATTAGTGACCATGCTTTCATCAGTCCAGATGATTGTTCGAAAGAAATCTGCAAAATTTTAACATTTCCTGGTATACCACTCACAGAATGTCTTGCGCCTTTCGTCATCGCCTGGTTTTAGCGCTTGACATATTCTGAATTTGTATGGATGGAATTTTTGTTTCCGCAAAATGAAATGGGTTGTTGATTGAAACCAGTTGATGAGGTATTAGTGTGTTGACTAATTTTCCTTCAAAATAAGTGGAACTGATGGCATTTTTCCTTTGGAGTTTCGAAAAAACATTGATGATGACCAAAAATAGGTCGAAACACAAATGAACCACCTTGTATAATACATGGTTGAATTCAGAATAAAAAAAACCTTTTAGAATCTGTGAGAAAATTATCAGGACCGTATTTAAAAAACAAAAGTTGATGATGGTTCCACGAATACGAAACGTCGCATGAAAAAATCGGTATCACCACGTTGACCGTCATCAAAAGTTGCTATGGAGAAGTATTCTCAGTTTTGCTGTATCTCTAATAATGACGGAGAAAAAAAATAAAATATAAATTCCAAAAATTCACTTTTTTCGATATAACTCAAAAATTAAAAATAATTTTCAAAATTTTTGAAGGCTCTTGATATGAGCCTCCGAATGCGCAACTTTTTCCCCATTCAACCGATTTCGTATCTCTTACCGTTTTCGAGATCCCCATGCTGTTCAACCTTATCTTGGACAGACTGTATTTGTGCAAATCACAATTATATTAATTCACACTAGAGGACATTTGAACCGGTAAACGCTTGGGTAAACGTGACAACACGGCGCACGACTTGTGGGCGTGGTCTTGTCAGTTCTCAGCATTCAGCACAATGTTGCCAAGTCTACAACATTCATTAAGGAGTATAAAAAATATTTGGGCAAGCTGGTTGCTCGAAAAGATCAAGAATCAATTTTAATATCATGGGTTCCTCTTATTATGTCTCGTTCATATTTTTGATAACTTGAATAAAATTGGTGACGTGCTTCATGAGTAGAAATGGATGATTATCTGGCCAATAACGAAACAGCATAAATACTGACGTCACCATTCATTCGACGTATCGTGGACATCGCCAAATAGCGGTCATGACGGTACGAGATGAGCTCTGGAATTTAACAATTTCGAACAACGCATAGACTCATTATTTACATAAAAAAGGCGTGGGAAGTGTTTCAAAGATTCATTTAGGTTCCTATAACGACACAGTGGAGTAATTGAATGCCAATAATTCAATATTAGTCCACTCGCACATTGCTTCGTTTCCGAGATGTTTACATGTTGGTAAAAGAAAAAGAATGGAATTCGAATCATTCAAAATTCATGAACATTATTCAATGAATTAAGTACTCACTTCAAAAATAGAAAACCTGGGGTTTTTAGGATGCTAAACCTGAATACGGACACCTTTTCACCGTGACTATACTGACTATATAGAGGACGCTTACCAATGCACTCATCATGAACGGAAAAATTCAACCGCCTTAGAATAATAATTATTGCGGAACCAATCTTTATGTCTTGACTTGAACACCCTGTATTCAGATAACTGAGCACTTGAAGGGTTGTTATCAAATAACCCATGAATTCAGCAACACCCTGTATATAAATAATGTTCTCTGTTGTACACCCGACCTCCTGACAATCGACCTTGAGGATTTTCTTCAGCCCGTGGGTATTCTGTGTAGGCTTTGTAACTGACTCCATACGCCACTTTTTGAGCAGCACTGTTATTTAAAGTGCAACAGTAAATAAACCCCATTATACTCCCCAGGATACCACGAAGCAACAAAGCTGATGCACTCATGATTGTATTTCATTGCAGAGATGAAGACTCAAAAAGTAACGAAATCCTCCAAATTCACGCAAGCCAGTCCGAATGACAACGAATACCAGAACATAGGTCTGACCGTACTGCCAGTGTCGCCATCTGATGAGGGCAATCAGAATGTGGAGAGAAATCCGTATCCTGGAAGTCACTGCCATAATAACAGTTCAGAATTACTCTTGAGGAGCGACTTCGAATACAAGACCCAAGAAAATATGCACGAAATACGAAGGTAATGATAAAGTAGTGGAATAGATAGATAGATAGATAAATACTGTCTGTATAAAATAAAAATATGAATATTATTTCAATATACGTGTAGCACGGACAAATCAGATGATTTGCCCCAAAATGTCACTGCGTTTGAAAAATTCAAACATCACCTGGATCTGCATCTGGGCATTGGCCAGAAAAGTAGTTGTTTTTCGTCCATGATTCACCATTATTGTTGTTCTTTTTGTTTTCATTCAACATTTTCATTCGACTTTGAGCATTTTGGGCTATATCGTATATACAGGGTGTTTCAGACTTAAATGTACATACGATACTGGCAGATAGAGGACAAGTTGACGGTTTCAAATCACCCCCATTGATATGTTTATCGTCTTTTATAACTTAGATACAGGACGTTATCTTGATCTTGGCAAAATCTTCATCTGGTCATAATTTTTGAACCACGTTGTATAATCTATCCATACTTGGTAGAAATATTTCACTTATATTGCACATCAAACCTAAATAAAAATTGAGATCAGAATCCAGGTCCGTCTTAAGGAAAACAGAAAACTTGTTTATTTTAAAAACAACACTCTGTATGGCAAAATTTTGTGGATCTGTTTTGATATTTGGAAAGAGCAGGAAAAAAATGCATGTAGTGACCTACTTATAACAAGCGCGCATCCAATTAGACAGATAGTTCATTATTATGTTTTGAAATATTCACCCCATTTCGAGGAAATTTTATTGAACTGTTTTTCAAAATCCAATTCTGATACAAAAAAATAATTGTCTTCAAAGTTGATCGTCATTAAAAATAAATTAGGTGAACAATTGATAGATTCACCGCAGCTCATGAATCAATAGTAAAGAATAAAACAAGCCCTCAAAAATTTCCAAAATCACAGACGTTATTCTGTCAAACGAACAGATTTATCTATTTCACACCACTGATGTTGAACTTCGAAGGACGTTATTATTTTGTGAAATAATTGGATTTTGAATTACGAGTTCAATAAAAATCACTCAAAATGGAGCCGAGTATATCAGTATTGCCAAAATCAAGATATCATCCTGTATCTCAGTTATAAAAAACGGTAGACACATCGAAGGGGGGTAATTTGGAACCATCACAGTGTCCCCTATCTACAGGTATCGTATGTACATTTAAATCTGAAACACCCTGTATAGTTGAAAATTAGGTATATTATTTTCCAATCACTACAGATATAATTCAACATTCTGTAGTATTAGCTAGCACAATATTTGTTTTCTGTAAGATATTTTATGAATAATTTTCATATTTATAAATAAACTCATACAGTGTCATTCATAAAGTTGTCATCATATGAAAAACACTTGTAATAATAATTCATTCGGAAATTCGACAGAGGCATTGAGTTTTGCCTCAAGAAAAATGAAAAATGGCCTACTTGGTCGAGGTCACGTGGAATTCGCTACATGTCAGGAGTTACATTATTGATTCAGATTCATCGCTGGAAATAGGCTGATTTATTCGAATTTCAAAAAAGTGAACAAACAAAAGCTGTTTATATCCCAATATCACACATATGACTCGAATTTCAACGTTCTTTCGCAACTTTCAGTAACTGATAATTTTCCAATTTGTACGAGTCAGTGATATACAGGGTGTTATAGTGAATAAGTGCGACAAACCCCAGGGGGTGAATCCTCTTTTTTCAATCATTACTCAAATGTCTTTCTACCAATTTCGATAATACTTGGTGGTTTTGTTCAATGTATCATGGAGCTCCTATATTGATGTGACCAAATTCAAAATAATATTTCCAGTAGAGTCACGTGGGCGCCACTGGTTTTCCTGACTTTCATATTCTCATCAGATTGAACAATTGAAATATCAACTTTCATATCCTCTGTAATGTTTTCAATCTCGCTTGGTATTTGAGGAAACGATGGGAATTCGTTTTGACTCCAAATTTTAATGTAGGTGCTCTCGAAACATTCGTTGAGATTACTTAATAACCTGAATGAGAATCATTTTGAAATTTTGGGACTTCGTCAGTCTCCCACCATATTGAATATTGTCCCCTGGAGAGCTTATGAATGGGCTTTTTGAATAAAAACAATTAATACTTCCAACTTCAACATCCTGTACCTATATCAAAAACGAAGCAAGTTAGGACACATGTTTATGTAACTTCCTGAGATATCACAAGGAATCACCCCTGAAGTATGTCACACTTATTCACTAATACCCTATTTATATTAATATAGGGGTAGGCATTTTCAGTAGACAACCCTGTTACATATAAGTGATTAACAATCAATCGAGGAATATTCCACAACCATACATATAATATAAGTTATCGATGGAACGATGAAGCCTTGGCACAACATTTCCAATTGTGTATTCCACCTCGTTTCAGCAACAAATTCAACCTGACAACCATAAGCAAGAATCCCAACAAGCTTCTCCATTCCAGATACAGTCCAGAGCGAAACGCCAATCGGCCTCAGCAGCAGCAACAGCAGCAGCAACGCGGCCACGACCTCGAGCTGTGCAACTGCATCACTCCCATCTACACGGGGCCAAAAACCCGGGGCGTAGGACTAGTCCTCCACCGGTCCTTCGCTTCCCTGCCCAAGCTCGAGAACGCCAATCTCGGCCAGGACGACAAGGCGGGGAAGTCCGGCAGGAATCCTGGCCAGGATGACAAGGCGGGGAAGTCCGGCAGGCCGAGACACACGTTCGCGTGCGAGCAGAACAGGAGGGTTTTGCGGGACGAGGCGATTATGCGGCGGATGCAGGGCCCAGAGATTATTAATATACACCAGGGGGGCTTCGAGGATTGTGAAGTGGGGTTCAAGTGCAAGGATCACGAGTTCAGGAGGGGGCACAGTGTCAGGACTGCGGGAACGAGGTGAGCATGTCTTTGGGTTATCATGTTCTTTCATGGTATTACTTTGTTTCATTGAGAGCGATCCAAGAGTGATAGGTCATCACCTATGCAAGAAGGTTCAGTTTTAACCTTCCATCTTCTCCTTCCATCTTCTGGTAAAAAATTGACGAAAATATACTCTTGGCAGGAACAGCAGGTTTATCCCAAAAGGTTGAAAATACTAAAACAAACTAGATCACTGTCACAAAGTGTTCCTTTTTCCTCAGAGCTTTGTACAGTGTACATATTTGGCAATCATATGAATCTCTAACAAGATCGGTATCTAGTTTCACAACTGTTTCACCACTGACCTAACCGATTTTCTGAACCCAGATAGCACAAATTCCTTTTGAGGCCCTTCTGAGGCGTTCACAATCATGTCCTCAGGACGTCGAGAGCGAGCCTGAGGACATTCTCAAGACGTCCTCCTGTTACCACTCTCTACATACTAATAACGTCTCAGAACATCCCTATAAAATCTTTTGAGACAACCTCAGGACATCATGGTAACAACTTGAGGCGGTTTTTGATGATGTTTCAAGGAGGTTCAAGATTTATGGGAGAATATTATTCGTATACAGAATGAGTCACTATAGTGTGTTCTCCTCCGATATTAGCCAAACCGTCAGATATATAAAATGAAAATTCAAGTACAACAGTAATAGGGTTTCATAAGAACAATCACCTAAAGTTGTTTTCATATCTATAGGGTGTTCGAATTCCAAGATATCGGTTGATGATTGTTTTTTTTCAATGGAACACCTTGTATATTATTGCATTTTTGAGTTTTCCCTGAAGAGTTGATTCCATCAATGCATCACACTTGGTGTCTAGTGGGAATTATTACAGAGATATAGGGTGTTGACAATTGAGATTCTTCAAATGTAGGATTTTTTGTGTCGAAACTATTCATTAATGGTCAAAACGGCTCACATGTTCCTGTCATAACTTTTGATTGGCTATCTACTGATATTTATTTGGAACAGATACAATAAGCTGATCAGTATTCTGAATGTTAACCCACCCTCTATTTGTTCCGATTGAATATCAGTAGATAGTAAATCGAAAGTTTATAAGGATATGTGAGCCGTTTTGACCAATATTGAATAGTTTCCACAAAAAAATCCTAAAATTGAAAAATCTTGTTTTTGAACACCCTATATCTCTGTAATCATTCCCGCTAGACCCCAAGTGTGATGCATTGATGGAATCAGCTCTTCAGGGAGAACCTAAAAATGCAATAGTATACAGGGTGTCCCATTTGGAAAAAAACAATCATCAGTCAATATATCTTGGAATTCGAACACCCTACAGATATATATGAAAACAATTCAATGTGAAAGTTCTCATGGAACCCTCTATTACTGTTGTACTTGAATTTTCTCTATTTATCTGATGGTTTGGCTAATATACAAGGATAACACACTATTGACTCACCTTGTATTATGCGAATGATAATTTCTTCAAAATAATATGGATCTCATGATATTTGCAAAATTTCCCTCTATTTATAATAGGTTCAAATGAAAAACCAAATGAAAAACTTACATTCTATTATTTATAACTTATTCTGAAAAATTTCAATTTCCTTTCCAAAGAAATGTATTTCAGCTCCTTGTTGAACACTACTATAGAAGTTATTGCCTATTGATAGTTATATTTCTCCATGTTGTTTTTGATTTCTGAACTCTGGACATTCCTGATGCAGAATAATCAACTGGAAGTTGAAGCCTTCATGCAATATTTTATAGATTCTGAAGAAGCCAAACTATTTTGGAATGCAAATATCATCAGGTTTGTGTTTTGCATAACCTTCTGAAACAAACAATGTATCAATATTTCATGTCCAGTACTTACTATCAATGATATGATTTATGTAGTTATAGGTACCAACCATTATTGAATCTACTGAAAGTTCAAGTCTGCATATGTACAATCTTTCATAATTTCCAAAGAAGCCAAAATATCTTGGAATAAAATATCTCTGCTCTGATGATATCATCATTTTGTGTTATCAATAACCTCCTGAAACAAATAATGTACCTATTAATATTTCATGTTCCAGTCCCTACTATATCAATGATTCGATTTAGGTACCTACCTTTATTGAATATACTGAAAGTGCAAACATGCATATGCAATCTCACATAGATTTCGAAGAAGCCAAAATATCTTGGAATGAAACATCTCTGCTCTGATGACATCATCAATCTTGTGTTCTCAATAACTTCATCTGAAACAAATAATTAACCTATTAACATTTCATGTCCAGTACCTACTATATCAATGATTTGATTTAGGTACCTACCTTTATTGAATTCATACTGAAAGTTCAAGTTTCCATACAATATTTTATAGATTCCGAAGAAGCAAAGCTATCTTGGAATAAAACATGTTTGCTATGTTGATATCATCAAGTTTGTGTTCTCAATAACCTCCTGAAACAATAAATAATGTATATGAATGTATCAATATTTCATGTCTGGTACTATCAATGATTCTATTTAGTATTTATACTCACCATTGTTTCTTGCTACCTGAGAGAAATGTCATCAACAGAGATTATCATCCTTTTGTTATTGTTATCTTTCAATTCTGTGCAATAAGTTCTTCTCGCAATCATTTTGTGAAATAGAAATTTGATGAAGGTAATCAATGAATACTCTAATAATTTTGATATAATCATTAATATATCATGATTTATGATGTATCTTGAACAAATCATGACTATCATGAGACTATGAGACATAACCTCAATTCTAGTTCTTCTTTTTCTTCCTTTTGTCTTCGATGACACGTTATTTCATGGAATGTCATCTGAAGACGTCCGTAGGCTCGAAATTTTTTACATCCTCAGGCTGTCACTGAAAGAACTCATTTAGGACAATTACAGCGCTAAATTTACGCCTGAAGATGTTCTTAGGTTGTAGAAAATAGAACGTCCTCTCCAGGCGTTTGGCGACACATTGAGGATGACCTTAGGCGAGTGTGTGCTATCTGGGAATGCTTCGAAAGTATCTAGTTTTTCAATCATACTGAATACTTATCACAGATAACCCAGAACTCAACGCACAACTGAAGAATCAGATAATATGAGGATTATCATTGAATATTCACAGCATTTGCTAGATTTGGCTAGTATATAGAGATTTGGAAGGTGATGTCGACAGACGAGGTTGAGGTTAGAATGTTAGGATTTGGTAAATATTATTTCCGATATTCTGATATCCCTGTGAGTTCTCAGAATACACTCTTGATCATTATAAGGAGTCTAAACTAATGAAGTTATCAGGAAGTTTGATAAAAATGGAGCGCAGAATCCATCCAAGCACTGGGAATGGATACCATAATATGATAGACGGACGGGTCTAAGACATCTGAGGAAACTGGAGCATGAATTCTCAGGTAGAACATCATATTGGCTAGAACTTGGTTTCATATTAGCCCAATATTCGAATATTGAATATGGAATTACTAGATTGCACCAATATAAAACCAATTTTTCATTTCAATATTCGATCATCAATCCATTGCCAATATTTTAATAACATTGAAATTTTGTGACCAGCCGATATCAATTTGTCAATATTTATTTGATATTGGAGAAATATTAACGATCACAATATGTCAATTTTCATGATGGGCTGATATTGCATTTCCAATATCAAATCGATCTTGGAAAAAAATATTGACTCAATATCCAATTTATGATGGTTACTGACTATTGCATTCCATTGTCCAGCAATGTTGTAATAACATTGAAATTTTGTTTCCAGCCGATATTTATTCACCAATATCTATTCGATATTGGTGAAATATTGACGATCACAATGTCAATTTCCATGATTGGGCTAATATTGTATTTCCAATATTGAATCAATCATGGAAAAAAATATTGCATCAATATCAGATTTATGATGGTTGGTGAATATTGCTCTTCGTTGTCCAGCAATATTGCACTGATAGTGGTGATTCAATATCATTTCGATATTCAATAATCAATCCAGTGCCAATGTTGTAATAACATTGAAATTTTGTGACCAGCCGATATCAGTTTGCCAATATTTATATGATATTGGCGAAATATTAACGAATACAATATGTCAATTTTCATGATGGGCTGATATTGTATTTCCAATATCGAATCAATCTTGGAAAACATATTGTATTAATATTTCGGATTTTTATTCAGCTAATATTAGTTCATCAATATGCGACCCATTTCAGATAGATATAACTAATGAAATATGCCAGAACCAATATTACACTGACATTGGATTTCTAATATCGAATCGATATTCGTGATATTTCTCTTAGTATTTGAGCTACGTTATAACAGCTGGCGCCACTAGCACGCCTCCAACAAACGACTGCTGAGAGACATCAAATACCGCATTCGTTCAACTTGCAAACTAATTATTCTGGGATACAGGAAACGAAAATGGATTTGATATTGTACAAATATCGCAATTTTTTAATGAGGCTAATATGGCTTCGAAATTTGATTTCGAGTTTTGTTGAAAAACGAAATTCAATATTGGTTGAATATTATAATTCAACATGAAGATAATATTGCAAAATAATCACATCCTCATCTTAGCCAATATAATAGGGGAATATGAATTCAATATCGATTTCACATGTGAAAATTATAAGGAACCAGTTTTCTATAAGTTGGCATCATATATTTGTCCAATCTTGTATACGAATATTAACTCGATATTGGATAGAGCATATCGAAACAAGATTGAAATTCAACATAGCACCAAGATTCCAGAATGTTCACATTGATTTATTGACCCAATAATTAAAATTAATATTTTCCCAACATTCACCATTTATTGACTCAATATTGAACCAATATTAGTATTCTACCTGGGATGATTGGACCTCGCACCAGCAAGCAAAAATTCACGCCATAGAAAGGTGCATTCAGTTCAACTTCGACAGAAAATACCGGAACAAGGAGATCGCTATCCTTCTCGACAGCCCAGCAGCCATCAAAGCGTCAACATCAACTCAAAGATGATTTGGGAATGCCTTGACAAACTCGACAATATAGACAGGAACAATGAGGTAATCCTTTTCGGGGAGCCGGGGCACATCGGAGTGGAGGGGGGATTGAACAAGCAGACATTCTGGCACGAGAAGGAGCATCAACGCCACTGATCGGACCATTCTGCGGGATTGGAAATTCTTATTCCCAAGAGGAACTTAAAAAAGCTGAAGAAGCAATTAGAGTAACACACTGGCGAAGACTTTCAGGACTGCGGTAGGCCAAAGATCTCGGCAATTTCAACCGAGCAAGATCGAAAACACTGATCAATCTCAGCAAAATCAATCTCAAAGCAATAACGCGATTCTCA
Source organism: Phaedon cochleariae (assembly GCA_918026855.4). NCBI lineage: Eukaryota > Metazoa > Arthropoda > Insecta > Coleoptera > Chrysomelidae > Phaedon > Phaedon cochleariae. The sequence continues at coordinate 5,020,711 of OU896716.1, read as the reverse complement.
ACGGGGCATTGTAGACTCAGAGAACACCTGAGAAAGCTTGGCTTATAGAAGGACAGCACTTGCAGATTCTGCGAGGGGCTGGAGTGTTTTGCTGTACACCACACAAAATTGAATGTACTGGGAGCATATAAGGTCACAGCGCATCTGTCACCATCCACCAATACCAATACCAATTATAAGTAATGAATGACACTGAAGCATGTTTCAAGGTATATATGAGTATCGAATAAGTGATTATTAGGGACCAAGTGAAACAATTGTTTTATATTAATGTGAATATTGTTGTTAAAAGATGATTTTTTTAGGTATGAATTCGACAGCGTCATTGATTGTTGAGGGATATATCAACGAATATTACTTATTATTGGTGAAAGTTATTGGTGTATCAAGTCACGAGAGCTGGCGTTGTATGAAGGTGTCAATTCTGGTCATGGAAAGTGAATGTTTGTTAGGGACGAGGTGGCTATGCGAAGGATGCAGAGCCCCGAGATTATTAATATACACTAGGGGAGCATTTACGAGGCACGGGCGAAGATTGTGAAGTGGGGTTCAAGTGAAAGGAGCAGGAGTTCAGGAGGGGGCACAGTGTCAGGACTGCGGAAACGAGGTGAGCATGTCTCTCGAGTATCATGTTCTTTCATGGCATCAGTTTGTTTTATTGAAAACGATCCAAGAGATACAGGCCATCAACTATGCAAGAGATGGGTCAGTCTCAACTTCTCAACTTCTGTAGTGATGGAAAATCACACTTTCGGGAGAAACAAAAGATATGTGAGGATCCACCCTCAGTAACTTCCAAAAATATTATTTCACAAAAATTCCCGAAATACGACGATTTCTGTTTGGAGAGCAGATTATGTCATGTTTTGTAAAGTTATTAGAATTTGACATTAGTAGTGCGAAATTATCTGAATTCAAACGTTCTCAGGATACCTGTTATCAACTTATCCTTTTTTCAATTCTGAATAAAAGAATGTAGGAAATAAATTATTGATAATATAGTCCAAAATTGTTAGAAATTATTTTCATTGACTTCCGACAATGTTTGAGCCAATTTGCGAATTCTTCTTGTACCATTGAGATTACTTCTTTGGTGATCACTTGGCATGCATCTGTTGAAAAAAAAAAGGATTCGATGAAGCTACAAATGAGACAATTAAAATAAGGACAAAGCGATCAAAATACAATTTTGTAACAAGACTCCTATTTTTATCGCTTCAAATTTTACTCATAGAGATCTAGTCGCTTCTGGGAGGAATATTATAAAGGTAGAATTACGTATGAAAAAAAAATGATACATAGAATAACGTAAAATGTTAGCTAGAAAGTAGATGTTCCTTAGTTACCATAAGTAATATCACGATAGATAAATCAGGTGTCTATGGAATTTATTGTTCTAATATATATTGTAATGCCCAGTACATCGGTCAGAGTAGTCGTAGTATTCAGACTCGAGTCAATGAGCATGTCACACTTATAGAGAAATCAAGAAAACCCCATATGGATGAATACCACACTGAAAGTTCTTTTGCCAATCACATTCTAACTCAAACCATTCTTTTAACATTCAGACAGATTTTGAAACTTCACATGTTTGCTCTAAGGGGAAATCATCGAATTTGTTAGAGATTCTTGAGATCAACATTCCTTTGAACGACAATAATGATATTTCACTGAATGAACAAACCCATCACGACAGCCTGAAATTTTTCAATTCATTACATTCCACAAAATAATCAGAAATAGCAGTTGTTTCTTCTCCTCCCTTGGTCTTTGATACTTCCATTGAATTTTTTATATTGTTTTTTTCAACATAACCTCATATCTTCTTCACCCTTTTTCCAGTACACGAATGGTTCGTCTCTGCTGGGTGGACAGTCACTACCATGTTGTCTCGTGCCACTTGTCTATTCAAAAGGATAAGCAAGTTTCCAATGTAATCTATATCTTTATCATGGACTTGCGTAGGTTGGATCAAGTGAGTCGCTCTTTTATAATGGCCTTTGAAGATGTTCCGCATCATATTCATATCACTAGAGGGAATATTACATAAACTCCAAGGTGAACTAATTTCAGTTGGAATGTTTCTCCTACAAATTATCACATATTAAATTGGTGATGATGACTGAAATTCAACAAGTTGTTATCTCTGTATAACTTTGAATGAACTATGTATGCTGAGTTCAAACTGAAGGTAAACAAATGGGTGCATAGTTGACTATGATATATCTATAACAGAAGTGCATAATATACATTATTAGTTTCACCTGATGTTTGTGAAGTTTCACAGTTTTTGAGATCTTAGACATTTCAGCACGTGTACGTGATGAACATGAAAACTGATCAACTTATTGGATCAATCATCAATTCCAGGTATTCTTGTTTCAGATCAAGAGCTATACATATTTTTCTTCCAGTAGATGATATGAAAAATCGGGAAGATAGGTCGATTTCATTTTCATGGGGAACACTTGAAATGGTTAGTTTAAGCTTTCTTGCTTCAACCCCCTAGGAGGAATAGATGGTATTCTTAGAAATCCAGAGGGGAAGGAGCCAGCCCTCTTAGTTCAACCCCTTAGGAGGGGTAGATGTTAATATCAAAAGGGGGGCCAGGATGCACAATATTGTGGACGTCGCTCAATAGGCAATTTCACTATGATTGAAAATAGCCCTTTTTATATGGCGAACGGTCTCATACATGACTCAGTATATCAAATAGCACTTCCTCTAATCTATTGATTCCATTATAACCGTTTGATTAATACTTCAAGAGTGCTACAAATTGAGAGAGTTCCAAACGACCATTTTTCGCGGTGTGACGTCACTTGTATTTTCTTGAGGCCCCCTTTGACGACCCAAAGAGGATGCGTTGCACAAAACCACAAACACAGAACTCGAGCACAGAGTGGTTGGGTGATCTGTGACTCAAGAGAAAAATGTCTACGAAGCAAACTATAGAAGAAGAAAAAGATTAACCTCGAAATCATGTTCATAGTTCCTCATTTCATTCCATTTCCAGGGATCTATCAGTGTCATACTAGTGATATTTTTTCAATCTGAATCAACTGAAATATCTCACTGGAATTGAACTGAATCAGTTAATATGCGTTCTTTCAAATGACGTTCATTGCATGTCAACTGATTCAGATCAGTTCAAGTGAAATGTGTCAGTACGTTCCACCACCACTATTATAGGTTTTATTGAGTGACAAATGCAATGACAAATGGTGACAAGTCCAAGTGACAAGACGAATTACTCAATGAGAATGTCCGTCCGAAGACTATGACGCGGTGTGACGCACCTTGTATTCGTCCAATGAAATGCCATCAATATTTCGCGCGCATTCGAGCTATTGGTTTTGAATTTAGGTTCAATTTAATAATTTTTCTCTGGGTCAACCGCAATCTTGAGAAATTTGGAGAAAATGCTGAATTCACCCAGTATGTGTTCTAAATCGTGAAAAAAAATCAAAAAATCATGGTGAAATTCCCTATTCTCTTTTCAACATACCATAGTTCATCATATTTTGATGAGCAGTTTCTGAAAAATGCCGTTTCAAACTTACAGAATTAAGTAATTAGAACATGCCTGCCCTGAGTTGTATGATGGTTTTCAGGTTAATATTATCGCATCGTATTGATTCCTCTTTCAGTCCAAATGGTAGGAAGATTTTAAACGGGAAGGGAAGTCAATACCATAATACAAATTTGAAAACCATGCATCTCAGTGCAGGCATCTTCTAATTACTTCTGTGAGTTTAGAACGGCATTTTTCAGAAACTGCTCAACGGAAAATAAAAAACTTGGGTACTGTTGAAAAGATAAGTGAACGCCCTACAAAATGATGTGCATCTTGACTCCCTTTTCATGTAAGGGTAACATCTACCCCTCCTAGGGGGTTGGACCAAGAGGGCTGGAAATATGTATTTGTCTGAATATGAAATTGACCTGTCTCTGATTTTTTGAATTATCAAGTAGTAGATGAACTGGGCAGTCAGAACAGACTGACTCTAGCATGGTTACCAGCACATACAGGGTACGAGGGCAATGAAGAGGCAGACTCACTTAACAAAGCTCTGAATGGCCCAACACCCTTCTGTGGTATTGCGAAAGCTATACAAAAGACTAGTATCAAATCATGGATGCAAACCAAATCTCAAGAATGGTGGGACAACTCGCCAGGAATGAGACAGGCAGAAGAGTTTATTAAAAATCAATCGCCAACATTCACAGAATATCCTCACAGGGCATTGTAGGCTCAACAAACACATGAGTACGATAGGTCTGACTGAAGATCTGCTGTGCAGGTTCTGTCAGGAAGGAGAGGAAACAGCAGTACACATACTTTGCCACTGTGAGGGTTTGTCAAGACTAAGGTTCCTTACGCTGGGTGAGGAAAAACCAGGAGCCCACAGATACACAGGAGATCTGAAAGCTAGCCTATGGAGTCTCATAGAGAAGGCGGGGCTAGCCGAAGAACTCTAATCGATTTTGAGGGCAGACACAATAGATCTGAAAATGTCGCGGTGTGGAGGCAGATAGCCCGAAGGCCCCATTCTAAATCTAAGTGGTAGGAAGATATTAATGGTTTTCTAATAATTGATACGGCAGTTTTTGGGCACTACGCAACAGAAAATGATTGAATAGGGTACCGTTGGAAAGGAAATTGCAAGCATTTCAAAATGATGTGCCCCTTCGCCCTCATTTCCATCTGAGACTCTGATGGTAGCCTATACCATTTTTAGGACGTTGAACAAAGAGGGCTAGATAATTGTTTTTCAAATGCTCCCTTGCAAATAAAATTGACGTGTCTTTTCGATTTTTCAGAATATCCACTGGAAGGAAGATATTTAGGGTGGGAAGTTTTTAAAATATCACCTATACAGTGTCATTCATAAAGTCGGCATCATATGGGAAAAACTTTTATTAATGACTTATTTTGAAATTCGAGTCGGACGTTGAGTTTTGCTTCAAAAAAGATGAAAAATGGCCTACTCAATCGGGGTCACGTGACTTTCGCTACATTTTTTCAAATAAATCGCTGAAAGTAGGCCTATTTGTTCTAATATCGGAAAAGTTTACTTGAAGACGTTGTTTCTATTTGAATTCTACTCATGTGACTCGTATATTATCTTTCTATTACATTTTTTAGATTTCGATATTTTTTAAAAAATTTCGAAATTTCTGTAATATTAAAAAATTTGTTAATGCGATAAAACTACTTCATACCAGTAGTTTCGTCATGCTACTAACTTTCAATCACTAATTATCACTAATTATCGTTGAAATTATGATTTTCTTCAGAAAATGATAATCTCCGCTTCAAAATTCTGTTATGTTTGATGCAAACTTAACATCAAAATTCTGATATGTTCGAGTCGAGCATCTAGAAACGAAATTCATTCAGATTTATTTTTTCAGGACTGAAAAGATCAGTTTGAATGAATTTTGTTTCTAAATGCTTGACGATATATCAACTTTGCATCAAACTTAACAGAATTTGGAAGCGGGTATTATCATTTTCTAAAGAAAATCATATTTCTGTCCATAATCAGTGATAATGAGTAATTGAAAGTAAGTAGCATGAAAAAGCTACTGGCATGAAGTAGTTTCGTGGAATTAACAATTCTCCAAATATAACAGAAATTTCGAAAAATTAAAAGAAAAATAAAAATCTAAAAGTTGCAATAGATAGATCGAATTCGAAAAGCATGTGTAAAATTGAAATAGGAACAACTTTTTCAAGTGAACTTTTTCGATATTCGAACAAATAAGCCTACTTTCAGCGATTAATTTGAAAAAATGTCACTTTTGACATGTAGCGAAAGTCACGTGACCCTGATTGAGTAGGCCATTTTCCATCTTTTTTGGAGCAAAACTTAACGTCCAACTCGAATTCCAGAATAAGTCATTAATAAAAGTTCTTCCTATATGATGCCGACTTTATGAATGACACTGTTACATATATATTCACGACGGAACTCAAATGTGAGCTCTTCTGATGGAATGAATTTTCTTTTCGTGAACGTTGAATACATTTGATGAAAAAATACATTATATTAGGAAGAAGATGGCAGAGGAAATTCCATCGGATTATCCTGAAGGTTCTTTTTCTAAACCATTTATCTTCTCGTTCCTGCTCGATTGAACTGAAAGAGTCTCTCTTTGAGAAACCAAGGCGGTATTGAAAGGGTATATTCAAGTAAAACAATTCTCGAAGTTAAACGGTTTTATGTTATCTTACAGTGAGATCGAGTTATCTGTATGGAAACGAATCGCTAATTTTCCCAAATAGAATCCAGATACTCTGCGGATTTTGAAATTACCGAGATTTCTCCAAGAATTGTACTGATTGATAATTTGTGTGACACAGACGGTTGAAATGAAGGAAAACATCCTATTTCGAATCGAAGGTCTGTGTGTGATGTTTCCTCTACGAGAAAGGCTGGTGAATATTGAAATGGATTCGTCTACACTCATTATATTTTTGAGGAGCTCATATGGAACGTTATAGTTTCTCTGATGCAAATCAATAACATGTAATGACACATCCAGTGTGTGTGTGTTGTTCTTTTCAAATTCTTCTGTTCTTGTTCTAACTAGCTCAATATTCAAATATTGAATTTGGAAGAGCTAGATTGTCCTAAAATAAAGCCAATTTTCCTTCGCGATATTCAAGAACCAATCCAATGCCAATGTTGTAATATCATCAAAATTTTGTGACCAGCCGATATTTATTTGATATTGGAGAAATATTAACGATTTTAATATGTTGATTTACATACAATACATTACAAGGCTGATATTATATTTGCAATATCGAATCAATTTTCGGAAAACTATTACATCAAAATCAGATCTTTCATGCATGGTCAGTGAATATTACATGACATTTACAAGAAACCAGTAGCACTTCGCAATATCATCAACTCTGCCGCATTTCCTTCTCTCTTTCTTTTCATCATTTTCCTTGTTTTCGATCAGAACTGTTGAGCATTCAGGTATTATCAATGATAGGCAATATGGCTTCCGTCATCAGAGATCAACTGGTGACCTGCTCGCTTACGTCTCACATATTAGGCAGCAATCTATTGGAAAATATGGTGAAACCTAAGCCGTGGCACTTGATATCTCCAAGGCATTCGATCGAGTCTGGCACCACGGACTCCTCGCCAAGCTTCCATCTTATGGCTTGCCTCTTCAGCTATGTTCTCTGCTAGCTAGTTTTCTCCCAAACATGTCTCTCCATGTAGTGGTCGACGGAGTTTCATCTGACTCTCTTATCATAAATGCTGGTGTTCCGCAATGATCAATTCTAGCACCAACACTATTTCTACTCCATATCAACGATTTGTTGAGAGCAACTTCGTGTTCAGTACACAGCTTCGCGGATGATAGTACCCTCCATATCCCCTTCTCTTCCAAGGCTCTAATACCAGCCAGGCAAATCAGAAACGAACGAGGAAGAAATGTTGACAGCATAAATATGGACTTGGCAACAATTCTCGAATGGGGATCCAATAACTTGGTAGATTTCAATATGCAAACAAAACACAAGCATGCCTTTTCTCTAGAAAATCCGATCTCACTGTGCCCAACATAAACTCTTCAGGAGTAACCATACGTTTGAAGACATCCATTTCGATGCTTGGTATCTTCATCAGCAGTAACCTTCTTTGGGAAAATCACGTGAGATCAATTGCTAAAAGTGCAACCCAAAAACTTGGTTTTCTGTTTCGGGCCAGGAGATATTTTTCTTCCAGTCATCTGCTTATGATCTATAAGGCACAGATGATCCAACCTGTCCTGAAATACTGTTCCCATATTTGGAGTGCAACACCCAAACTTACCCTGAAACTGTTGGATTCTGTCTCCACTTTGGAGACCTGCAGAACATCTCTTTCTATAGACTCGTTCATCCAGCGAACAGTGACGCTCTGGAACACATTGCCAAGGGAGGTGTTCCATGAGGCCTATAACCTCCAGATTTCAAGAAGAACACTAATTCCTATCTTATTCTCCTTGGTTCTCACGATGTTCTCTGAACATTACAGGATATCCTTTTTCGTGGGAACATAAAAAAGGATTGATGATGATCTCAGACTCAAATCAGTCTGGCAACAAGCCAATGTAGAGTTGAAGTGTTGCTATGAATGATAACGTAACTGTAGAAATTGACAGCTACGCATGCGCAGTACTCAATTTTTCACGTTCGCGTTGGTAGTGGGCTCACGGGTGTTGTACGTTATCTCACGAACTTCCACGCATACCTCAAATATCAACGTACGTTACCAAACTATACTCGAAATATGCCGATGAGTCGAAATTATCAAATTCGGGATCCCTAAGAAGTTCTGAATCAAGAAGTCATCTCATTTCAACAGGAATAAATGTTCAGATTTAAAGAAAACAATCAAAAATGACCAATGCAAACCGAAAACAAACTGTATTTATCACGTAACGATGACGGTGACTACCAAAGTGACTACATCAACTCAATTTAAAGACAATACGCTAACGTTATTTTCAGTACGTAAACGTCTAAGTGTGGGTCTACGTACAGTTATTACTTCAACCTTTTGATAGCTTATCCACCAGTTCGATTCAACAAAACCTTTCATAGTGATGGTTTCTTCCATCTGTGTGTGTGCAATTTTTTTCATGAAACAATGAAATATAGTTGCTGTAATATAACATTGAATTCGTTCATTCCAGGAAATCTCAGTCGGCGAAGAATAATGAGTTATATTCGTGACGATATCTTTTATCTCTATTCCAGCAGAACAACGGTGTGAAGAAAACAACTTGATTGCCCTGATTCCGAATCCTTCCTTCCAATAACAATCCGAAGGAAAGAGCGATTGAATCTCAGAACAACTAAAACGTTTTCGCTGATGACAGAGCTACTATAAAAACAGACAACGAAACTTTCTTAGGTATATAAATCATCTATCAGTGACAACCCGAGAAGGAACACGAATAGTCTGGAACTTTTGTTCCAATGGTAGGATCGTTTGGATTTCGGCAACAAAAAATATGTATCGTTAGTGCAAATCGAGCCATACATTGTCCACTCTGAGCGGTTTCAGCGTAATGAAAAACTTTATGGAACAGGGTAATAAATCAATCAAAGGGTGATTTGTGTTCCTTTACCTAACTGACCGTGAATGGTCTCCGGATGGAATAGATGGAGATTCTGTTTCATAACTTGCCTTTTATTCAAGGCTTTTGATCCAGATGGAATATAACTCCCTTTGTTTGAACGTAGGAAGGGTGTATACGGAGTCTCTATTCCATATTATATTATTGTATAATAACTGACTGCTAAATTTTGTATAAACAAGGTGATTCGCGATGAATAGAAGTATCGAAAATAATCTTACTCATGTTCCTTATAAGCTTATCACAATGATGAAGCCAGTAAGTTTTCGAACGAATGAATTCCCGAAGAAGCAATAAACATTATATATTCAGGAGGAAATTTAACTTCATGAACTCTAAAATCTGACCAGAACACGACATAATATATAAACACTGATAATGATGATACCGTTGGAGCAGATAAGTTCGTAGTGTCCATATAAGATGATATTGTGGTACATATCACATATCCCTCAGGGGCTCTCGACTTGTGAGTACGGGAATGTCAATCCCGAGGCACACTAGCCAGATATTCATTAATCTTCAAATTGTCTTTGATGGTATCCTCCTCACACTTCAGTTCTCAATCTTTTGTATCGGCCTCTCTTGGCCGATTCTCATTTTATGACTTCTCCCCTTAAGCCCAACCTCACCAGAATGCGGAGAGTACAATCTGCTCAGGATTGAGCATTTTGAGAAGATCTTTGTTCTCATCATTCAAATGAGACAGTTTCGTGGACATCTTAGTGCAAGGTTGGGACACTTTGTGAACATCTGCTTATGCTTATGCTTATGCTTAAGGAAGATTTCATTGGGCCTCAACACCAACAAAGCTAGTGGCTCCGACGGAATTCCACCGATTGTCCTCAAGAAATGTGCTCCCGAACTGATACCTGTTCTCTGAAAGTTGTTTAATTACTCTTACAAAATGGGGATATTCCTGTCCAACTGGAAAATCGCAAGAGTACAAACAGTTCCTAAAAACTACCCTACCAAGCAACACTTACAGACTGATAGCACTTATTTCAAAGATCATGGGGAAAGCTATTAACATCGAGCCCATGAAATACCTGGAACATTCAGGTATTATCAACGATAGGCAATATGGCTTCCGACATCAGGGATCAACTGGTGACCTGCTCGCTTAAATCTCACATATATGGCAGCAGTCTATTGAAAAATATGGTGAAACCTAAGCCGTGGCACTTGAAATCTCCAAGGCATTCGATCGAGTCTGTCACCACGGACTCCTCGCCAAGCTTCCATCTTATGGCTCGCCTCCCCAGATATGTTCTCTGCTGGCTTGTTTTTATCCCAAACAGGTTTCTCCATGTAGTGGTCGAAGGAGTTTCATATGACTCTTTTATCATAAATGCTGGAGTTGCGCAAGGATCAATTCTAGCACCACTTTTTCTACTCCATATCAACGATTAGTTGGAAGCAACTTCATGTCGAGTACACAGCTTCCCGGATGATAGTACCCTCTATACTGCCTTCTCTTCCAGGGCTTCAATACCAGCCAGGCAAATCAGAAACGAAAGAGGGAGGAATACTGTTCCCATATTTGGAGCGCAGCACCCAAAACATACCCTGAAACTGTTGGATTCTGTCCGAAAAAAAAGGCAATTCGTCTACTGGGTGATGCCCCGCTCACAAACTCACTCACTCCTCTGGAACACCGTAGACAATTTGGCGATCTGGCTCTATTTGATAGATATTTTCATGGACGATGCTCTTCTGAAATATCAACAATTGTTCCTTTCTTGGCAGTCCCCTCAGGATTGACTCGTCGAGTTGAGACTTCGCACCTCTTCGTGGTCACTTTGGAGACCTGCAGAACATCTCTTTGGAAAGACTCGTTCATCCAACAAACAGCGAGGCTCTGGAACACATTGTGAAGGGAGGTGTTTTTCGAGGCATATTATAACCATAACCAATTCCTACCTTCATTCCCTTGGTTCTCACGATGTTCTTTGAACATTACAGGATATCCCTTTTCGTGGGAACCAGAATATAAACGAAAAACTATGTAAACTGTCACCACACAATGGTCATGTTGCGATATTGCTGACATTACTGGCCACAGTGAGCAATTTAGGAAGTAGCTTCGCATTTTCATTTCATTTCGGAACGATTCTGTCAGTACTGGTACACTGGCAGCAGAATATTGCCATAACCTATGATCACCCTATGATCTTTTGATCTCCTGTGTTCTGTTTCGTTGGTTTTCATTTTCATCATCCATATTATTACCTTCTTCACTCCCATTGAAATTATGAATGATGTGATTTCCCATATTATCTTAAGAGACATCCATCAGAAACAACAAGCTCTTGTACCACTAGTTCCAGTGATGAAGAAATGAAGCATAGCTGTGAAATATTCGATATCAGAAGTGATAATGAGAAAACATGTTGTGTTCTAGTGGCAGTATCAGGGTCTCCTACCTCTGTGAGAATTGTGCGCTCTTCCAGTTCGGATTCATACATTTTCCCAAAGTATTGAGAATAATAATAGATAATTTTTATCGACTAATACCTAATCATTCAAACGCTTAACCTAATATTTCATGCATACTGGCACTACATCATCATTCCTGCACCAGTGGCCTCTAACAGGATTCCTTGCAATAACCCGCGAAAACTTTGTCAGTACATTTCAATATAAGCGGAACGATGAAATATAGGGGGCAGTACTGTTCAATGCTCAATAGATCTGTTCAGGTTAGTTTGGCGGTAAAACGGTTCAAGTCCGTTTACTTCTACGGAATCTTTACACTACCAAATGAAGAAAGCTTTCAACTGTAGGAATATGCTTTGAGCTCAATTTGAAAAATGCACTTGAACCCTTTCACTCCTTACTTCCTTGTTTGAGAAACATGAAACTTCCATAACCCCTTCTCATAGATGGATGTTTCGGATTATGGAAATCAATAGGGAACAATGGATGAAATTGAATAAATTGAATGACGTGATGATTCGTGTGTCAATTAATCGATGACTGATGAAATTTACCTCGAAATATATTTCGAAATTTTATAATAACCTATTTGCATTTTCCAGGTTGTAAATCCATCAATTATCAAAAATGCATTGCGAATGTGCAGAACAATTGCGAAACACTTGAATATAGGATTATGTTTCCGTGATTATTCAGTTCAATATCGATTCCCAGAATTGCTAGAGCGTAGAAGGCTCATATCATGTTCGTTTTTTTTTCAAATAGACACAAACAATGGACAGTTGTAACTGTCTGATGAGACACTTGTGACTGTATATTCAGACAGTCGTAACTGTCTATTCAGACAGTTGTAATTGTCTATGTAAAGAATAGTACCTGTCTTTTAGGATACGAATCAATAGACCGCGCATGCCTGCAAGCAATAGCTAAGGAGAACTTAGATCTGATTTAGGAATAGTAAGTCGATAATGAAGGAGTCAAAGTAATCTAAACTTGTCCAATATGAAAAATATGGAAGTAGGTATGTGATGGTTAAAATAAAATTGATATATTGGTTATTTGAGTAAGTAAGAACAAAATCTGGATTTGATCATGATCATATATCTATTTCTCGATCATGATATTCATAATGATATACTGTTGACTCTGATGATGAATAAATGGAGGATTTTTTTTTATGTTCCCACGAAGAGGAATATCCTGTTGTGTTCAGTGGACATCGTGAGAACCAAGGAAAATAAGGTAGGAATTGGTGTTCTTCTCAAATTTCTGGAGGTTATATGCCTCGAGGAACACCTCAATTGACAATGTGTTCCAGAGCCTCGCTGTTCGTTGGATGAACGAGTCTTTGGAAAGAGATGTTCTGCAGGTCTCCAAAGTGACCACGAAGGGGTGCGAAGCCTTAACTCGACGGGTTAATCTCGCGGACACTGCCAAGGGAGGAATAAATTGGTAAAACTCTCTATTCAGATCGAATTCTGCATTGGAACAAACACAACTGTCTATCAAGACAGATACATATGTCTATCTAAACCGATACAAAAGTCTATTTAGACAGATACAACTGTCGATTCAGCCAGATACAACTGTCCATTCAGACAGAAACAACTGTCTATTATAAAAAAAAACATTACGTGAGTCTTTCACGCTTTCGTACAGGAAAGATCATCTCTTTTATAAAATGCGGGCGTTATATCTTTTTGGAATTCAATGGAATACTTCTTATCCATCTGTGACATATAAGTAGGATCTGATGACAAGAAAGACGAAGTTGGATTTGAAAAATATACTATATTGACTTGATTCTGTAGATAGTGATTTCTAAAACAATTTCAAACTCGAACAAGTATTCTGAATCGTCATGAAGGGCTTTTTTCTTATGTCTTGGCACGATCGAAAGGAAATCCCTATAAATATTTGTTCTTGTAAATTCTTCCTCTATCCTAGATCAACATGAAAGTATTGCATGTTATTGGGCAATTTTTATCAAATGATCCTGAATAGCCCTTTCAATAATGACAGTCTGAAATAGAATCACTCTGTATAAGTGATACTCACTAGATGATATTCATTGGAGTATCGAATTGATAGGTTTCGTCTTGTTTGGAATTATGGCTCATCCAGAAGGGCTCTCTTTCTGAAGATCCCATACAAGGCGATAACGATCGCGGCTTTTTTAACTAACTTCATCCATTAATACGAGAAAAAGATGGCGTTCAACTTCGATGGATCATTCAATCGCGCTCGGTAATCAATCTGGTCCATCCTCGGGAGACCAGAAAATATCTTTTCCGCTCTAAATGACTCGCGATGCCTAGTTTCCGAACTCCCCTTCAATTCCAGCCACCAGAAAAACATGTTTTCTTGCAACAGTGCTTTTTGCTAACGTCTCGCCTTACTCAGTCCTCTTACAAACTTTTTAAATACAAGCAGTATGCAAATCTTCTACCATATTTCCGATGAGTTTCTTTTCATCGCTTAATGGAAGAGACATCTCAAAGACCGGTGCAGGAACGGCCTCGAATTAAATTGGGATGGCTAGATCAAGCCATGACTTTTCCCTATATACAGTAGCTTTATCATGAGCATATGGGATTTTATTTCCTTCGAATTTGTTTATTGAGGTGATATTATTGACATATACAAGGAAAAGTACTGGGCCCAGTACTGTTCCCTGTGTAACACCGATTTTAACATGAATGGGTTAGCTTAGCCAGTTCTCAGTCTTGACCACTTGCGACCTCTGTGATTTATGCTTCGAAGAAACCAATAGACAATTAGACACTTTCCATCAATATATTGTTACGTTATTCGGGTGCAGAAGCGAACACGACACTATTAATTTTCGAACTGATTTATTTGAACTAAAGAAACACTAATTTATATATCGAACTTATAACTACTATTTATGTAAAACGATTTATAACACGCGGTATATAACTGTCTCTCTGACACTCGCTGTTTGACTGACTGACTCAGTTGTTCGGCCGTGTTATATATGAGAACACATGGCAAGCTTTGGTTCGAGAACGTGCTCGAATGATCTTCCGTCTCCTTCTTTGTGTTCTATACCTTTTCAACTTCAATTTCGGAATCACTAAGTTATATTTCAGAAAAAGTAATCTCGATTTCAGAATTGGTTAGTTCGATTTCAGAAATGATAAACTCAATTTCAGAATCGGTGAGATGAATTTCAGAAAAAGTCCATTCAATTTCAGAAATGGTAAGTTGTATTTCAGAATTGGTAGGTTCAATATCATGAAAAAAAATCCTTATATTTTTTCGAATTGTTTCCAATTGCATGTGAGATTAACAAACCATATTTAAAATATTCAACTTTTCAAAAACAATTTAATCCACAGATGCCTTCCATCTGAATCGCTGAAAGATAGTGGCGTTGCACATGATTATAAGAATGCAAACACATTTGAGGTGTTATCATTTTCATTGAATGATCTGCACATTCTTCAAGACATCGCAGTCTGAATTCTATCTGGTCGAGCAATCTGTTCGGATCTCCAGCTATGACCCTTTGGCTATGCTCTTGCAAGAAGCTCTTCACTTCTGACTTGAAGGCACCCCATATATGTTCAATCTGATTCAACATAGGGCTCTCAAACACCGTTCCATCCACTGTAAATAATCTTCTCTTTTGCAATTAAAAACATTTCAAACATATAAAAAGATTTCATCTTCTGAAATTGAACCTACCAATAATAATTCTGAAATACAACTTACCATTTCTGAGATTGAATGGACTTTTTCTGAAATTCATCTCACCGATTCTGAAATTTAGTTTACCATTTCTGAAATCGAACTAACCAATTCTGAAATCGACATTACTTTTTCCGATATAACTCACCGATTCCGAAATTGAAGTTGAAAAGGTATAGAAGCTTCTTAGAACAAAACCTCTTTCTCTAATTGTTCCATCGATTGTTCCCAAAACATTCCAGAATCTTCTGTGACGTTATTTGTCACTGCGGCATATATTGAGTGTTCGGAAATATGCTAGTGTATGTAGGAATCATTGAGAGCTTGGAGAGCAATCTGGGAAGCGTGATACAGGATGATCGTTGTACTCCTGCCTTCCTGCTGATGTTTCTGAAGCCCCTCTAAGGGGAATATCATAACAATATTATTACTATTCATCCAAACATAAAATACACAATGGAAATAGAAACAGAGAAGTCGATCAATTTCTTGGATTCGACAATAAGTAAAATAAATGATGAACATGATTTTTTCAAATTGCAGCATATGATACACAGGCTAGTGGATGTCCCCCTTTCGGAGTTGAGTTACAATAAATAACTCAATATCATATATAAAACAGATTGCAGTCAACAAAGGATACAAAGTTGATTTGATAGACATTATTCTTTCTGAAAAACTCCATAATGAAGCTATTCAAGAAGTTCATTCTACCATCAGAAATAACAATCAAAATCATGAAACCTAAACCTATTTCGGATCATCAACTGAAAAATTAGCTTGATTTTTTCATAAGCAGGGCCTTAAAAGTAGCATATAAAATAAATAGCACGTTGGGAAGGTTTATCAAGAGTAATAAAGACAAAACTTCCTAATTCGAAAAATCAGGGGTATACAAACTCAACTGTGGATCATGTCGTAAGGCATATATCGGTCAGACAGGTCGTATGTTCGATCAGCGCATTCATGAACATGTGTTGAATTTTTTGAAAAAGAAAACGAATTGAACATACGCCAACCATATATCAGTAGAAAACTATAGTTTTGATGATAATATCGGAATTCTTCACGTAGAAAATGAAGGAATGAAAGTCAATCATTTTGAATCATTAGAAATCAACAAACTCAAAAATTTTGAATCTTAAATTCTAATCCTTCAGGTTGAGAAAGTAAGATATATAAAAGTTAGTTTAGAATTTTGTGAAAATCTTATCGTTTCTGAAGTTTTTACATCTGTTATAAATAATTTTCAAATAAATTGTGTGCGTTACCTTTGACACCGTAATTTTATTCAGTAAAATTTCAGTTGATTCAATACTTCCATTTCACATTCTCGTCTTCATTTCTTGTTCAGTTGGTGTACGTGATCAAGTGTTTTTCCACAAAATCGTTTCATTGAGAGCTTGTAATACTGACCCAACATTTTCAGGGATTTTAGTTAGTCGTTTTCACGGCGATGACACATTCTTCTCGATACTCAAGAGATTGATTATAAGGGTTGTTCCAGAGGCACAGTGAAAAAGCCTAGTAGAGATTCTGTTCAACGAAATATGAAGAAGAGTTCACATAAACCTTCCAAATACTGAAGTATACCGGTTGACACAGATTATCGGGAAATCCCTGTTACTTTTGCATTGGTCAATTTATTTTTCTGAAAATTGGTACAGTTATACAGGGTGTCTGTGAAAGGTTGGGACATGGCTCGGCTGTGGACTCCTGTGATAAAAACAAGTTGATTCAGACCAACTTACTTATATCCAAAATCATTTCGTTGAGTTGGTACAAGGCATTGAAGTTTTCTTGGAAAATAATAATTCTGCTCATAAAGAGAGTAGGCTGAGATCGATTTTCATAATTTTTGGCATGGCATGTTCTGTGACTGTAAGTCACGTTTTGAGATGTTTTTGATTATCATCAGTGACCTGCAAGTGTTTCAAACAACCATTACGATAGTTTTTTTTCATCGCTTGGAGCGCACGAAAGGAAATCCCTATAATGTTCGAAGAACATCGTGCGTTCCCAGGGAGGATAGGGATAGGAGATAGGTATTGGAATTTCTTTTGAACTTCTGGAGATTATATGTTGTTCCTTCTCTTTCGAGGTTGACAACAAAAGGATGTGCTGACTGGGCTTGTCTAGTTCGTCTGACTGGTATTGCTAGTGAAGGGATGATAACAGAGATTTCCGAAGCACATTTTCCGTGGAAGTATCGTTAGAAAATAGAAAGGTCGCCGACTTTTCTACGGTGTTCCAATGATGTCAAAGAGTGAGTGAGTGTGGCGTCACCCACCAGGCGAATGGCTCTTCTCTGGATGGGATCAAAGAGCATCAGCGTATGTTTTGGTGCTGAACCCCATATGTGGGAACAGTATTCTAGAACAGGCCGTATCTCCGCTTTGTAGATCATGAGAAGCTGTTGAGGTGTGAAGTAGCTTTTCGCACGGAATAAGAATCCATACAAATATCTTTTCAGAGGTCGGACTGGAAACTTCCAGTTTTTTTTTCCAGTAAAATATTTTCTTCAGAAATATTTTTTGTATCGTGTTAATTTTTGATAAGTCTCGTGGTTCATTTGCAATTGAATAATTTCTGATCTGAGGCATCTTATGCACTTTTGAGAAAAATAATCTGGTTGGGACATGGCTTGACTGTAGACTCCTGGGATAACAATACGTTGATCTGAGCAAACTTTTCTTTATCCAAAGTCGTTTCGTTAAGTTGGTACAAGGCGTTAAAGTGCTCACCTTAGGTACTGAATAGTTATCGCTAAATTTGTAACGCGAGAGTTCTCGAACCGAACATAAACAGAGACCAAGCCCGCGAGGACCAGCAACATATCAGTTTGTTAATTTTTAAAAACCACGATACAAAAAATATTTCTGAAGGAAATACCTTTTTGGAAAAATAAGCTGGAAGTTTCCAGTTTGACCTCTGAAAAGTTATCACCAAATTTGTACGGCAACATGGTTGTTTGAAACACTTGCAGGTCACTGATGATGATCAAAAACATCTCAGAACGTGACTTACAGTCACAGAACATGCCATGCCAAAAATTATGAAAATCGATTTCAGCCTATTCATTTCATGAGCAAAATTATTTTTTTCCAAAAAAACTTCAACGCCTTGTACTTACTCAACGAGACGATTTTGGATATTGGTAAGTTGGCCTAAATCAACTTGTTTTTATCCCAGGAGTCCACAGCCGAGCCATGTCCCAACCTTTTACAGACACCCTGTATAAGCATCCATTATGGATTAGATCACATTACAATCCATCATGACGAACTCCCGGTTTTTCTGGAAATGCAAGCAAATTTGGTTTTCCAAATGGAACACCCTGTATATTTCAGGATAGGTGAAAGAACTCACAGTGTAACCTCGATTGCCTCAATGAACAAATAACCCAATGTGATAGTCTAAAATTATTTTTCTCCTTATCATTTCAACTATAATTCTGTTCCGTGTTCTATGTCCCTTCGAATCGAAACATTCCGTGGTTTTTGAAGTGACATTTGTCATTCTGATGTTGTGTTTTGTTTTCAGCGTCATTATTGTCAAGTATCATTTGTCGATTGTCATTCGTGATTAGTCAACCTAATTCAACAAATTCAGACCAACATGTTGGTTCTTTCGAATATTTCTTTATATGAAACAATTTTTGAAAACTATTAGGCTTATATAAAGCTGTTTTAATTTATGTTCCCTAACAGTAACCAACCCACATTATACGCGGTTTGAAAATAGTTTCCTAGGTTATTTGAGTGATTTTTTTCTACTTAAAATGGTAGGTGTATTCAGATTTTGTGACAAAACCTAAAAACTAAAATAAGCGTTGTTTCTTCTTACCGGTTTTTCTTCTTTCCATGAGCAAATATCTAGTTTTCCCAGTAGATATATGATAATTTCTTGTATTAACCATGATAATTTCATTGAAAACTACAAGTGTTAAGCTATTGATGAAAAACTATTTTTTCCAAACTTACCACACCCTCTTCATCTAAATATACCTATAGTTTGTCAAGCGATATTCACTCAAAGCTCCTCGTACACGAAAAAAAGGAATTGTTGAATCAAGCAAAATTTAATTGAATGGAGCAAATGAAAGTGTCATATATGCACGACAAAATATAATCTTGAAATGAGTAAATCTATATCTTGTTTCAGAGCGAATTTGAAGTTTGAATCAAGTGAATATGTCTTGCATGAACTCTGGATCTTCTTCAATCAAGCACATCCATGAATGGTTTTGAAGAGATATTGAATTGGCTTAAACAATCATTTTGTTTGATTCAAAATAATAAGATATTGCTTCAATCAAATATTTAGTTGATTCAACGGATTATTTGGTTGATTCAAAGAAATATTTGGTTGATTCAAGGAAATATTTGTTTGATTCAATAAAATATTTGGGTAATTCAATAAAATATTTTGTTGATTCAAGAGAAACTATATATCCATTCGACAAATTGTGTTGTTGAACCAAATTCAATATTCGGGAATTTTCTGAAATTTCACATCAATAGAATGAACAAAAGTAGGAAACAAATCGACTCCTAGCATAGATCACCAGTCTTTACTTCTCTTCTGCTGATGGAAAACTATTTAGGATTGCTATAATCATCCAAAGTTCGATTTATCTAGTTGATATTTGAACACGAAGAATCACGCTTCACGTAAATAATGAATTCGAGGCAGGCATAGACGAGGCGAAATGATGGCCATCTAGAGGCGAAAATTTAAGTTGATGTAGAATGAACAAAATATTTCATTGATATTACATATTTCGTTGCTCTATTCAAGCAAATGATCCGTTCGAAACAAGTTCATTACTACATCGGAATAAGAAAACTTGCTTGTATGTTGTTCCAAAGATATATTCCCATCAAAATGATCATTATTCGATCAAATCAACAAAATGTTTATAATTGAATCAACATCGACATTATTTTGGATCAACATAATTTGTTTTTGCTAAAACCATATATTTTGTTGATGGAATTGATATTTATACTGTTGATTCAATTAGACTACATTCTTGATTTGAACAAGTTGCTTCCATGAAATAATCATGTATCTGGTTGATTCAACAAAAAATTGCTTAGTCCGACAAAAATAATTCAAGCATAAATAATCTGTTGATGCAACAAATCCTTTTTTTTTCGTGTAGACATCCACTTTTCAATGTCGAAAGATTCAGAATCAAATTATAATATATCATTGATTCGTATATGACTCAATTAAATATATCATTGTCGATAACTGTAGGCGTAAATTAACAAACCATTACCTCAGTCAAAAAATCCATTATCACAGAGATATTCATTGGTTAACTCTATATAGATCGTTATATTGTAATAACATTGGTTTTCTGATGGTGATATCTGAGATCAAAAACTTGTTATAGGTTTTTTTATAATTGTATTCTGGAATATTCGAATCTTGTATCCTCCTAGGAGTGACCCTGTATGGAAATATTATTTGCATCTCGGATTTTTCTGAAGCAATTATACCAAGTCAGATTGGAGCAAACGACTAATGAACTGAAGTTTCTCGAAAGCCGCTTCAAAACCCTTGATATAATTATTTTAGTTTCCGGCTCTTCCGAGGGAAATCAACTCAACAAAGTTTTGATATAATCTATGGATTCAATGTAATATGAATCAGTACATAATTATTATGTAATCAAAGGACATTCAATGAATGGAATCAATTCCAGGAGTTTCATAATGATATTTGGCAGGGGAGGACTGTTTTTTGTTATGTAAACGGACTATTCAATGAAAAAAATAAGGTATTCTTAGGGAGTAATCGTCATGTACTAGTAGGAATCTCTTTCATCATCAGATTGAGCTAGGAGGTTGGTATAATGAAGACAATTAGAAGTACAATAGTTTTTTTGCAACCGACACAAAAGTCGTCCATTTCGATACAAATTGACGTTTCTATTATTGACACGAAAATAGGTATGTTGCTAGGCAACATATTTAGTTCCTAGGAGCTGAAGTTGAACTTTTGTTCCTAAGAGCTCAAGTTGAACTTCACCTCCTAGGAACTAAAAAGGATGTACTGGACGTCATCAAGAATGAACAACATTGTTATGGTTGGTTATTTGGGTTGAGACGCATACCTGATTTGTTTCCGATTTTGGCAGATTTGGCATTTCATACCCATGCTGGAGATAAAAATACACCTCATTATAGTTGAGTATTTGAATCATAAACATCTCATTTAAGTATTTTTGTTTCGATCCGGAAAGCCTTCAATATTCAAATACTTGCATGATCTGTATTTCATTCGTTATTCTCGGGATGAATAACTTGTTTATGAATAATCACGGCAAGCAATAGTTTTTTTGTCTCGAACAACGTTGTTGTTCACCTTCATTCGATTATCAAGTCAAACACATTGTAGTATGGAGAGGAATAAATAATCCCTATTATTGTTGTTGATATGTCACTCTGTGGTTGTATTCATATTGAAACTACAATTCGAACATCCTTGAAAATTGAATAGACCTGCTGTTAATGCAGTTAGAATATTCTCACCACACGGATTATTTGTCAATATTTGTCGCATTGCATACATATGGCACGGCATTGGTGGTTACTTCACGTATTTATTTGAGTTAACTGTCTGTTTCGGTTGCAAACAAAATCGAATGTTTCATTCGGATTAAAAGTGACTTCGTTCGACTCGCAAAATTTGCAGAATTCGCTTGTCAAACAAAGTGTCACTTTTGATCCTAATAAAACAATCTACTATTATTATACAAGGGACAAAAGTGTTGAAATTCCGCTCCAGGCTGTGTTGTCTTCCGACGCGTAGCTGTCAATTCAATTTCGTTATTTGATATCAAAAAATTTACGTGGAAGTGGAATGGAAGTTGAAAAGTACTTTCTCAAAGACAATTTTTCGGAACTGGCACAAAAAAGCCATCAACATTGTACCTGTATGAACAGGTATGTGGGAGAAGAGTACGTTTATGAATAGTTTGTACTGTACAGGGTGGGCCAAATTGGACACTTTTAATGAGAAAGTCCTATTCCTGTTCTAGATAATAAAAACCTGATGTTTGTGCCTGTTGATCAATTCCAATGACAAACTCAATGGTGAAAATTGCATGTCTATATATATTTGTCTTCGTTTCCGAGTTACAAGGTGTTTCGAAGAAGAATCAATTTTCGAAGAGTGACTGAAACCCTTGCTCAAAGCTGAAACTCATTTTTTGTCAAAAATTCTTCGTTTCCATAAAAACATTTCCAGAGCATTGAAAAATTGATCCTCAGTCACTAAAATCAGTCACCGCATATAACTAGTTTCAAAATAGAACTTTTCCTTCAAGAAGAACAAGTTATATTCTTGAACAAGATGATTTCAGTGCCTCAGGAATGATTGTTATCACAATCTCAATGCTTTGTAATAATTTTCATAAGAACATACAATTTTTGCAAAATGTTGCCACTTTTCAAAAATGCCCATGTTTGAAAAACACCTTGCAACTCCGAAACGTAGACAGATATCGATATGCGGTTTTCACCATTGAGTTTTGCATGAGAATCGACCCTCAGGCACCGACATCAGTTTTCTTCTATCTTGTTGAAGAATAGGACTTTTCCTTTTAAAGTGAACAATTTGGCCTATCCTGTACAGGTATATATGTATATATCCGTGATGAAAGTACCATCAAATTTTTCTTATGTGGAAGAAGAGTACTTTTATGGAAAGTATGTACAGAGATGAAATTTCGAACTTTTGTCTCGCTATATTCCTCATACTCCAATCAATTTTTCTCATTGATCTTATCACAAATGGATAGATTGATATAGGAGGAACAGAAGACCTATTCATACACATTGACTAACCATGCCTTTGAAGCAATCGGAAACATATACTCATGATTGAATTGCGTCAGAGAGTGGCGAATCAATAAACATTATGATGCAAATGTATGGAATAAATTCATTTCAAACCAAGACGACTTTCGAAAAAAATCCAAAAACTAGACTTCAGAACTATTTCAATAGTTTTTTTTTTGACATTTTTTATCAAATGATAATCCATTTCAATTTCAATCTTCTTTTCCAAAATTCTGACTGTTGGATAGACGATCAGTAGACCATTCAAACGAGGTGTCACATGACCCTTGTTTGTATTTGAAAAAATCGTTCATTACGTCATTACTCCAACACCGGTGACGTAACGTCTCTCATATGAATATCATGATATAGAGGCTTCAAAAATTGAGACATATGTTTTTGGAATTTTTTCAAATGTCGCCCATTTCTGAAATAATGAATTTATTCAATACATTTGCATCATACTGTATAATCATTCACCTTGATTTCCTAACAGAGATTATATTGGAATGACAAGAGGAAATGGGCTATAGACATTGAATGGGGAAGACCACTGAGAGAAGAAATCCGTGCAAACCTCGTTCGATCGACGAATCATGATTTACGTTTGATGTTCAATCAATATTATGAATTGAAGTTGAAGGGAATCGAATCTATATCGTTTTGAAATCAGTATATTTCATTCGATATTTCAAACAGCCAAACATGTTGGTGGAGTCGTGACGTATTAGTCCCAAACTGTAGCTATCTTTTTCTGATACCTCGTCATTCTGCAGTGTTGCAGTGTGATTGATCAGTTCAAGGACAATAGGCGTGTTGGGAATAAGACGTCGCACCAATCACACCAATGAATTGACAATATTTCAAATGGCGCAGGAATGGGGGAGACCACTGATTTTTTAAATCGACATTATCGTGACCTCTATACTGAAAAACTACCAGTGAATTAATTTTGATTTTTTTCATTCATGCTAAGACGATGAAAAAAATAAATAAGAATATGTCCATTTCAAAACGCACAATTCCTGCGCCATTCGAAATTTTGTCAATTCATTGGTGTGGCTGGTGCGACGTCTTAGTTCCAACACGCCTATTGTCCTTGAACTGGCCAATCACACTGCAACACTGCAGAATGACGAGGTATCAGAGAGAGATAGATACAGTTAGGGACTAATACGTCACAGCTCCACCATCATATTTGGCTTCTTGAAATATCGAATGAAATATGCTGATTTCAAAACGATATAGATTCGATTCCCTTCAACTTCAACTCATAATATTGATTGTACATAAAACGTAAATCATGATTCGTCGATTGAAAGAGGTTTGCACTGATTTCTTACCTCAGTGGTCTTCCCCATTGTGTGTTTTGAAATGGACATATTTTAATTTATTATTTTCATCGTCTTAGCATGAATGACAAATTTCAAAATTAATTCGCTGGTAGTTTTTCAGTATAGAGTTCACGATAATGTCATTTCAAAAAATCAGTGGTCTCTCCCAGGAAGAAATAATTTCACAAAATAGAGACCATTCAACTCCTCATCCTGGTATATGGATCATTCCTTCTCTAGAATCTTGCGTTATACAGAGGTATCCAATTCCTCTATAGCAGATAACGAGGTTCCACGGATAACAAGCAGTTCCACCATTATTCGATCACAAGGATTTCTCATCATCAGGATTCGAACTCATATGAATAGGTCATATCACAATAAATTACGTATAGTAGGTGATACAGATGTGCTGTGAAGTTGGCGGCATACAGTATTTACAATGCGTTTCGTCGAAAGTTACTGAATGAGGAATAATTAAATCTGATAGCGCTCAATATGAGAAATAGCTGAGCTAAAATAATCTATGGAATTATTTCTAATCAAGGAGAATGTAATGACGTTTCAGTAACCCCATGAAAGTACAAGTTCTATTTAATCAAGATTTAGAGCACGCTCAGTTCCAAACGTGTAGTATAGATGAAGAAATTTCTCGCAGGACGATTTCGAATTCCGGAAAAAATGCAACCAGCTAGCCAACAGGAATACAGTCACCCTCCTAACCCAGGGCATTCCAGAGTAGAGGGAATAGTAACAAGTGCAGAAAGTTATACTTTCACGCAAATGCCGTAGACCAGAACGACGCATAATTAGTGATATATCTATTGTTCGTACCGTTTGAAGCATTATGTAGGTTAGCTTATTGCGGAAGCCAGCATGCCCATGGTATTTGGCCTTTAGATTCCAGACATTTCTAGGAAAAGAGCCAAAGATACTTCTTCTTTATTTGGTGTTTTCACTTTTTTACAATTGCACCATCCAATAAATCCCGCGTAGTCTTCTCATACCTCTCTTGAGACTTCGTTGACAATGTTTCATCTCATCATCTGTAGCTGGAAGTTTTTCAGCGCAATTCCACTGAATTGACAATGACAGTAACGCTCTGTCTGTCACTCTGAGGATGCTCTGCGAATTATAATAACTAATTCGTGTTTTGATTGACATGACAACAATTGTTTTCCACATCAGATCAGTAATTGGAGGCTATAGGGGGATTTATATAACAATCAATTATTATTTTTCAATATTTCTCCCTTTCCACAATAAATAGTGCAATTTGATGGATGATTTCGTATACACTTACTGCAACGAAAAAACCTGAAATTCTCATATTGTGTCACCCACCACTAATATTTTGGGAGAATATTATATGAATGTTTTTCCAGCACTACTGCGAGAAAATGACACTTCCCAAACTGAATTGCGTGCGGGTATAGGGTGAATCACGCACACTTGTAGAAAAGATATTTTTTCTTCAATCGTAAGAAAATGATTGATGCGTTCAATCAATTATTCTTGCAAATCGGAACAACTAACAATAGTGATTTATTCTCTATCTTCTGATAATTAGTGATATATCTATTGTGTGTACCGTTCGAAGCATTATGTATAGGTGAACTTATTGCAGAAGCGAGTATGCCCATGGTGTATGGCCTCTAGGATTAAGACATTTCTAGAAAATGAGCCAAAAAAACTTCTTCTTTATTTGGTGTTTTCAGTTTTTCACAATTGCACCAATCAATAAAGCCCGTTGGCAATAACTCATGTGTATCGCATGTGTAACTGGAAGATTTTCATCGCAATTCCACTGAATCGACAATGACAGTAACGCTCTGTCTGTCACTCTGAGAATCACACTAACTAATTTGTGTTTTGATTGACATGACAACAATTGTTTCGAGGCTATATATGGAACTGGATCGAGCGAAAACATCAAGAGCGATGGACTGAACCCCTTCACATGCACCACGGGAAAGTATTAGTTGAAGAACCGTCAAAAAATAAATCTGAAGAACTACTCGAGATGAGTAGGAACCCAGTCAGAACAATAACGGGACTTTCCACTGGTCACAGCCCAACAAGAGGACACCTGAATAAAATGGGACTGTACAATGGAGAACTTTTCTGCATACAATGCCCTAAGGGGTCCGAAATGGCCAAACACTTATCGATAGAATGCGAGGCATTGGATCGCAAAAGACAAGAAATATTTGGGCACCCTAGGCTGACTCCCGAAGAATTCAACAGCCAACTGGTAAAGAATCTGTACAGACTGGTGCAGGGAATGAGAGCTACGAAATGGGTGCTGTAAAATGAACTGGAATGCACAAAAATCCCAGGAGGCTGAGGTGTAGACGTTGACAGGACCAGCATCCAAGGAAAAATAAAAAACTCTTCGATATCTTCTGAGCCCGTGAAATAAGTTCAAAATACATATAGGTACGATGATTCGTCATGAACTTCAAGAAAGGATTCAAATCTGAATATGATAAACTTTCCTTATATATATCATTCTCCATGGCACAGTATCAGGATTGACAACATAAATAGAAATAAACCAGCATGAGCCTTAGATCTTTGCCCCAAAAAACGTTTCAAATCACCGCCATCTAACATTGAAATCATGATATCCGATTTGTATCCAATTCGAACACATTCGAGTGTTCCAATAGGGTACGATAAATACACCATCAAATAGTACAAGACATTTCGCACCTTTCACTAAGGTAATGATGCCGAAAATTTATGTGTTGCTTTGAAAACATCTCCCTCGAATTTATTCGAAGTCCTATTACCGGCGAGGTATTGAAAAGAAAATTCGGAATATATTTTCGCGTTCGAGTTTTCTTTCATGTGGATTCTCAGTCTTCAGGTCTGGGAATATATTGATGTCGTTTAATCGGAAGTATAGGAAATACATTACCTTGTTCGCGACTGGAAATACGGTCGCTGAGTATTTCGACGTTGTATATGATGGTTTTCTATGTACTACGAGATGTTGACGTTGTCTGGGACAGATTGAAGAAGACTTTTCGTCTTCGTTTCGTAAATTGAATTGTAATTTATGAATTCTCGAACTCTCACATACTTTTTGCCTAGATTTATAATTGTATATAGGCAAACATCCCGTGTCATCATGTCGAAATGTTTTCTGATTGTTGTCTGACCAACTCGACCTTGAGATTTATCTAACACCTCTCTACCCCTCAGGGGCTCACAACTTCTGGGTACAGATTTACAGAAATGGTGAACCTGCGGTACCCAAGCCAGATATTCACCAAATTGATGTCACCTTGTCTTGGGTGATATCATCTTCTCCCTATTTCTCAATCTATCCTGTCGGTCATTTGCTCTGTTCATCTTCCTATTCAAGCCCAACCTCGCCATCAACTGGTTTAAGGAGGACAGACCGCGGCCGCTCGACAGTAGAAGCGTTTCGGGACTATCTTTGTGGGCCAGATGGAACAATTTGTGGACATCTGGGCAAGGATGGGGTGATCTGCTAATATCTGTCTAGGTGATCAAGGACTGGTCAACGATCAAGGCTCTGGCAACCTAATTCAAGCTGTGGAAAGTATGGTGTCGCTAACGGGGCCTCTGAGAAACTGGGAGACATCTCATAGTAAACATCCCCAGCAAATCATGTTGTGCCTCAAGGATCAGTCCTAGGGCCAATCTTATTCCTCTTATATATCAATGGTATGGTATTTCTTGATAAATAAGGCAAAATTTTGTTATTTGCGGACGACACCACTATTCTATGGCAAGACTATATTGATGAGATGATACACACGAATGTGATACGAGATATAAAAGTAATCAAAGATTGGTATGACTCAAACCTACTCTCTCAATATTGAGAAACCCGATATTCTGACTTTTCATTGTAATGGAAATCGCTAATGACATATTAAAAAATAAAACATCAACAAGATTCTCAGGTTTGCATATCAATAACAAGTTGATGTTCAATGACCATGTAATATTTATGTGTAAGAAGCTAGCATCTGGATGCTATGCCATCAGAACAATTTCCTATGAATCAGGGTATGCATCTGCCAGAACAACATACTTCGCCCTACTTGAGTCCCAACTGAGACATGGAATAGCGTCTTGGGGAAGCTGTTGTAATCAGTTATTCCAAAGGAGTTTTATGTTACAAAAGAGAGATCTAAGATATATGTCTCATGCAAAATCAACAAATTCTTGTAGAGAGTTGTTTAGGGATTGTGGTATACTAACTGTAATTTCTTCTTATATCTCGGAAACAGCTTCTCTGATTCATAAGAATATACGGTACTTACCACTTGTCTCCTCACGATATAATACAAGACAGAACGGCCAAATAGAATTGATAATCCCCCGCACCACTATGATTGAGGAATATAATATCTACTCTGGAATAATAATGTACAATCATCTGCCAGATGACATAAAAGGATTCGCATGTTATAAAGAATTTCGTACTGAGGTGAAAGCATTACTACTCCAAACATCATTGTACAACTTGACTGAGTATTTTCTGCAAAGCTTTAACTAGAGTCCTTCAAATTGTTGTGTACTTCACAACTTACTTTGTCTGTCGGATCAATTTATTTTTATTTATTTATACATACATTTCAAGTGTTGTCAACAAGTGTATGATTCTGAAACTAGTGTTGTTCATTTATGTATTTCTTATGTATATTATGTGTAACAAGCTTTGTCAACAAGTGAGAACTTAAGACAATAAAGTATCTTCTGAATTAAATTGAATTGAGCCTTAGGCATGGGGTACCACAGGACTAGACCAACCCCTTTCTTCATCAGTCGTAGGAGAAGGAAAACTTTTCACCTTCTTCGTAGACGAGAACAGGGATCGGAAGAGTAATCTTCAGGAACCTGAACCAAAAGGGTATTTTATATTGAATTGTCCCTTGATAAGCACCATGAATCGTATATATATGGTGAAATTGATAACGGCATGTGAGTAATATACAATGTGCCATTAGGTCTAAGTGTCGTCGGAGACATCGGTCAGACGAGCCTACAAACGGGGTGGAGGGTTTCGTGGGTATACCCGTTACCACCGATCGGTGGTAACGGTATACCCTGGAGTCAGGGGACACCCACACTATGTCAACCACCTCGAAGGAAATGCAAGAACTCTTCACACGCATTTTCTTGGGAATAGGTGACACTATCTGTTCTGAAAAAACTGGCTCAAATGGGGAATAGTTTTGCTCACGAATACAATGATGTATTACACTCTCCATGAATAAGCCCTAGATAATGTCAAATCATAAACTCAAAATAGCATATATCATGATTATAAGGAATTTCGTCCACCATCATCATGAATCTTGAGGCGGAATAAGACGACTGATGTGAAATCAGTTATTGAAACAATTCCCCGACATAATAACACCCCATACTACACACTCCTCATCATTTTTTATTCACATCCTCTTATTCTTGTGGTTTGTTTGAATAGCCCGTGAGCTTTCGAACACAGTAACTTAATTATCATTACAAGGACGAAAAAGAAGAGGGGCATTATGCATTTTTCAACGAGTATTCATCAGATTATGCAACAAAGACCACAGGATTTTTATAATAATACATCTGAATAAAAAAAGATGTAGAACTTCCCATGTACAAGCTGCTGTAATTGTCTGTAATTCTGTGGCATCTTCAGAATAATATGTTGTTTTGTAGCTCATCGACATTGTTAGGCTTTATACAGGGCGTTTCACTTCTTGTTTCGAATGATTCCACAGAGCCACAGAAAAAAATCTGTGGAGATTAAATCTGGGGATCGTGCTGGCCATTGTATCGGGCCAATATTTCCAATCCAATTTTTCCTAAACTGGTTATTCAAATGTCTAGTACATCAATCGTCTGAATCCACCTCTAGATTCATAATGATTGTGATCGAAATTGATCAATATGATATGCTATATCTAGTTGTTGATTTTACAGTATCTAGGGCATATTCATGGAATGTGTTGGAATGAGTTGGGACAGCCTGTATAGGAGAACTTCCTGCGTTATCATGGCGTAGCCTCCCCATTTTATTACTACTACTTCTACTCAGCTGATAGAAACCTGATAGATTCTGAATAAAAAATGATACAATCCGGGATGGAATTGACGCATTTTGAATATTATTTCGGTAGCGAAATTCGACATACACTTCCTGAAATACAATTTTTTGATCCGAATTACATGATATGTATCTCATACCAACTCAGAATTAGAATTGAGAAAGTAGTAGTATACACCCGTATGAACCAATTAACAATATATCTTCAGAACGTCGTCACGAAACCATGACTCATTCGATTTTCAATCTCACTATGCACGACAGTATGATATTCTTCTCACGAAACTCCATCTTCTCTTGCAGATCCATAATTTCCGGTCACCAAAAGAGACGACCTGCCGGAGACGGCATGGACTCTGAGATGGACGAGTCGGAATTCGCGTTCGGAATGTCGGGACATTTGGGTGAGCGGCAGTGCCCGTGCGATCACGTGGTGTACAGCCCGACGGCGTACGGCGGTTGTTTACAGGTGAGTTTGTCTTCGATCAGAATCAGAATCGGTCGCGTTTTTGTGGAACTGTTCTAGGAGTAAATCTTTACGCGGTCGGGTTTTTCCAGAATCGTCTTGGAACGGTCCTAGAACTATCCGAAACCAGTACCTGCTCTCGAGCATAAACCGTTCTAGGATTATTTTTGGAGCATGCTCATTTCGTTTAGTCAATATTTAGTTTTCGATTCTGTCATCAGCTGTAGCGTAACGTCATAATTATATCTTTTTGTTTATTCAACTGTCTATTGCTATTTTCACTATTTTCTCAATATTATGGAGTTAGTACATTTATTTGATAGTAGTAGTTATTCATCTCCAGGAAGTAGTGGTGAAGAAGTTCCTTGCTGAAGTTGCTGAAAATATTGTGCCTAATCTGATAATTCTCGAACTTTTGTTAGATTATCCGAAAAATGAAGGAATATGTAGGGGATACTTTGCCTTTATATTCAGATACATAATACATTGAACATTTCAGGTGGGTGTCGAAATTCATGTAGGTACAAATTACAAAACATATTGAAAATCTAGCTACGAATGCTATGAGGAAATATATTCACCATTCCTCCACTAGAGGGCTTCCAGAAATATTCTGAATAGACTCAAAGGAGAGTTTGAAGCTTCAGAATATTATTCGAATAAAGATACAGGTCCCAAACTATCGTTTTTTTCGCAAATTCTGAATGAAGGTTATGTTCTCAGAGGTTCTCTTCTGCCGCGTTCGGGTTTTCATAATTTGTGAATCGTTCTGAAACAGTCCTAGGATTCGAAACGACTGCGCACTAGTTCTACGCAGTTCGAGATCGATTCTCGACCAGTTCTGAAATCGCAACCCGAATGAACCTTACTTTACTTATTTTCACAACTGAAGGTGATTTCAAATGAGCAAAACGCCCTCATGCGGTTATTCAAGTAACTGCTGAAAAGTTTCCATGCATTTTATCGAAAAGTTTAGTGGTCATTGTGATATATTTCGAGTTTAATTTTCTCAGTAGAGTATCTTGAATCATCACTGCTCGGTTTCACATGTTATTCATGAAAGTTTTCTGACTTCGAGATAAGATTCAGTTTCATTTCATTCCCAGAAGTGGGAAATCACAGTAGGAATTTGAAGAATGATATCCTTACTCGAAAGCAAAGCATATACAGGGTGAGTCATGAAGAACTGTACA
This sequence comes from Phaedon cochleariae, assembly GCA_918026855.4. Classification (NCBI taxonomy): domain Eukaryota; kingdom Metazoa; phylum Arthropoda; class Insecta; order Coleoptera; family Chrysomelidae; genus Phaedon; species Phaedon cochleariae. Next base: position 4,988,462 of record OU896716.1, on the reverse strand, counting down.
TACTCCTACCACAAATAGAGGCCTTTGAGGAGAACGTCTAATGACTATCAAAAAGTGTCTTTTCGATTCGTCTGATTTATTCATGGAATATTTCCTAACTAAACATTGATCGACTGACATTTCCAGAATCGGAAAAATACATAATCGACTGACATTTCCGGAATCGGAAAAATCCAGGACCGTTTCTGAAAAATTCCGATAGTTCAGTTTTTATCGAAAAGTTCATCCTGTATATGGTTTTCGTAAACTGTGACAGGGAATTTTCAAAGCACATAAACAAGCATCAAAATTGGAATATTCAAAATTTTCCTCACACATTCACAGAATTTTTCAAGAAACGATGAATTTAAAGCAAAAACGAGAGTTTGACAACAAATTTATTCATTCGAAGATAATTATTTCGCAACGCATAAATTTCACAAATGAAAGTTAGACTCACATTTCCAATGCTTCAGCCCAATGGCAATCAACATGTTTTCTTTCATTTCCATTCCTGAATTTCGTGATTGCATTTTCTGTGGAGGGTAATAATCACCCTGTAGAGTGTATTTTTACCGAATTAGTGGATGGGGTATAGATAATAATACTGTGAATTGAAATCATATGAACGAATATCAAATTTGATGAATAGAGAATTTCAAGGCAAATAAGAGACGCTAGAGAAATATACAAGGTACCATTCAAAAAAATTCAGTTGGTAGTTTGATAAGAGTTCGGACACAACTGAACTTTTGTCCTTTTCTATTTTCTATAATACAATGGTTTAAGTGAATAAAAGAATAAGACATATATTCTGCTCTTCGTCTTTTCAATTCCCCTAGTAGCGCCTGATTGTCAGATACGATTTTAGAGGTTATATTTTCTGTCAAATCAATCATAGCCGTAGATGAACAATGGATATAGGGTACAAACACCCACTTCAATTCATAGTGATACACTTCTAGAAGAGCAACTATTATATGAAAATGAAAAAAATGCATGTAACAACATCTAAATACCAGAGAATATATACATATGGATAAACTTATAGCTAGCCTATTGTATGTGAAACTGTACTCCAGTGAAGTATTCCTGAGACAATTTTAAGAAATTAAGTCTATATAAGCTTGTGTCCGGAAATGCTTCATACAGGATGTTGAAATACAGAGAACAAATCATTTTTTGATGAAGATTTCATTAGAAAAAAAAAATTATTTTGACGAGACCTACCAATTACTTGGTTTTGTAAAGTTCCCAGCAACTTCACTTAGCGCCCTAGGAGCTTAGTAACATGGATATCAATATAGAAAATATCTCCAAAACGATACCTTCAGCGTAATTAAGGCCCTTATAATAATTCCCTTGATACATAAATATCTATTTACTTTTCACTGTTGAATGTTGAATTCGGTCGGCACCAAAAACGCCATTCAATAATATATCACGTTGTAGTTTACTTGCTTTTCTTATTTTCAAATTTTCAATTTTATAATGTAATTTTGCGATCATTTCCCCTTTTTCCATTTTGTTTTGTATTTTGTGTGATGAATAATGGAATTTTGTTCTTGAAATCGTCTGCTTTATAAATTGATGGAACAGCAGATTCTCTCAATCAGATTTTGAAATCTTCTGTTTGAAAATGAGCCTAAAATATAGATTCATTCTAATCAGATGATGTTATGAGAGGTGAATTTCGATGAGTACCTCACGAATTTCGCTCGTCTTCAAATTGATTTTCCACTTAGGCCGTTTCATATCTTCCTTCCCTAAGCGAATGCTGGATATATTATATTTGATTCGGAAAATGGAATAAATGATATCCATTTGTTTCAGAATTGGCACAATTTATTACACAGCAAGTGATTTCCATAGCTGCTTTCATCTCGAAAGTATAATAATTATAAAATTTCATTTCAATTCTGACGTTTATAAAATTAATTGTCAAATTCAAAGAATTTTTGAATGAGAAAGCGCGGGACGACTATGGTGCTCTTGTCACAATGCAGGGTGTGTAACTTTATAAATCTAAACATTCAAAAACCCTAACCGTTGTCATTTCTGTGTCCGAACTCTTATCAAACTAATACCATCCAGTGACTCTACTTCCAATCAAACAGGTAGTTGGAAAAAATTGTTGTTGGGTGCAAGGAAAGCGCCATCATCGATAATATAACCCTTGTGAATTTAAAATATGTATCTCTTCAAATAATAAAACTACAGGCTGTTACATGTCTCCTCTGTGTCATCCGGTATAACAATATACATAATATGTTGAGGAGCAATTCATATATACATGGAATAATCAATAATAAAATAGAAATGTGACGTAAATTTGATTACTGTACAACCCTCTTGTTATTAGGATCATTCAGTAGTGATAAAAGGGTGGTCTATTCAGAATATCCATACCCTCGATAATTCGCAGAAAATCTATTTCACAAAAAAATACCAAAACATGTCAATTTATCTTGTAGGGGGACACTGTATATGCATGTATAACATGACGCTCATTCCCCATCTAAATTATTGAGGGGGTTGCTCTGGAAAGTAGAGGGTTGAAGTATGCTTTTTTTTTTTTCGTCAAACGGTGTCGTCCTCCAAATGAAAATCGACGTATTTCGTAATTTTTTTGTGAAATCATTTCCCTGTGAGTTATCAAGGGTGGATACTTGTATGGACCACCCGGTATAGTCGCTGTGTGCTGGAAACATAATAATAATAATAATAATACCTAATAATAATAATATCAGTTTATTATGATCGACAAGAAATTTTGTGTACAATTCGTCAAGGCTATAGATAAAGTAAATACAATACAATAAAACAATCTCAAATAATATGAGTTTTACAAACATTTGGATAAAATACATCACATTCACATGAAGAAAAAAAAATTAAAATCAGTTCATGAAACAGTCAAAAAACTCACCTAATGAGTAAAACATATGTTTAGTGAGGTGAGCTTTCAGGCTTTTCCTAAATTTGAGGTGAGTGGTACAATCTCTGACACTTCCTGGCAAATTGTTGAAAATCTTGATACCCATGTTTGTAGGGCCAATGTAGGTTAGTTGTAAGGTGTTTTTAGGTGTGTAAAGTAGGTTGTTATTCCTTGTTGAATAGGAGTGTATGTCAGAGTGTGCAATTAAACTATTTCTATTGAGGTATATATAGCAGGCAACCTCGAGTATATACAGACAAGCTAGAGGTATAATGTTGAGTTGTATGAACAGTGGCTTGCAGGGGTGAGACCTTGGCTTATCGAGGATGGTTTGAATAACTTTTTTCTGGGTTAAGAAGAGATCTTTGAAGACTGGGGATGTACCTCACAGAATTATGCCATATATTAAACGTGATTGTATTTCGGCAAAGTAGAACATTCGGAGGCTATCGATATCTATGACTTTGCGCATGCATCTAAGTTGATAAATTCTGGAATTCATCACTTTAATTAGGCAGTTTGAATGTTCATGCCAGTCCAGTGATTCATGTAGTGATATTCCTGAAAATTCCATGGTAGCTACTCGATCAAGATTAGAAAGGTTTAAATGTAATGTCAGTGGGTCAACTGTCCTTTGCTCAGTATGGAATATAAGAAAATTTGTTTTACTGAGGTTTGGATATAACTGGTCTGCCGAGAACCATGTGTACATTTTCGCAAGCAGTGAATTGCATTCTTGTTCATTCTGACAGTTGGATTCGTTTGAGATCAAGAAAGAGGAGTCATCAGCATAGAGAGTGATCATATGCCCTGGGAGATGATCAATCAGGTCAGCAATATAAAGGGAGAAGAGCATAGGTGCTAGAACACTGCCTTGGGGAACCCCCATTATGAGTTCTGTGGTGTAAGATTGTTCAGAGACTACTGTACCGTCTTTATTGGTAGCTTTAATTTCAACATATTGACTTCTATCAGAGATGTAAGATTTAAATCAGTTTGCGGCTGTATCACGTATTCCATAGGTCCAAAGTTTGCTCAGGAGATGATCATGATGGACGCAATCAAATGCTCTGCTGAGGTCACAGAAGATTCCCACTGGGCATCTTTTATGTTATAACTCATCTAGTACTTTATTATAAAATTCAACAGTAGCAGTGGTCGTAGATTTCCCTTTTCGAAAACCGTGTTGTTCATTTGGAATAAGTTTGTATTTTTCTGTGAAACTGGTAATTCTATCTAACATGCAGTATTCATATAGTTTTGCAAAAGGAGATAAGCCCGAAACGGGTCTATAATTCTCCATTTTCGTCTTGTCGTTTTTTTTAAAGATTGGTGTTACTTTGGCAAGTTTTAAGTGGTCAGGAAAAACTCCAGACTGAAAGGAGTGGTTGACCAAATGAGTTAAAGGTGTTACCAGTTCTTGTGAGCATTCTCGGACAATGCTAGATGGTATTCCACCTGGACCCGTGGACCATTTATTCTTGAATTTTGAAAAAATTGTAAGCATTTCCATTTCTGAGAAGGGCAGAAGAAAGAAAGAGTTTGGAATTCTTCTGGCTGGGCTTATTGAAGAAACAGACATGTCAATGTTTTCAATTACCTTCTTCGGGGCATCTAAAAAAAACTTGTTGAATAGATCAGCAATTTCCTTGGTGTCTTTGGTTTTCCCATTTCCATGGGTAATCTGAAGTTTACTATCCGTGTTTCGTTTTTTGTTTCTCAGTTCATTGATAATACTCCAAGAAGACTTACTTATATTGGTGGAATTTATAATACTATTAGAGTTATACTGTTTCTTATGACTTTCAACCAAATTTTTATGTTCTTGTTTTTTTGCATTATACACATTTTTTAAATCTCTGAGATTTTTTTGTAAAAGATAGAGATCTCTCAGGTCTTCACTTGACTTTTTTATTTCAGGTGTCACCCATGCTTTTTTCTTGGAATTACATTTTTTATTTGTGAAAGGGAAACAGTTATCAAAGTGATTCCAGAAGATTTCAAAAAACATGTTCCAACAATCATTCAACACTCAACAGAGCTGATTTAGAGACAATTTATTCATTTATTTTTCTCTGATTCTCTCTTTCATCTTATCCAGAAGTTACTAGAAACATTTCAAAACGAAGTGTTCTGCCCCTCTGGCCCGTTTACACGAACTCCTAACCATTAAACATCGTTGAAACGAGGTCCAGAAAAAGGGCAACGCTTAAAACCACACTATATCATCGACATAGGTTCCACACGTAGTTGGAGAGCAAGTTATTACGTCATGCACTCCAAATTAGTAATTAAATGAATAGCCCTTTACGGGGCCTTTTTGAAGACCGCGAGGGAACTCTGTAATCTAGCGTATTATACATTACAATATGGGAGTTTGGAGTTGCCTCTCATAGAACTGAAAGTCGCTTCGGTATAGGAGTTCCAATGGTGTTTGCATTATCTATGAGGTCGACCCGTGGAATAAAATGAGGTGTCGAAGGCTTATATGTGAAATATTGCCGGGATTCATTTGGGAAGGATGTGCAGAAAAAAATGTCATATCTTTTCAGTGGATTAATGAATGATGGACGATTTTTGTGAAAATCCTTTGACATACTTAGTACTCATTGAGACCACGCGAGAAATGTGGATGATTGGAAATATTCAGATTTACAATGTCAAAAATAAAAAAAAACTGTTTTTGGTAATTAAACCTGAATCAGGTACATATTGCGTTTGAATCCTGTATGTTATGTGAATGCAAATCTAGCTAGTATATCAGGTATGCCTAAATCCACTTTTCTGTAACAAAATTTGCCTGATAGTCGTTCCTGGAATTTTGACCTATTTAGCAAACAGTAGTTGGTGTGCGGCCTTCATAATCTGTATTTTGCAGATCTATTTACATTTTCGAAGCTCGTTGAGTAGTACATAATAAAAATCAAGTTTTGGAAAATCGGTTACAGAATTTAAAATCGGGAGGTTGTTGCGAGTTGAAATCTGAAATCGCACACACTGTATATAACTTTGTACTCGAGAATAAGCTACTGGACTGATAGTGAATAATTGGCATTCAATCGATCAATCAACTTTATTATTCCCAAGAAACAACATTTGTTTATAGCAGGAAACATGGTGAATATATGAATATATTTGACAAAATGAAGAAGACAGTAAAATAAGACTCACACTCGAGAAGAGATAATTTTTTTTAAGTTCAACTGAAAATGATTCATAATTGACTCAGCTGTTATGTACCCAATGAAAAACTATAGTAGTTGTACGAGAAAACTATGAAGATGAGATAAGATGTCAACATTACAGGAGTAGATGTTTCTTTGATTCCTTTTAAAATTTTTCAATCCTTTCATTCAGCTTTACGTTATTTGGTAGTGAATCGTATTGTATCATTCCTTAAGGACCCAAATTAATTTTTGCAACACTGCTTACGAGATTTTGATGTTAAGAATGTGCTATCATGGCCGCCAATACGCGATGTTTTGGGATACGTCGAATACATGATGACATCAGTTGTTCTGCTGTTACCTCATTGGTTAGATAATCTTCCATTCCTACTCTTGAAGCAAGGTTGTGAAATCATCAATTATAATCAAGACATTAAAAAGCTATTAGAGTCCTGTCGTTCCATTGGAATAATAATGAGAATGAAAAATATATATGATGTAGACATAAAATTGATAGGACAGTGACAAAAGTCATATAATTTATATACCGGAAGAAATGATATTATAAAATTGGATTGTTGTTGAATATCTTATAAGGTAGAATCATTTTGAATATCATCATGAACAAAAAATGATAAATAAGAATATATCTGACTGAGATTATCAATAAATGTTTTCTTATTCATAGTATATTTCTCATTGATAATTTCAACCATCTCCAAGAATAATCCTTTGTTGAATTTTTTTCTGAATGCAAAATTTTGGTTTCCTCTAATTTCATATTATGATCATTAGTGATGGCGTGTTCAGTCCACAATTACTTTTGAGAAGTCTGCAATCACTTGCATGGCCAGATATCTTTGATTTGAGATTCTGAGTAGTTTGACCAATATATTCAAGATTACAGTCATTAAAAGGAATGCAATAAACTACACATGATCTGTTCCAGATAGCATTATCTTGTTTGAGATATGTATATATTGATTTGATCGATACTTTAGGAAGATGTATGAATTCGAACTGGTAGATCTCACAGAGGCAGTAGACGCTGGAACTGCTACTAATCTACAAGATAGTTTGTTATTTCAACTTTTGATATCAAATATTTCACAGCTATGCTTTATTTTGTCATCACTGGAAAGAGTGGTACTTGAGTTTCATGTTTCTGATGTATCAGAATCATAGATAATACGTCTTCTGAGATAATCACTCCATTCATAATTTCAAAGTGAGTAAAGAAGATATATAATATTGAGGATGATATATAATATTGAGGAGATAAAAACCAACAGAACAAAACAAAATTCGAAAGATTATAGGTTATGGTTATTCTTGCTGCCAGTGTATCAGTAATGCCAAATACGTTCCGAAATGAGAAGAAAATTCGAATCTACTACCAATGACTGACGGGCTATCTACTATTACTGTTTAGTATTCTCAAATTGCTTACTGTGGCAATTAATGTCAGCAATATGCTGGAACATGACCGATATCTTCTCCTCAAAGTAAGAATTGGACGTGAAGTTCCACATTGAGAGTAAGATAACGCAAGTCTGCTTGAGCCTTCCCATAACTTAAGATTTGATATTTGTTCGAATAGGCCACATAGTTTTTTCCGAAAATTTTCAATGAAACAGGGCACAGCCTTGAGGGATATCCGGCGAAATTTTGGGATTTATGACTTTTACATTGACCTCACGCTTCAGTATAACGCCAAACTGGCAAGACTCATAATGTTAGCTACCAATGTGCATCATTGATGATTTTAGGACCAAAATATCGACCGAAAACACAAAAATAAACGGAATTGAATGTTGAGTTCTGACTCTATTTGAGAATTGGAAAAAATAGTCCACTAGCCCATTGTTAGCTCATTTATGATTCATTCAGGTTGATGGCTGATATCTTTATTTCAAGGTAATGGAGATGATTTTGTGTTTTCTGATCCTGTGAATCTGAGAGCTCGCATCACTTCCATCAGGTTCTTTCGTCATGGAAATCTTTCTAGCCGAGGTCATCAATTCTGAAAAAGCAGAGCGGTTAACGCGAAATGAACAAAGCACTTTGTCGCCAAGTTCAAACGATCCATCACTAATGAAGAACTATTACGAGTCCTCCATTCGCCGTGCGTTCCGTTCTGTCCTTGTATGTCCTCGATTAGAATTAGCATTCGGAACTTTGTGCTGGCTTCGCAGCGATAGTCCTGGCTGAAACGTGGATTTTCAGGCCATCGGAAGTAATTGAAATGGCGCTTCGAGAGCTAGAGACAATAGAAAGGATTATCGATTGGAGGAAAACCCCAACGAGGATACCTTTCATTGAATCGCCAATCAACTAATCCGTTTAATTCCTCCGAATTCGGAGCGATAATCATTTCCAATAGGTAACTGAAGTTATTTGCACCATCTGGTGATATTTTGATTGCCGACTAGATCGCACTTCATCTTTCATTCCATTTGGCCTCTATTTCAGGTTATCTTCATCTCTGTTACTGTAAAAGTAGAGCGTGAAGTATTACTCAAGACTTCTCAATCCTTACCATCATTACTTGAAATTTCTCCGAATTCTCGAAAAGAAAAAACTAGCCTAGCCTAGCCCACACTTTCAACTAGACAGGATAACCTTGAACAATATTATTAGTTCAGCCACCTAAGAGAATAGATGTCCATTTGACATAATGATCACTGATCAGTGACAGTGCGCAGACCCAGGCAAGATGACGTTCATATTTTGTTTGACAAATAACGATTGACGTGCCTTCTTTGTTAAGTTTTCTCCCTGTTCAGAAGTGCGATTTTTTCCGTTTCGAAGTGTTTTCTCACAGCCAATTATCACTTTATTTATCTAATATATTAAATTCTCCTGTCCCGGTCACGGTGTTAGTGGTCGAACTCCTCCGAAACGGCTCGAACAATTCGTATGAAATTTTTTGTGCGTACTCTGTAGGTATGAGAATCGGTCGTAATCTATTTTTCAAATCGAAAATTCAAGATGGCGGATCCAATATGGCAGACGAGTATTGTTATCCGATTCCATTCAAAATTGGTATTTACGGGTTTTCGGGGTCGGAGATAAGGATTCTTTCGTCAAATTATGGCAATTCAAGATGGCAGATCCAATATGGCGTAGGAGATTTGTAATTATGGTCAGATTCTATTCAAAAATTGATATCTGGGATTTTTCGAAGACGGAGATTATGATTTCTTCATCAAAATTAGTGAATTCAGAATGGCAGATCCAATATGGCGGACGAGTTCTGTAATTATGGCCAGATTTCATTCGAAATTAGTATCTGGGGGTTTCCGACATTATGATTTTTTTACAAAATTAGGAAATTTAAAATGGCGGATCCAATATGGCACACGAGTTTTGTAATTATGATCTAATTATATTCAAAATTGGTATCTGAGGGTTTTCGGGGTCGGAGATTTTGGTTCGTTCGTCAAAATTTGGAAATTCAAAATGGCGGATTCAATATGGCGGACGAGTTGTGTAACTATGAACCGATTCTATTCCAGATTTTTATCTGGGAGATTTTGGGATCGGAGAATATGATTCTTCATCAGAATTAGGGAATTAGAGATATTTTCTTGAAATAATTGTATATAGAAAAACAACGTTTGCCGGCTATCAGCTATTGTAATAAATATTAGTGTGAACAACTAATGAAACACTCTTTTATAGATAGCCAAAATAAAAAAACGGGAGTAGAAAATGAAGAGTAGTTTGAAAAAATGAAGAGGTATAGAGTACCGAACTGAAAAGGAGTAGAAGATAAATAGAGTAGTTTGAAAAACTAAAGAATACCGCTTTTATTGATTGACAAACTTAAGAGAAGTAGAAATGAAATAATGAAAGTTTTCTGATAAATATTTACCTGAAAATTTTTTTCTATAGAAATTATGTTTATGGCAAAACAACGTTTGCCGGATCAGCTAGTATTATATATTATATTATAGTGGATGGATGAGAAACTCAAAGTCATCCTCACATTTCTTATTGAAATGATCGAAGGTCATTGAAGGTGCATGTTTTGTGATTATATAAGCCCATCATCAGCAGATAATTGGTTCGAAGTTCTAGAGGAACTGGTATGGAATCAGGATATAGATGCAATGATTGCTCATTTACATTTGAGGTAAAAAGGTAGAAATTCTAATAAAGAAGACCATATGAGAGCAAAAAGGCGAATGCTCCATGATCTGGAACACAAACAGTAAATGAATTTGTAAAAGCATTCCAGTATAGAAGAACTTATTTTTCAATGACAACAACGTAACTTTCTGAATGATAAAAATCACTTTAGCTGCCTCACATTTCTCAATTCATCATAATTAGCTAAATTACTGTCATTTCCCTAGAGAAGACTTCTTATATGTAACAAACGCGATTTTTGATACCAATCTGACGTAGTGTTGTTCTCTGATGTTGCATCTTCTATCATATAATTATTATTTCTATAGATATCTTATTTTGTGTTCCGTGATTTGGTTGACTTGCTGGTTATTTCCGAAGCCACATCACACTTTCAATAGTTTGATATTTTCTGGCGTAATTGCCACTTTTCGTTGATTCAAGGGCACGTGCCGGCCCTTATAAAATATGAACCCGACCCTCTGACAATAATTTTATAAAAAAGTCATACTTTTATAGGGAACACAAATTTTACATTAACAGTAACTTTTCCTATTCTGAACTTCCTTTAAAAAATTATGTACTGCTTGTTTTCCAGATCATGGAGCATTTGCCTTCGTTTGCTCTGTTATTGTCTACTTTATTTGAATTCCAACTTTTTTGAATTTTGTTGAACATAACCCACAAGAACATTATATCAAACAAATATTGTGTTGAATGATTATCTAGTTGCATTTTCGCCACCAGGTGGCGTTTCTTCCAACCTTCATATACATATACCTACCTGAAACAACCATTTATATAATTATATCAGGCTGTCCTAGTATTTCTTATGACGCATATACAAGCTAATAGTCTTGAATCAACTGAGGAAATTGATCTCTAATTTCTCTTAGTTTTGAAATTCAATTATTGGATTTTTTTTATATCATTCAGCAAAATATTTTGTCAATTCAAAATACAATTTGCTTGACCGAAGAATATATATTGTTATTTTAACATATTCACTCTCTAAAGAACTGAAAATTTCGTCGTCACTTGAATGAAATTATATAATCATTCCAATCAACTGAATCGTTCATAAGGGCTGACATTGTATTGTAGGAACAAAATAGTCTTTGTTTATTCAACCAATTCCTGCTGTTAATTTGAAATGAGTAACATCAAATTAATTTCGAATTGAAAACTGACAATAATCATTTGTTGCGGTGACAAAATATTTTGTCGTGGATATATGACACTCAGATTTTGTTGAATTTACAAAAATGTTGTAGTTTCAAACAAAAATTTTTTCTGTGTAGCGATCAACAAATTTCAGATAAAAATAGGAAGTGTGATTCTCCTCCATCACTTCAACCTGAATACTGCTTCAAGATTCGATGATTTCACGTTCCAGAATCAAAATGCGAAGGATGACAAGAAAACTTTTCCACGGCACCTAAATATGATGTATCTGTTTTTCTAACGTCACGCGTAGGTGAATGGACAGAACATCTCCATCAGCCTGGGATATGGAGGATATGAGAAAATGGCATAGGAAACGATATTTTATGTGTTGGGTATAGAGTCTCAACATTTATCATTCGGCAAAACAGTAGAAGGATATATTGGGCGATCGATGGGCTGTTCTGGAAAGAAATAAGAATCATGACATTCAAATTGTCCGAGTCATTTTTATTGAACACTCTCATTCAAAGACTGTCTGTAAGTTAATCGAAGAGGTGGTAAATTCATTATTCCAGATTTTTTCGTGATTTTATCTCCTCGTCTCTAAAAAATGAGGATATGAATACTTCTTCAATATAAAGGTATATTGAAAAAATATCAAATTTTTACTTATATTTGGACGTTTCGAGAACAAATCTGCTTCTGTTTTCAACATAACCTATGTCTTACATGTCTGGGATGTTATAGATCGATTTTGTGTGTGTGTTTGTACGTAAATTTTGACGCGTTGTCACGTTGCACTGAGGAAAATTCCTATTAACCATAGTCAGAAATCGAATTATCCCAGCAAGAAACTTCAATAGCATAGGGGACAAGCGAGTTATCACCTGTGATTATAAAGTCGACTTTGCTGATTATAACCCACCTACTATTATTAGAAATAGAACCTTGCGGCCACTAGCGAGTGCATCTATATATTGCTATTATATAGACGATGTTTCTGTAGTAGGTATCTGACTTTGCTACCGCTAGTGAGTACATCTAATAATGGGAGTAGGGCAATGTTATAATGGTAGGTAGGAAACTTTGCTACTCTTGATGGGTGATCATATAGATAGTTGCATGACCTTCTTGCTGTAGTTGTTATTCAGTTATTTTCCAGGATTGTTGACATCAAGAAAGGTGAAATTTTGACTGATATCCAATTTCACTTCCTATAATTTACAATAATGATCTTTGGAATTCAATAGATCAATTGATTCATGCACCGTCAGGAAACAAGAAAAGTTTTTGAGTACCTAATTATAATTTTTCTGAAACTTCCTGAAACCTTCTGAAACCATTGTATTTCGAAAACTAGGCAAGTTATTACAGATGCGTACAGGAAAACAAAATGTTACCAGTAAAATCATTCAAATAATTTCATAACCTGAACATTTTTGCTCACAATAAGTTTTTAGACCACATCGAGGACCACATTCTATAGAGAAGCTCTGGAACATATTTGACAATTTCAAAGTTTCATGGCACCAAAAAGGAGGAAATGTTGTATGTAAAATATTTGAATTTCAGTCGAGATACCTCGAAAAAACTCACCTTTATCATTCCATATCAATCCTGAAAAGGACACAGAAGATTTTTTCAATTGTTTAAAAATGTTTCCATTTCATATTTGAATTTTGATTCAGATTTTAAATAATGAATTGAATTCAAGAGGGAAAGTATTCGTAACTGTCGTGTCGTCGAGATTGTAGTCCTGAACATAGCTTTGCATCAAGACCCCAACAGTGGATGATTGATCAAGCAAGATGTCTGACGACAAATGCTCATATAGAGGGGGACAAATCAGCAAAATATCGAATAACGATAACTAGGCCCTAAATAACCCCAAGTAGGTTCGTCAATTATTATTTTCGTGTCAGACTAACTGTTGTATTACTGGTAGTAAGTGCAGTTCTATATGATGAACCTCGCAGCCACAAGCATATAACTCACTAGTAGTAGTACAGCTGGAAAATTATTAAAAAAAATCATGCTGTCCCAGAGTGGCTGCCAGATACCTACAGCAGTATACCTTCCTTTGGCAGGAAATTCACTTTCAGCAAATTCGTTATTGCTATCATAGAATTTCAAGGTGCTGCTTCTATTCGAAAATGTATAACGGTGATAGGAATTCTTGTAATAGAAGCAAAAAATATCTCAGCAGAAACTCTAATAGCAAAATTTTCTTCAGTGTGGTGCCCGTTATTGGTGCTTAGAATACAATACACTGCGTGGGAAATAGGGTAAATTACCTTCAATATTGTATACAAACACGTCAGTTTTGTATTATGTGGACGCACTAAAAAGAGAGTGACTTTTTTTTTTAATTGAATTTCCTCGTTGGACCCAGCACTGGATCCAACGCCCCATAAGTCGAAACTTGTGCGGGGTTAGGAAAGCATACGTTTTTGTTTCACCTAAAAACAAGTCAAATTCATGGTGGTGTACAAAATACACCGCGCGGGAAAAAGTTCGAATTAATTAGCGCGAGTAATCAAGGGGTAATCGACCTTTATGGTCTTTAATCGAATAAACATCCAAGAAATCATTCTTTCCTGGATGTTTTACAATAATTCTTTGTATCCCTTGCAGCGCACGAATGGAAATTCCTATAATGTTCGTGGAACATCGTGCGTACCTAGGGAGGATAAAGAGAGACCTTTTGAAATAGATCATCATTAATTTCTCTATCAAGCTGAGCATATTACTACTTCAGAAATATATTTATTGACGTATGTAGAAAAAATGTTGTTTGCAACTCGTACGAGCAACTATTACCATTTTGAGAACTCTAATTTTCTCAGTTGTATGAATATTTTTGGGAAAATATAGGCATTGCTGTGAAGTATTCTTTCGGGAATAATTCATTTTCATTTCTGCTTCATTTTCTAGAGCATGAGGAATTGAAGTATGAAAGTTAGATGCTCGTACAAAATTCAACTTTTTACAAAGAAGCAGTAAAGGAGTCACGCTTTATTGTTTCCGCTAGATAAACAACAAATATTTTAATGAAAAAAACCATTAAAACAGGAAGAGTAGGCACAATAAAATTTTACGATTGCAGTCGTCGGCAAAATGATGGAAGTCGGGAATTCAGGATTTTACAACTCGCTTTTTCCCACGGGATGACATTTCAGACGAAAAATTTCTTCGGATTTGATTCGAAGGAAAATGGAATTCAATTAGAATTCTCCACTCATCTAATGTATTCGAGACTGTAATGGGATTGCATTCTACTATTCCAGTTCCTGATTCCAGAAATGTAAGCGACGAAACGGAAATGACAGATTCATTCTGCAAGGAAATTGATGTAAATATAGAGATATGGAAAAATGAAAAGCCATTCCATATTAGCACGAATATCTTTTCAGAAAACTCAAAGAGTGGATACCTGTAGACGACTTCTTGACTGTTAGATGTTGACTTCATCTAATTTCAATGTTAAGATCAAAAGGAAACTACTCGATAGATATAGAGAAAACTTGAGTTATCATAATTCGAAATCTGATAACCGTTATTACGATATCTGCAATAAATAGGGGACAGATGTGTTCATGTGCTACCATAGATGAAGTGAATTTTCAGGTGATTTGTAGTTATGGCAGCTTATTCAATTTGCAAACTTGTATAAACACACCGCTGCTGAATAACTACTACTTGTTCTAGTTTCTATGATAACACAGAATGTCGAATAGGAATTATTCCCATAAAATGTTGCAGTAACTCTCCACTCTACAGTGGTTATTAGACTATCAACATAAAACAGCATGTTTTTATTACTGGCACAACCATCTTGAGGTAACGCAGTAATTCGTCTCATTTTATTATAGATATCTGATATCTGCATGAAACCTGACATTTCGACATGCTATTGTAATGTAGCTCATTTTCAACAGTTATCCCAATATTTTTCTACTCTAGTATATTCATCAAACAGTGGTAATAAGGTTATCTAATCAACATTATCCGATGGTATTCATTATGAAACCGTGCTTTGAATTACTGCAATGAAAATAAATATCCTATCCACACTATCACTTTTCATGATCCAAAGTTATTGTTTTCAAAAAAACAAAAAAATACGTTTAGTCTCTGAATTGAAATATTGGGGTATCTGTGGAAGTTTTTTGACATTACTCATTGATTTTTTCGGAGAAATATCATCTATATGCATTACTGACGAATTTATTGAGAAATGAGCAGTTGAATACTTATATTTACCCTTCCTTCGGAGTGATGATGAGAATTGTCAATAAAACTTCCCTCACAGAAACCCAGATATTTTGATTCAGAATCTCATCGATCATTTTGTTTTTGAAATAAACCAATTTTAGGCCTTGAAAAGTGGGTATGAAGAATACTTTTTTCATTGCAATAATGCAATGCACGGTGTATTCCACAGATCGGTTCACAGCCAGCACTAAAACAAAACTTTGCTACATCACAGACATTCACCAACAAGACACGGCTCTTTCGATTCGGACGATCGAAACCATTGAACAATAATTGAACACGGGCACCCATGACCGAGAACAGAGACATGAACGCGATCTGTATCTTTGACAGCCTCAATACTAATGAAACACTAGAGCGAAATGAGCCGAATTACGATTGTCGAATGATTGCCTAATAACCGTCATACATGTGAATTGCTACAGTTATTCGTCAACGTACAATGCTAGAAACCCAAACAGCTATGATTATTGGGACAAACATTATCTGAATTTGCCAATGAGCATAATTCACAAAACGAGGTGTCAATAAAAAATCTGAATAGACTGGAATTTATAAAATTCTCATAATGTCGATCATAACACACCTGCGTTATGATGGTAGCAAATGTCCATTCAAGGGTATTACAAATGATTTAAGAAATCGATTTTTATAATTACAGAATGGAGAGAATACTGTTGTGATAATAAAATGATCAAGGATAGGAGATTTCCTTATAATGGTTATTACAATCAGAGCTGGTAGATATTTTTAATATCCAGTTTCTCTCAGTGTAAATACAACATAATCTATTTTCGTCGAGATCCACAAAAAATCCAATTTAACGTTCTGATTTCCGAACTATCGACTTTTTCGGAAGGCAAGAACTTTTCATCCGCTGCAGGGATGCCAGTTCAACTGAATTTCCAGTAATCTCCTGATTTGCCGAGTGATTTGCATATAATAATAATAACAATGTTTATTCAAAATATAAAGAAGGTATACAATGAAGAAGTCTATTGCCTGAATTTTTTATGGCTCAAAGTGACTAATGATCTTTTTTCGAATCCCACGAATTATTTTTGAAAAATAGAAAATTTCAATTTTTTTTGAATTAGTAGGTCTTCATTATTATCATGAGCCTAAATCTCCCCAGATTATGCATATGCAGGGTGTCTGGGAACATGTGGGAAATCTCCCGGATATGAAGAAAACACGTGAAAAGAATACTATAAGTTCATATAAACTTCTTTTGTATCGGCCTCCTCTTCGGAGATATGGGCTCCCAAAGAGCTCCCATGGAATTAAGTTTTTGACACATAATTCTTGAACCAACAGGTATATTCCAATTTTTTTTTAATATGATGTATACTAGGTAAGACTCTTCAAATTACTATCCAAGAAAGTGTTGCGAATTACTCACAGCTCCAGGGACGGACTAGCTGTGACACTCATGGGCCCATTTTTTTTACGCCCTGTATGATAAGAACTCTGGACAACGTTTTTTACATACCTCTAACTATTGACTAAAAATTAAGTACTCTTCATTCATGTCGCTAATCATAACCGTTTTCGGAAAAACGCCATTTTATTTATATCATGTATTTAGCGTATTTCGATAAAAGATACTTTTTTTTCGAGTTACCTTTGCAAACGTTGCTAGGTTAGAAATAAATAAATATCCTTCATTTTAGAACTTGTCAACTTTCACATTACTGATACATTGATTCCTTATTACTTTGATATTTGATTTTTGAATTTCGTTGTGAAATTAATTGTGAAATAATTCGAAATATGGAATACACGTTTATTGAGTATGCAGATATGCATCTGATGTATGGTCTTGCATCTTCCAATGCTTTGGAAGCCAGAAGGTTATATCACGACAGATTTCCTAATCGCACTCTTCCAGATCAGAAGACATTTCAACGAGTTGACCAACGTCTAAGGGAGAATGGTGGGCGATTCTTCTTAATAAGGTATAATAAGGTAATGTTATTTACTTCTTTCATAATTTTAGGAAATTTTGGAAAAAGAAGTAATGATACTGGTCAGGAAAGAACAGTACGTACGCCGCAATTAGAGGAAAATATTTTAAATGCTGTATATGATACTCCTTCAACGAGCACTCGAAAATTATCAGCGCAGTTTAATGCGTCGAAAACAATAGTACATGAAGTTCTTCAAGAACAACTGTTATACCCATATCATTTGCAGAAAGTGCATGAACTGATTCCTGAAGATTTTCCCCGTAGAATGCATTTTGCAAACTGGCTATTGGATCAGCAACGAAATAATGTAAACTTCATTAGCACTATTCTCTTCACGGATGAAGCAGGTTTTACCAAAAATGGTATCATGAATTTACATAACACCCATGTATGGGCTGATGAAAATCCTCATGCCACTATTGTTTCGCATCGCCAACATCAGTTCCAATCAATTAATGTCTGGGCAGGAATCGTTGGCAATTTTTTGATTGGACCATTCGTATTGCCGGCACGATTGAATGGAATACTTTATTTGGAGTTCCTCCAGAACGCTTTTAATGATTTAGTCGAGCACTTACCACTTGAAACCCGCCGAAACATGTACTTTATGCATGATGGGGCACCACCTCATTTCAGCGTTGCTGTGCGGGAGCACCTGAATAACGTCTATCCAAACCGTTGGATAGGTAGAGGAGGACCTATTGCCTGGCCTCCTAGATCTCCCGACCTTACGCCATTAGATTTTTACCTGTGGGGACACCTCAAAACCTTGGTGTATTCCACTCCGGTCGATACTAGGGAGGAACTTCTACGGAGAATCACGTTTCATTGTGATGTGATAAGGAACAATGCTGGGTTATTGTGGCGGGTACAGCAGTCCTCAATTCGTCGTGCTCGCGAGTGTATCAGACTTCATGGAGCCCATGTTGAACCCTGTTACGAAGTTTTTAACTAAGCAGTTAAAGTTCAACTTTTTATTGAAACTATGTTGGTTACCGTGGAAAATTACGCTAAATACATGATATAAATAAAATGACGTTTTTCCGAAAACGGTTATGATTAGCGACATGAATGAAGAGTACTTAATTTTTAGTCAATAGTTAGAGGTATGTAAAAAACGTTGTCCAGAGTTCTTATCATACAGGGCGTAAAAAAAATGGGCCCATGAGTGTCACAGCTAGTCCGTCCCTGGAGCTGTGAGTAATTCGCAACACTTTCTTGGATAGTAATTTGAAGAGTCTTACCTAGTATACATCATATTAAAAAAAATTGAAATATACCTGTTGGTTCAAGAATTATGTGTCAAAAACTTAATTCCATGGGAGCTCTTTGGGAGCCCATATCTCCGAAGAGGAGGCCGATACAAAAGAAGTTTATATGAACTTATAGTATTCTTTTCACGTGTTTTCTTCATATCCGGGAGATTTCCCACATGTTCCCGGACACCCTGTATAGGATAAGAATCACGACAGCTTGTGTCCTAATAACTTCGCGAATGACATTGTTCATCAGAACTTCCAAGCCCTAGGCGAGAAGTTTTGGATCAATGTCATGAACAAAATTGAAGCAGTTACCTAGAGTATCTCAATAGACGAATATTTCCATCAGGAAAAATAGTATCACGAGTTGACTTAGTATCAATATTTCATGATTGAGACAATAAACGAGCGCCTCGCGAGAGTTGCGCACACTGCATCCATCATTCTGGCTTCCAACATGATTGACGTTTTGAATGTCAAATTTCATCACTGTGAAATGAGGTTGGTTGGTCACGTGTGGGTCAATTCGACTTTTGTATTGGTAGACGGATTCTCATAAAATTTAGTAAACAAAAAAAGATCGCTGTAATGAAGAAGAAACCGTGAAAATGGTCAATTTTGATGGGTTGAACAAGAGTGGAATTGTCAATTATAATAGTACATTATACATCATGGGACAGGGATGCAAGATTTTTTCCAAGGTGCGATTTGTAGCTCGAGGGCGAAGCCCTAGAGGTTTAAAGCACCGAGGGAAAAATAGCATTCTGTCCTGAGGTGTATATACTATTTTTTACGCTGGAGAAAACTCAAAAATCAAAAAAGAATGAAAATTTGGTCAATGTGTTTTGTCATGATAAGTAGTAGTATAGTTTGTGGAATTCGTATCTTGACAACATGCATCTTGTTGACAACCCATGGTGACAGCAAATATCAAATTGAAATTTATGAAAACAGCTTTAAAAATGGCTAACGGTTATGGGAGAAGAAATCGAGGAAAACCTCAAGAAACAAACTATTGATACTGCTTCTGCAGTGATTCTTCACTTGCCACCAGTGAGATCTAGACATCTGTATGATGCAGTTTATATACTCGCTCCAGAAAAGGGTGTTCCGAAAAGAAAGCGCAGAGCTATGCGGAAGATGTAAAGTTGGTATAAACTCCCTAAATAGAAAATATGTCACATTATCTTCCTAGGGAATAATACAAGACTTCTGCCCCTCTTTTGTTACCAGATAAACTAACTTCTTCTCCGGTCGTCGTAAAAATATTATTACAGCAAATAAGCTATACTTTTTCAAGGATGTGTCCTTATATTCATTATCTCACCCTTTTTGATATACGATACTGAATCATTTTCAGCCTCTTGCATTTCTGCGAAACATGTTCTTGTGGTTCTACATTTCTTCAGGACCTATAGGTGTATATTTCATGTTTTCACCACCAGGAATAGTTTTCATTTCTCATGGATCCGTGGAACTGAAGAAGATTTTCCGTAAGCGAATTGTTCCTATTTCTAGAAGAATCTAGTTTACATGACCAAGGGTTTTATTGTTATTCTTGTAAACATCTCTCAAAAAATGCATTAATATCTTCCAGATTCAGTTTTGATACAATTCCTGAGAAAGGGGTATTAAATTTATTGGGAATTTTCTCTGGGAGCAGGCCTTGACAGTCAGATTCATTTTAATCTCCAATCTCAGATGTTTATTGGGTTGGCAATCTGTATGGTCTCGAGTGAATTGGGAAAAGCAATCTCTTATTTCTCACAGTTCTGGAATGATTCAGTAATTGAAAAATTAAACAATATTATCCAACAAAATTGTTTGTCAATTCTACATTAAATTTTGTAATTCGAATGAAATTTGTCAATAGATGGAAATACTATTTCAGGATGAATATTGTTATTTCAACATATTCACTTTCTGAAAAACTGAAAATTTTGTCACTTGAATGAAATTACATCATCATTTCAATCAACAGAATGGGTTCATCAGAGCGGAGATATGGTATTTTAGGAACAAAAAAGTCTTTGTTCATTCAACCAGATGTTATACCGTTTTTTTTTAATCAATGATTGTTTACATCAAATGAATTTCAAGTTGAAAACTGACAAGACTTTTTTGATTTAAGGAAATATTCTGTCGTGGATATATGACACTCAGATTTTGTTGATTTCAACAATATTTTTTGTTCCGCGTAGTTACTTGAATGATGTCCACTTGATTAGTATAAGTAACCGGGAATTGAAAAATTCCACGGAGCTGGAGAATTGATTTTCCAATACCTGATTCGATGGGATCTTGCCACACAAATTGCATTAACTGCAGGAGTATATTCATATTATCGGATTATCTATAAGATGGCAATTCAAGTTACGGAGCAATATCCATCAGTAGGAAGGAAATTGTGTCGAGAATCGATATAATCCGTTAAACTATTGAATTTTCTAGATATAAAATATGCTGAAGTATTATTCCGTGATGGAACATTTTTCCAGTACGCTACCACAAATTTTCTGAAATTCCCAGTGCTATAGAATCCAAGGGCGAGTTGCGTTATTGCCAAATCTGAATGAAGAATCATTCTAGGCTTATGATTATTAAAGATTTCTATTTTTTTATACACATTATATGTATGTATGGTACATATTCCGATCAATTTTTGAATTTCCCAATTTTCGATTCACCCAATTTTTGATTCACCCAATTTTTGATTCACCCAATTTTTGATTCGCCCAATTTTCTATTCGTCCAATTTATGATTCACCAAATTTTCGATTTGCCCCAAATTCGATTCACCCAAATTTCGATTGACCCAAATTTCGATCGACCCGAATTCCGACGTAATATAAGGTAGAAAATATTGTTTTCTGGATGAGGAAGGAGACTACCTTTGCCAAACTAAATAACCTAACCTACCCAACCTACTTAACATATCTAACCTACCCAACTCGGCCGAATCGAAATTTGGGTGAATGGAAAATTGGGCGAATCGAACATTGGTCTAATCGAAAATTGGGCGAATCCAAAATTGGTCGAATAGCAAATCAGTTGAAGCGAAATGTTGACCCAACGACAAATTTGAATGTGAAATGATTTTCGATAATTCCCGTTTCATTGAATCCGATCAAATCTGACATTATTTGACAACAACGCATTTTTCGGGAATGTGTGGCGACGGTGGATGAATCGAAAATTGGGTGAATCGAAAATCGAGCGAATCGAAAATTGGGCGAATCGTAAATGGGGTCAAACGGGACGTTCCCGAATCCAAACCATTGAAAATATACAGTGTTTCTTCTGCCCTGACAGACGACTGTCGCAAAAAAATTCGGTTCCGATGAATTGTCATTCCTATAAAATACGTTCTTGATAAATTACCGTTCCGTCAGGATACAGTTCTGATGGAATATCATTGTGATGACGCATGAAAATTTTCATGAAGTACGGTATACGTTCCTATGAGATGCATTCCTTCAGTTTACTACATGATGGATCACATTATGATGTTTCTATACGAGAATTTATGATTTTGGAATGTATCTTCCCTTCTTTTTCACTCAGAATATGGCGTTGCTCTCACATTGTCTATGGAGGACGCTTCTGAGGGATTATAATGCCGACTTGATTTTTGTTTGGCTAGGCTACGCTTAGTCGGCGGTCTTAGGACTGCTGGCTGGAGACTGCCCTGCACTGATAAGAGTCAGAGAGCTCGAAACCAGTCTGTAGGTGTCTAGCGTGGCCAGGCTAAATCGAAATCAATGGGCATTCAGGAAAGAATCACTTGTATCAGTATTAGATCATACCAGTCGATGCATATAGATTTCGGGAAGATGTAATTCAATTTCCTGCGTGGCATCAGCCAGGAAAGTTGTTGTTTTTTTCTCTATCTGCTAATTATTAGTAATAGCAATTGTGAACTTACAGTTTGACGCATTATGTAGGTTCATTACGGAAGCCAGCAGGCGCATAAGTTGTTTGGTCTCTAGGTTTCAGACACTTCTAGGACATGATAGCCAATACTTCTTCTTTATTCGGTATTTTCATTTCTTTATTGTTGCACCATTCAATAAATGTGTATAGCTTCTCATACCTTTCTTAAGCCTTCGTTGGCAATAACGCATCTAAATCGCATTCCTAAAGCTGGATGTATTTGGTCACATTGTGGCAATTCCACTGAATCGAAAATGACAGTAACGCTGTGTCTGTCACTTCGACAATGGGCTTATATCACAAAAAAAAATTGTTTTCATAATTCGATAGAACTCACCCAAACTAGCTCACCACTGCAAACCGTTTCTTGCTGTAAGCTCCCTATGTTTTATAAAAAATTATTGAAATCCCCGATTTTTCGGACCTCTGAAAACGAGGCGATGATGTGACGTCAAAACCCCAATACTGAAACAGGACTATTCCAGACAGAGATGAATGATACATGATTTCTGACAGAGTGAATTAGCGCGAGATCACAGTTGAAAGAATTAATATATCAGTTGCCTCAGTCTCCGTCGGGCTTTTGGTATTCTCTTTCAACTATGGCGAGATGAGGTTTCTACGTCATAAGAGGGTCCGTTTTCAGAAGGTACTATTATTTTTGTCCAAAAATAATACATTTCAGTTAATTTTTCGATCGAATTATGTCGTCAATCATTATTTATGTATGAAAGGATCATTATAAACATGGTTTGAGTTAAAAGTTCTTCTAAGGTGTACACGCCCATTACAAACTTATTTGAGGTTTGATTGGCATGACAACAATAATCGTATTCCATCAGATCAATCCAAATATATAGAGGGATATTTATAGTGATAAATTTTTATTTTTCGATTTTTCCTAATTTTCACAATAAATAAATAAATTCGATGGATGATTCTGAACATACATACTTGATGCTGCAACAAACAAACTTAAACTTCGATATTCCATCACCCACCACTTATATTTTGCGATATTATCATATCCTTGTTTATCCCGCATTGTCGCGGGAAAATGACACTTCCCGAACTAAATTGCGTGCGGGTATAGGGTGAATCACGCACGCTTGTAGAAAAATATAATTCCGACTTGATTTTTGTTTCGCTAGGCTACCTTAGTCGGAGGTCTTGGGACTGCTGGCTGGACACTGCCCTGCACTGATGAGAGTCAAAGAGCTCGAAACCGGTATGTAGGTGTCTAGCGTGGCATGGCTAAATCGACATCAATACACTGAGAGAAAACTTGAGTTATCATAATTGGAAATCTGATAACCGTTATTACGATATCTGCAATAAATAGGGGACAGATGTGTTCATTTGCTAACATAGATGAAGTGAATTTTCAGGTGACTTGTAGTTATGGCAGCTTATTCCATTTGCAAACTTGTATAAAAACACCGCTGCTGAATAACTACTACTTTTTCTAGTTTCTATGATAACACAGAATGTCGAATAGGAATTATTCTCATGAAATGTTGCAGTAACTCTCCACTCTACAGTGGTTATTAGACTATCGACATAAAAGAGCATGTTTTTATTACTGGCACAACCATCTTGAGGTAACGCAGTAATACGTCTCATTTTATTATGGTTATCTGATATCTGAATGAAACATGACATTTTGACATGCTATATTGTAATATAGCTCATTTTCAACAGTTATCCCAATATTTTTCTACGCCAGTATATTCATCAAATAGTGGTAATTAGGTTATCTAATCAACATTGTTCGATGGTTTGCATTATGAATTACTGCAATGAAAATAAATATCCTATCCACACTCACTTTTCATGATCCAAAGTTATTGTTTTCAAAAAAACAAAAAAATACGTTTCTGAATTGAAATATTTGGGTATCTGTGGAAGTTTTTTGACATGACTCATTGATTTCTTCGGAGAAATATCATCTATAAGCATACTGACGAATTTATTAAGAAATGAGAAGTTGAATACTTATATTCACCCTTCCTTCGGAGAATTGTCAATAAAACTTCCCTCACAGAAACCCAGATATTTTGATTCAGAATCTCATCGATCATTTTGTTCTTAAAATAAACCAATTTTAGGCTGTGAAAAGTGGGTATAGAGAATACTTTTTTCATTGCAATAATGCAATGCACGGTGTATTCCACAGATCGGTTCACAGCCAGCACTGAAACAAAACTTTGTTACATCACAGACATTCACCTACAAGACACGGCTCTATCGATTCGGACCATCGAAACCATCGAACAATAATAATTGAACACGGGCACCCATGACCGAGAACAGCAGTGAAATGAACGCGATCTGTATCTTTATCAGCCCCAATACTAATGAAACACTAGAGCGAAATGAGCCGAATTACGATTGTCGAATGATTGCCTAATAACCGTCATACATGTGAATTGCTACAGTTATTCGTCAACGTACAATGCTAGAAACCCAAACAGCTATGATTATTGGGACAGACATTATCTGAACTCACCAATGAGCATAATTCACAAAACGAGCTATGTCAATAAAAAATCTGAATAGACTGGAATTTATAAAATTCTCATAATGTCATAACACACCTGCGTTATGATGGTAGCAAATGTCCATTCAAGGGTATTACAAATGATTTAAGAAATCGTTTTTTATAATTACAGAATGGAGAGAATACTGTCGTCATAATAAAATGATCAGGAATACGAGATTTTCTTATAATGGTTATTACAATCAGAGCTGGTAGATATTTTTAATATCCAGTTTCTCTCAGTGTAGGCAGTCAGAAAAGAATCACTTGTGTTAGTATCAATTCAATTTTCTGCGTGGCATTAGCCAGGAAAGTAGTTGTTTTTCTTTCGAAATCTACCATTGTAGTTTATTTTATGAACATTGTGTGGAGATGACTTTGAGCTTTTTGTATTTTTTTTACATTTCATTCCACTTTAAGCATTGTACCTATTTCAAGAAAATTCAGAATACTAGATGGAACATTACAGATAGAGGAAATCCCAGCTAAATGATACCGTATAAGCATAAACAGTATTCCATGTCTGTTACAGTGACTAAATCCCATGAAATGATTTGTGACGCGGAAATGAAATACGATAATACGAATTAGCAAAGGTTGGCAGATATGACTGGAGAAGCTGATAGAAAGCCATATCCAGGGATGGAACGTTAGTGTTATCCATCCATGCATGGTGCAAACGACATATGGAGAGGAGATACGAGATACTTGTACTGAAGATTTAATACTGACGCCCCTCCTGTCGGATCACATTACCCTCTACAGGATGTGGTAAAGATGATGATGAAATATGTTCGAGATATCTTGGGAACGACTTACTTCATTTTTGGATGAATGGCGAATTGATATTCATCATACAGGACGTGGAGAGAAATTCTGAATCGGAAAGAAAAAGGAGGGTTTGAAATCCGAAATGAGTTTATTCGAATAAAGTCATATAACCTGTTTGTGAGAGAAATAATTCCCATGTATTACTGATACTAATGATTTTTTTCAGAAGTTTCATGCTCATCAAGATCCTAGTTAGTAAAAGTATACTTCTCCTATTCATTTCAATTTTCATTTCAATACTAAATATATTGGTAAGTTATATTTTTATATCATAATACATCAAATTATTCCTCCGATTTGAGAGATAATGTCAATTCTCAATTTCAGAGGATTTCTATTTTTCATGCTCTCTTTTTGCATGTTCAACAGATTCAATTCAATGTTCGACGTGGCAAATAGCCAGTAAAGTTGATGTTTTCTGTTGAATATTGGAAATGATATGTGCCGCCAGACATTCCACCCGTTGAGAGTCGAATGCCCGAAATCGTTTTCCGTCAACGCACTATCAGAAAAATTTTGCTTGGTCTCAAAACGAATAAGGCTAACGGTCCCGATGGAATTCCACCCATTATCCTCAAAAAATGTGCACCTGCAAGTTGTTTACCATCTCGTACAGGTCGGGTATTTTTCCATCATGCTGGAAGACAGCTAGAGTCCAACCAATCCCCAAAAAAGGGAACAAGAACCTGCCCAACAACTACAGGCCCATTGCCCTGTTATCAGTAATCTCCAAAGTGATGGAGAAAACCATCAATTTTGAGCTTATCAAATGTCTGGAGAGCTCAGGAATCATCAATGATAGACAATACGGCTTTTGCCACCGAAGATCTACTGGAGATCTACTTGCCTACGTCACCCATTTATGGCAATCTTCAATAGAAAAACACGGGGAATCTCTAGCTGTCGCGTTGGACATATCGAAAGCATTCGACCGTGTTTGGCACGAAGGACTCCTCCACAAACTACCATCATACGGCTTACCACCTCAGCTATGCCATCTCTTATCGAGTTTCATTTCAGGCAGATCGCTTAACGTGGTGGTGGCCGGTGTATCGTCTGATACCATTGGCATCAATTCCGGCGTTCCACAAGGATCAATTTTGGCACCAACATTATTCCTTCTTCTTATCAATGATCTGTTGGGAGTAACAACTTGCCCCATCCACAGCTTTGCAGATGATAGTACCCTCCATACTGCGTTCTCTTCCAGAATTCCCATATCTTCCTAGGAAACTAAAAACTCACGGCGCAGGCAGGTCAAAGCTGTCAGTGAAGACCTTGCTGAAATCACAGCCTGGGGAACCAACAACCTAGTTGAATTCAACGCCACCAAAACTCAAGCCTGTATTTTCTCTAGAAAGGCGGAACTCAGTATGCCCGATATTGAAATGTCTGGCACCACTATCCCCACCAAGCCCACCATATCTATGCTCGGTATTTCCATCAGCAACACTCTTTCATGGGATGATCATGTCAGATCCATCGCAGAAG
The DNA here is from genome assembly GCA_918026855.4 of Phaedon cochleariae. Lineage (NCBI taxonomy): Eukaryota > Metazoa > Arthropoda > Insecta > Coleoptera > Chrysomelidae > Phaedon > Phaedon cochleariae. The sequence continues at coordinate 4,960,779 of OU896716.1, read as the reverse complement.
CTGCTTCACAAAAACTCAGATTCTTGTTCCGTGTGGAAAGCCACTTTACACCTCAACAGCTTCTCATGATCTACAAAGCGCAGATACGGCCTGTTCTAGAATACTGTTCCCACATATGGGGTTCAGCACGAAAACATACGCTGATGCTCTTAGATTCCATCTAAAGAAGAGCCATTCGCCTGATGGGTGACGCCACACTCACTCACTCTTTGGCATCATTGGAACACTGTAGAAAGGTCGGCGACCTTTCTCTTCTCTACCGATACTTCCACGGGAAATGTTCTTCGGAGATCTCTGTTATCATCTCTCAACTAGCAATACCAGGCAGACGAACGAGACGAGCCCAGTCAGCACATCCTTTCATTGTCAACCTCGAAAGATGTCGAACAGCACTTTATCAAAACTCCTCCATCCATAGAACGCCTAGGCTCTGGAATTCATTGCCTGAGGAAGTATTCCCAACAACATATAATCTCCAGAAGTTCAAAAAATTCTAATACCTATCTCCGGTCCCTATCCTTTCTAGGAACGCACGATGTTCTTCGAACATTATAGGGATTTTTTTCGTGCGCTCCAAGCTAAAAAAACATGAAGGTCATATGAACATGTATTGTGTCCTAACTTGCTTCGTTTTCGAGATACAGGGTATTAATATTTCCATGAAAGATCGTTTTTCTATTCATTGCTCACTTGTCTTTTCATCAATTTCAATAAAACGTTGTGGTTTTGTTAATAGTGATATGAAGCTTCTTCGGGTGCAATTAGATTCGAAATAATATTTCCAGTGGCGTCACAGTCACAGTTGAATAACAACTTCTTCATACATTGTGTGATTTTTGTATCTAGCTTAGTTTTTGAGGAATCAATAAGAATTCGATTTGACTCCAAATTTAATGTAGGTGTTTTCAAGACCTCCATTGAGATTACTCAATAACCCCAATTACGATTTTTTCGAAATTTTGGGGCTTTCTGAACCAACCATATCGAATTTTGGCACCATGAAAGCTGATACAGGAGGATTATGAATGAAAACAATGTCTACTTTCAACTTATCCAACTTATCCAGGAAACCATATAAAATTTCAACCCAACATTTTTAGATGTGGTAGATCCAGAATTTTTGTTAAATATATGAAGCGTCCGAAAAGTGATCTGAGAGTTCGAGTAACATTTTCTACATGATAATTCCACCTCAAGTGACAGTCAAGAGTTACTATGAGGTATTCAATACTATTCGTGGATTTAATTTTAATGGACTTGCTGGAATTGTCTGGAATTTCTAATTCACGGTAATTTGGAAGACTGTTGTTGTAGCTACAGATTGGAAGAAACATGTTTTTGTCGAAATCAATAGTTAGCTGGTTGAAGTTGAACCACTCAATTATGGTTGTCATGTCAAGTTAAATTTTTTGCTTCAGATCACTTCATGTTTCCGCAGTATATGATGAAACAGTGTCGTCCGCAAAACAATGTAGTACTTCATCTGTGTTCATCTTGAATAAGTTATTCATATAAATAAAGTAGAGCAACGGTCCCAGAACTGTGCCCTGGGGAACGCCGCATTCAACAATTTTTTTGAGCTCACATACTTGTCAATTTTCACACACGCTGTGTATACGATTAAAGGGATATGAATTGAATAATCTCAAGGCTATTCCTTGTATTCCGGAATCCTCCAAGACGTTCATGATCATTATCAACCGTATCAACGGCCTTGGCAAGATTCAAGAAAACTCCAATTACTGGTTCCGAAACTTCAATAACATTATATAACTTTGTGATTAAAGGAGCTTTAGCATCCCCGGTCGATTTTTCTGTTCGAGAGCCAAATTGTTGAGGTGATAATATCTTATTACCATTCAGAAATGATTCAAGTCTAATTTTGATAACTTTTTTTATTAATTTGGGGAAATTTGTGAACAAGGATATTGGTCTATAGTAAACATTCATCTCCTTCTTTGTAAAGAGGCTTTATGATACTTTTTTTGAATTCACTTGGGAATATACCATCACACATTAGTTTATTAATCAGAAAACACACAACTACATGTTCCACTCTTTCATTGCCACTATATACCTAAAAACTGCAGTAGTTTGTCCAGAGACGTTCGAAATTGAATGAGATTGAGACTCCGAATTGTCAAGACGGCTGACGACGGAACTCCGCAAGCGTCAAAACAGTGGCCTATATAAAGACTCCATTATACTCCATGAACATGATCTAATTAAGTGATAATGCTGAATTATAATCTAATTACTGGGTAGCACGAGGCGAACCATCTCACGACAAGGTAACATGGAAATTATATAGTACAAATGTTACTCGAATCCAATTAGCGACGCGCTGAATTCAAACAAATATGTCACTGGGAGCGAGACGTCAATTAGATCGCAGCTTGGAGTACAGGTGGAACAAACTCCCAAACTCGGCAACTCCGTTTCGAGAGTTGTTTGAATGGCCAGCTACTACATTGAAACTCATGGGATCTTACACTCGAATAAGGAAGTTTCCTTTAGATGAATTTTCATAAAATAAAATTGGAAGTCCTCAGTCTTATGTCCACGCGTTACAGAATAGCGATCGAGAGAGTTCAAACCATTCGGGGTAGTAAACTTTCTGAATCTAGTCAAAATATTTTTTTTATGTTCTGGTTCTCAGAGAACATCGTGAGAACCAAAGGAAGTAGGGTAGGAATTGGGTTCTCCTTAAATTTCTGGAGGTTATATGTCACGGAAAGCACCTCCCTTGGCAATGTGTTCCAGAGCCTCGCTGTTCGTTGGATGAACGAGTCTTTGGAAAGAGATGTTCTGCAGGTCTCCAAAGTGACCACGAAGGGGTACGAAGCCTCAACTCGACGGGTTCATCTCGCGGGGACTGCCAAGGGAGGAACAATTGTTGATATTTCAGAAGAGCATCGTCCATGAAAATATCTATGAAATAGCGGTGTTCAAGGGAAGTGAGTGAGTTTGTGAGCGAGGCATCACCCACGAGACGAATTGCCCTTTTTTGGACAGAATCCAACAGTTTCAGGGTTTGTTTGGGTGCTGCACTCCAAATATGGGATAAGAATTTTTCACGAGAGTATAGCTAACGAATGAAAAAATAGAAGTATACAACTTGGCGTCATTGTTGATATTTATATCATGAAAAATAACAATGATCAAATAACTATAAACTACAAATATACACTCAGTGGTTGTTTAGTAATATACGTAACCGCGAAGTCGAATGGAAGATAAAAGGACTTGCAGTTCTTGACTCATTTTTCGGAACTTTAGCACAACAAAAGCCATCAACAGTGTACTTATATATATGTGATATATATATCCGGGAAAAAAGTACTCACTTTTTTCCCACGGGAAAAAAGTAATTTTTGAAAAGTGACATTTTATAACCTGCCAACAGAGATGAAATGCCAAACTTTTACCCGTCACAGAAAAAAGTAGCATTTCGCGATCTAGATACAGAAATAACTATTATGTTAACTAGAATCGATCTTTTTAAAAAAATACCTTCTCTTTCGGAAAAATACATTTCTTCAATTTTCAGAGGGCATCAATGAAAATTCCTTTCATTTCTGCTATAGTAATTGAGCCATTTCTTCCTGAGCCCCTTCCTCTCAAACATTGCCTGGATCAACCCCTGGAACACGTGCCAACAGAACGGAAATCCTGATTCATATTAGGCAACAGGCATGACCTAAATAAGAAGAGCATCGCGCCGCCAGATATCTACATCCCACATTCTCCGCGAGGGGACGCCCTTCAGTTTTCCCGGACTTTTCCGGGGCAATATAAGTCTGCTGTTGCTTTCCGACACGTAAATCGCTCAACTTTGCGAGGCACGTAGATAATGGAATACGAAATGGAGTACTAAAAATGCTATTTGGGAATTTCACCTTGCCTGGAATGTCGGAGGGCATCAAGGGCTTTGTTCCTTTTATTCATGTATACATGTGGCTCTTCTGTTCTTCAGTGATTGTCTGAAATATTTCGTTGGTCTATAGGAACAGAATGATCATATTTCCAAAATCAGAGGAAGAAGGTACATCCACCAAAAAAATTATCGAATCAAGTATTTGAAATTCAAGTTTTCAAAAAAAACAACATTAACACGAACAAATAACGATGCATTTAGTTTCTACGAATAAGTGTTTGACATATCCAACATCTTGATTAATATCATCTTTCTAGTTAGTTTTCTACTAATTGCATGAATGATGAAATCAGGGTGGTTTCTATTGAATTAAAATATGTCTTCCTGTACTTTTTGCCTTAGTATTTGGATATTTGGTGGTCTCTTATAATTAATCAAATTTTAGGGTTATTCCACAAAAACACGTCCATTGGATTGAGATCAGGGCTATTTGCTGGCCATCTGAGGGTTCCATTTCTGCTAATCCAAAACTCATACATTATTCAACAAATTCGAAGCTGCCAAATTAGTTGATTCTGACATATCGGAATTTCTTCTAGGCGATGATTTGATTTGCTAACAAATTCAGATATTTTCGACCTGTTAGGTTACCCTCATCAGACAATATTGGCTATGAAACTTTTTTTCCTGAAATAGCACACCAAACAAGCGTCCTTGTTATTTGACATGTTGCAATTTGCGTGGATTTATGGTAGACCACCAATGTTTATTCTTTTGGCTAAACATTCCTGCTGTAGTGAAAGTAGATTCATCCGTGAGAACAGCTTTTATTAAAAACTCTGGATGATTCTCAATATGCCTCAATATTAGCCGATGAAAAAAATCTTATTGTATATGCACTGATCTTTCTGGGTGCTTTAAAATACAAATTTCAAAAGATAGATATCTGCAAAAAGCTGAATTTAACCTTGAAAATATGATAAAATTTTACGGCTTTCCTATTTCTTCTCTTGATAATACTCTTGGTTGCTCTGAATGACCAAATACAATTTTGAATTGTGTTCTGGTACGGTACGGTTCTTCCAGGATAATTTCGCCTAAAATCTTGCTGCACTATCGAAATTCTTGCAGTATTTCCATGATTTAATCTTCATACTCCGAATGTTTCCTCCACGAAATAACCCATTCGAATGGACAAACCGAGAGGGATATAAAAAAATGCCGTGGCATTCTGTTGTATCGACAGCTATCTAGATGTTATTGGCAATTTCAATTCAATATGGAACATTAGCAGACAATATATACAGTGTGTGCGATTTCAACCCGCAACACCCTCCTAATTTGGAACTCTTCGACCAATTTTCAAAAACGAAAATTCCATAATATAGCATTCAACTAGCTCTATTCGAGAATGTGGACAAATTTGAAATATTCAGAATTTCAAGGCCTTCTTTTGTTTGTCGAAAGTGTCAAAATTTCAAAAACGACTATTAGACATTTTTTTATTCAGTTTTATTGATTTTTGATTGATCTAGAGAGATCTTTCTGTAGAAGTTACTGCGATGAAACTTCGTACCTATGTATTCGATCTGCTCCTCTTTAGAATAACTATACTCAACCGGTTATATCAACTCCATAGATTCAAATACAGGGTGAATCGAAAAATCGAAAATTCCAAAATTTTCCATTAGATGACTAACACCCTATATGAGATTTTGCCTGCAAATTTCGTATGGAGCTATTTCAGCTTTGCTTGAATCGAATAGGAAAGTCACTGTTTCGAAAAAAATTGCCTAATTGTCGTTTTTGAAATTTTGACCCCTTCAACAAACAAAAGTAGGCCTTGAAAATCTGAATATTTCAAAATTTTCCACATTTTTTATTAGAGCTCGTTGAGTAGCATATTATGGCATTTTTGTTTCTGAAAATCGGTCGACTGGTTCTGAATTAGGAGGGTGTTGCGGGTTGAAATCGCACACACTGTATATATTTGTGAAAGAAAAAACACATTTTTCACTGAAGTTGAAAATAAACAGGGTGTTCCATTCGAAAAAACTGATTTCGACTGACTTTTTTTATTTTGTGATTCGCGTCTGTTTGTTTGAGAGGTGCCAGAAGTTATTACAGATGGAACCCTATTACTGCCAAGAATTAAGTTATTTTCACCTCGTATAGTAGAAGATGTAGGTAAGGGCCAAAATATAAGTGGACACCCTGTACACATGGGCCAAATTGGATGCAATGGAAACGTTCAACTTCGACTGATGTCAGAATTTATTTAAATTTACAAGTTGACAAACTACAGATGTTTGCTCTGAAGTTATAAGCTATAGCTATTACTGCTTTATCTAGGTTGGTACCCAGTGAAAAGTTGACCTGTCCGAGTGTCCAGTGTTATAGTTAAAATGTTTTTTTTATTAATCACATTCAAAGAAATGGATAAAATCACTTCCTTTTCTTTTCTGGTCTCAAATTAACAGTTTTGTAAAGTGTTCCACTTGTATCTTCATTTCGACCTCTCTACACACCAACAACTCCCCATCTCTTATCAACTCCATTTGATATGTTCGATGTCCCAGCATCTCCAATGGAAAGTTCATGATAATAAATCTCGCTGATGCATCTTCGATAACGTATGTCCCATTGTTAATAGGGCATATCGAGTTCGATTCTTGAACATCTTCTTCAGTAGGGTAATCCTCATGCATATAGTTATCGACAATTTTACATAAACTTTTGCTATGAATGTAGGTCCTGACAGGATGTTTCGGATACTTGGCATTCCTTCTTTCTGCAATCAAGAGTGATAGGAAAAATAAGAAATGACGGATGGGTCGACATGATTCCAGATGAATTATTATAAGAGGGTTAGAAAACACAAAATCATCTCCACGACATTTAATAATGGAAAGATTATTTAGGGGAACATGTTTCCGACAGTCATGTGTCCATCATCAGCCTCAATCCTTACAAACCAGAGGTCTTATAATATAATACAAATTAATCATGAAAAATATATGAAATAGAGAATTCACTCACGCGGGAATGTGAAAAACATTATGAAAAAACTTTGAATGAAACTATTGTGCAAATAAGCACCGGTCAAGGTCAATTGTGAAGGGGCCCTGCGCCCTTATGAGGACGTTCATAATCAAGATTTAATGGCAAAACCCATTCTTGGAAAAAACCGATAGAGAACGGTGGAGTCATAATTACAAGTGGTGTTCTTAGCAATCCATAAAACGCAAAACGCAAGTTCTGTGATGACAAGACACATATGATAGTGACAATGTCAACTGTCCGTAGATAAAGAATACTGGACGACCAGAAGCATCACTCGACCTAAAACAAAGAGAAGAAACCTAGGTACGTAAATTTGAATGAAGATTAAGGCGGCTAGTAGAGACCAAAGCACGAGAAAGATCTCAAAACTGAAAAATAAAAATTATATTGCTATAAGTTGATTAATGGAAAACCAGAGAATTGAAAAACTTTTGGCAATCAAAATGGGTTTGCTCATTGAGTGAGATAACATTGAAGTCATTTAAGGACGCGTTAATTTCGAAAATTTCAATAGGTTGAGAAGAGCACCTTTCTGACAAGTATGTAAAATTTCCAGATCGTTATTGATATCAAAAGAATGTTGGTGGTTGAGGATATGGTTTTCAAATGAACTTTCTGTGTTATATTCATCAATATTGGGGTTCACTGATTTTTCAATTTTTTCCACATGTTCAAGTACTCTGGTATGAATCCGTCCACCACTCTGACCTATGTATTGAGCATCAATCAGAGCAAGAGACTTCATAAACACCTGATTTGGGAAGGGGAGGAATTTTGTCTTTGGTATGGAGTATGGAGTCCATGGTATGGTATGATCATATTGATGATACACCAAAACGTTGAATAATGTTTCTGATGTCATATAAAACCTTGCCAAGAAAGGGAATGGAGACAAAGCGAGATTTGGATTTTGTGACTGGTGTTGAATTTCGGTTCAAAGACTTGGGGGAATGGTGGTGGTATAGTATATCAATAAGGTAGATTTTGTGTTTTTCAACCCTCACTACACTTCACACTCAGTGAAAAGTATGGACTTCTATGAGATTGGAATATCATTCTCACTGCCAGAACTAATTATTGTTCTCGAGTTTTTGAAATATTTTCTATCTCTTGGAGCGCACGAAAGGAAATTTTTCTTTAATCTTCGTGAAACATCGCGAGTATATAGGAAGAATAGGGAAGAATGGTGGTGTTAGGATTTTCTTTGAATTTTTGGAGGTTATAACTTTTTGGGAATACTTCCATGGGAGAAGAATTCCAAAGCCTCGTCGTTCTATAGACGAACGAGTTCTGAAAGAGTGTTGTTCGACATTTTTCAAGGTTAACGATGCAGGGATTTGTTCACTGGGTCTGTTGAGTTCTTCTGACTGTTATTGCTAGTGATGGAATTATAGCAGAAATTTCTGAGGAATATTTTCCGTGGAAGTAACTATAGAAAATGGAAGGTAGCCGATATTTCTAAGGCCTAACGGAAGCAGATTCGTTCCCGAAACGTTCAAAGCTATGTGAAAATTTGATATTTTTTCTATATACCAATACCTTTCTTCAAACCTATTTCAATAAACAATTGCCACTGACAAGCTAGTGAATTTTTCAAAGGCTCTCTGATGAGAAAATTCTTTGAAGGCTTTGACATTTTTGGGCAAATCATCTGATTTGCCCTTACTACACGTATATTGAGATCATATTCATATTTTCATTTTATAGAAACGAGGAGAGAAAATCCCGAAAAATCTAGAATAATGAATACCACCTCCATGATTAACCTACAGACAGTATCCTACATCATTTTTTCCGAACAGCCTTCAGAGCTATATATACGGCAAAAATTTGGGATTTTTGATTTTGACATTGACCTCACGTTTTAGTTTCGCCAACTGGTGATATTGAAAATGTTGAACCTCATTGGAAGTGACAGAGAGAATAGAGTCGGCACGCTAAAAACCAACTTCTGTTTATTATTCATACATACATACCTCTCAGATTGAATTTGACCCTCTCGTCAAATTCGAACTCCAAGGAAATATTACCGCTGATAGACTGTCGAAGTCGATCGACGAAAAGATGCAAACGGAGACCCCCACTGTCTCCAAACTGATGACAAGAATCGATCGAGATTATTTCGATATTTGATGGCCCTGTGACCTGCAAAAATATTCGATAAGTTGGCTTCTTCATTTATATGATTTGGTGAGGTCTTGCATTCGTTTTTGTGATCATATTTTGGTTGGATATAGCCCTCATACAGGGTGTCCCTAAAAGTTAGTCGAGGCGTAAAGAATCGGTAGCAGCTATTCTGTTCGACAGCATAAGAGTGCTGTGATTGATTGATTGTCAAAGTTTGACACTATGTCTCGTTTTTGGTATACTTCCACTACATAAATCAGCAGTAAATATGTAGGCGAATCAATATCAGAAAATACCAAGAAGAGTAAAGAGTCTGCCTGGAACAATTTTTGTTTTTTTGCCAGCAGAAAAACTATGAATTTTGTACGACTCTACCAACACTCTCGTGATTGCTAGAGTTCCTGAATATACAAAAAACGTCAAAACAGCAGTGTCAAGTACATTTAGGAACTCTAGTGATTGCCAAAATCCTGGAAGATTGGGTGAGAGTATATGGTGAGGAATATGAAGAGTACACAGTGAAATTGATATGGAAATCAATACAGGAAATATACTTCACTGAACATAAACGTAAGATGAATCCATTTGAAGATATCGAATTCAAAGGTGCCAGGGATGCGCATAATGCAAAAAAGCAAAGTCTCAAACAAGGAAAGAACGTTCAGAAGCAATAACTTTAGATACATTGTATTTTTATCCTGTTCATGTAATAATATTCCTGAATATCACTCCACCATGACAAATAGAGGCTAATAGTTTATTCAATTCATCTCGAATACCTTGTATTTTGAAACAATTCAATTCGGCCATATGAACATTAATAATCTGAATAACTCCCGAGAGCTTCAGCTCGAGGGTCTCATCAAATTGTCAAAATACAAGATGATCTTGATGGAGTAATAAGAAAAATAATAGTCAGCTATTTGTCATAGTCTCGGGATATTACCTACGATAATTTAGCAATCTCAATTTTCGACCGAAACATTTTTGTTCTATTCAGTGACTTCGAACAATGAATCTGTTACAGGGTTTCTAAGATTTTTCATCGCAATCAAATATGGAAGAAAAATGTCGAACTTATTAGTGTCAGACTTTAAAAATCAATCAATCATAAGCACTCTTATGCTGTCGAACAGGATAACTGCTCATTTTATAATTGTTTACCCAAATAGCCGCTGTGTTATCGCATATCATATGACTTCAATCATGAAATTTCATAGGTGCAGCCATGTGTGAATAAAATAATCCTATCCATTGACTAATCGCAAGACGTATGCAATCAAGCCTCAACTGATCTTGCGATGAGGTTAATTGTAAGACTTATCAGCAAAAAGAATCTTTTTATCGCGTCATGTCTGTTCATCACCTTAGTTGATCGACACTAACTGCCAAGTTATTGTTAGTCATGGCTGAGTTCACATGTTAACCTTGGTCTTATATCCCTAAAATATATAGAGTGCTCAATAAGATAGGTTCATTATCCTTCATAACTCTATTACCATTCTTAAATATCTCTAAGCTTCCAACATAATATGCATATAATTAACTTTGTATGTGTGCTATGATGTGATATGATCGTGATTGAAAATGTATACTTCACCCGATCTTTTCAACCCACTATATTTCAAGTGTTCTATGTGTTCTTTGAACCTTGCTATTATGGGTCGCTCGGTTTGGCCCATAGATGTTTTATCACAATCATTACGAAATCAATTGTGTTCGTATCTTTATCACCCTTACCCTAGCACAATGAATTCAAGATGATGGAAGAAACGATATCATCTTCAAACTTACGTAAAGTCCCTCAGACACATAGAAATAGGAAATGATGATAATATTCAGGATGAGGTATACGGTACCAGGCTGTGGTATTGGGAAAGGTGGGCACTTGCAGCACATGGTCTGTTGTTGATGTTTGCAGAGAGCAAACTGACCGAATACGATCCACGAAACTGCATGAATCGATGCATGATTGCTTCCGGTTTGAACGAATCTGATTATAAGGCATACATCCTCCTACATCAAACTTTAATACAATAATGCTATCATAATAACGTGTTTGATCAACGTGTTTATACAAATGGATCGATTATGTTCCTCATTTATCTCATCTTAACTAGAAATCAGAAGCAAATTTTTAATTCCAAGTTCATTTGATAGGGCAATAACGAAGTCGAGATTATCTCTATTCTATACAGGGTGTCTCAGAATAACGTTCGTTTACTCTGGGAAGTGCTTCTGCAGATGAAAATAATAAGAAATGATCAAATTATAGTTTAGTCATGGAAACCAGCCATCCTTCTCAAGGTGGTCCAGATTTTTTCAAAGAAAAAAACAAAATAACACCAACTCGGTCGACCACAAATTTTTTTCACATGAATTGAATCGTTTGTGACTAGTTTCGGTCCATACAGTCATTTTCATACACAATAAACAGTATACCTATGAAGACATTTAGTTTACATGGATAATAAGTTATTGAGAAACAATCATACCTATAAGGCCACGTGGATATCACATTATAAAATGAAATTGAAAATTAAAGAGCCGTGTGGTCATTTGGCCAAAAATCAGTCCGGTGAAGAAATGTTAACATTTTTGAAACGACGTAACAGCCAAAAGAACTCAACTATCATTAGGTTCAACATTAGCACAAACTTGGGAAAATTATATTAATTAATCCACTCAAAGGAGTTTCATCTTCAAATGGCCATTTTTGTGAAAGACAAAAGCCAAAGAGAAGGCGAAGCGTCAAGCATAGCAACAGAAGTTGACAGAATACAAGACTAATGACATGGACAATATTAGAGTAAATATTGAAGAACTTGGTTGCTTTTGGCAATTCACGAGAGCAAATATAACAATGTTATTTGCTAGAGTCATGTAACAAGCTACCAAGTTTGAGTGGAACGAAATCAAAATTCATTCGATGAAAACAAAACCTCGAGTAGTAGTTAGTGAGATAATTTATCGAATCAAATGAATAAATTATTGAACAAAAGTGAATAGAACATAATTTATTGAATTGAATCAATAACAAAAAGTTCATTTGACAGGAAATATTATTTGAATGTACAATTGTAAGGGTCTTTATTCTGGGGCCCTTACTTTGGCGCTCTGTTCAGGACAGGAGACTACTCTGGTATTTGACAGGGGGGATTCTCGAGCGCCAGATTTTTGATAAAGGTGATTTACTTCACCTGCTCCTCCCAACTTAGTCAGGAAGGAGGCCCACAGTAGCAACAGTGGAGAAAGGTACAGGAGGTATACCTACCTCGGTACCCACAGTATAAACCAGGGGTCAATGGTATTGAATCGACCTGGAATCAATAAGAAGCCAAGGGAGTGTAGGCTTTAATTACAAACCCTGGGTCTAGCCTGGAATACTGGTTGCTATTTCTGGTCTGGATAATTACAGGAATCAAAGCAAAATATCTTTCAGGTCTTTGATATTTTAAGGTTAGGTCTGGAAAATTATTTATTCAACTATTTCATTATTTCTACCTGGAGAATCGGAAACACAGTTCTAAACGAATCAAACAGATTCAATTTCTATTTATCTTTTCTTTTCCTTCGATTTTTCTAATTTTCTAATTTCGGATTTTTAGTGAGGTTAATTAATTATATTTTTTCCATTAATGTCAATAGTTCATGAAACATAGAACACCGCCTGACGGGATACAAAGCACAGAGACACCGGTGCACAGGACTGGATTTCTCAAGGAAAAGAAGAAGAAGAGTTGTTAACTGGCTTGTCAGTGTCAGTCGTCAGTCAATAATAATATTCTGCAATTTTAACAAATGAAAATATAGAAAATCACTAAATGAATTATTGAACTAGTTGGAACTGAAAACAATGACAACAGAGAAGGAAATATGGAATATGCAGTCACAAAATCCGTTTATTCAATTTTAGAGTTCTGGATTCTTTACACAGGTCGGGTGAGTATCGGTGTGAAAAACAACAGGAATGAAATGAGGCTATAAAAAGGATGAATAACACTGGTGAAAAATATACAGACTTACATATGTAACAGGAAATCACTATACAATACTATTTTACACTGGTTTTGAATGAACTATGAGAGCACTAAAAGATCAGCTAGAGAATCAGGAGCTTGAAGAGCAACGGAGATCAGGTAGTGTAGACTTGTAGAGAAGAGCTTAGAGAGTGTCCCGAATCCTTGGCTGTCTTCAGTATTCATACACTGCTTTGGCCTTGGCACAAGGACAAGTGCATCTGGAATCTCATTGGTCAAAACTCCCACCTTGTCATGGCTCATGGCCATGTCCACTAGATCTGTCCTTGGAAAGCACATGTGCACCTCCAACATAACGCGGAAAAAATAATATTCAACCTCAAATGGGCACAGGAACAGGATCTACTACCTTTGCTTATGCTACTGAATGAATTTGGCTGGAAAATATTCAATAACAACAAAGTTATGAGCATTTAAACATTCATCATTTCAACTGATAAATAATTCAATCAAATTTCATATCATAAGCAAAGGGTTGAAAAATATTGAAGTCTTCAGGGTTATAATGATGTTCATCAGCTTTTACTATCAGGAAAAGCTGTGGGAAGTCAGGAATCCATGCATTACTCAGCTCTCTCAGGTTTTCAGGTTTCGAGCTTTCGAACAGGTGAAATTCAACTAGAATCAGGCTCAGGTACTTAGATTTTGATCAAAACCAGTCTAGTAATGAAGCTGGTCAAAAATACTTCATTACACAATTACTGGAAGTACAGTTTTAGTATACAATCCTATCCGAAGAAGACTGCTGAATTTGATTAGTTTCCTCTCTTCGATTCTTCACTGAAATGGAATGATGCTATGAGTCTAACTGAAGGTATGGCTTCAATTGATAGTTGTTGCAGTGGTGGAGGAGACTAAAAGTTTATCCACTTGCAAACAGTTATAGTCCAAGAACCTCCATCTGATAACGAAATTATTCATGTCCGAGAGGCATGTTGAAACATTGTAGTCCATCGAACGGCACCTGTGCCAATCACTATCCTATGAACTACAATGTTTTCACATTTCTTTGAGATATATATCATTTCGTTATCAGATGACGGTAGAAACTTGCAGCCGGCTTTCCTACTTTCACCTTCCTATTTATTTTGGTGAAAGAAATGAATGATGGATCTTGAAACAAAAAAAATTGGGGTATTTTTATAGCATTGGTTACAAGTTGCACACCTCCCTGTATATAAAATCAGATATTCCCTACCATGATCCAATTTGTGAAATCAAATCACTTTCAAAGGTACCAATGATTGTGATCCAAGGATCACTCAAAACAAGGATAACTGAAGAAAGCTGCATTGAAGGACCTACCTTCAAAGGGCTCTACCGCCCTTAGGAAACAGTTTCGGATGAAAATATTGCCTATTATTTTCCAAAAAATTACCTCCCGGAATATACGAACGTTAATCTTGGACACTTTGTATAATAATCAACTCAAATTTGTGCTCCTCAACGTAGAAGTATCTCATAGATATATAATGTCTGCGCCAGACACTGACTCATGAACAACTAAGGAATTCCATAATTTTGACAGAAGAATCGCATCTCTCGATCAATGCTGATACCATCAGGTACGAATTTTCTTACCAATCGTACCAAGATAGGTAAAAAATTCGATATACCTATCTTCAAAATATCTATATTTCATCTCTTCAAACATTTTTCCAAACAAAGAGTCACTGATAGGCTATTGGATTTTTCTCTGAGGCCCCCTGATAAAGAGATTTGTTAAACGCAATGACATTTTTGGTCAAATCATCTGATTTGTTTTACTACACATATATTGAAATAATACTCATATTTTTATCTTGTAAAAACGAGGAGATAGGAAATCGTTTCTGAATGGAAAAGAATATTTACACATATACATACATATAAACAGAAAACGAAACCATCTTGTGAAAATTGAGCATAACCATACATAAAAACCAATCCACTTATCTCCTAATGTCATTCTGCTATTATAGGTATACGTATAATGATTTCGTGACAAAGAGATCGAATCATATACAAAACAGAACATCGCAGGGATGAAGGTATTGGTGTTATTGGGAAATATTATTGTTTGAATTGAATTAACTCAATCTACATCTCCTTCAAATATACTATAGGGGAAACACAAGTAAAATAAACGACTCTGTTTTCTCCACCATACTTGAATAATCTCCTTGCAGAATTTTTTATGGCATTTGAAGAATCATATAAATGTAGGTGATCTGTTTCTTGTTTTGTATTCGATTTACTATATTTCATGGAAGGTAATGACTTCACACATATCAAATTTGCTGCATGGGAATTCTACTATTGGAACCCTTTGCTATATGTGGCAAACATGTGTATTTGCCAAGATGTAACTAAATTGTTTCAAAAAACTCGATCAATTGATTTTGAATTCACCTGGTATAATTTATTCACACATAACACAATAATTGAAAATGTAGATTTGATACATCAGCTTTATCTCTCCCATTAAATTGAACATAACTATGCTCAGAAATTAATGTTATGTCATATCCCTATTTGAATGGACCACAAATGGTAAACAGTATATTTGATTTAATCGCATTGTTTCCTGTTTGTTGATAACTTTCGTCATCAAATTTATATTAGCTCGGTCAGAACTCTGA
Source organism: Phaedon cochleariae (assembly GCA_918026855.4). Classification (NCBI taxonomy): domain Eukaryota; kingdom Metazoa; phylum Arthropoda; class Insecta; order Coleoptera; family Chrysomelidae; genus Phaedon; species Phaedon cochleariae. The sequence continues at coordinate 4,945,051 of OU896716.1, read as the reverse complement.
ACATCATGCTTCAAACGAGATTGATATTTCCACTTGAGTAGAAATCGTCCCTAACGATAATGAAACGAGGTTTCAAGGTTTCATTATATCTACCTATAGTGATTATGGAATTTTCAAATTCCAGCAGAAACAGCATCAGTTCACCAATTATTCAACAACTATTCTCTCATAGCTCTGTGAAATGTTTTAAATGATATATCTATCGCTCTGTCATCATCAATTCCCAAAGTCATGGAATTTTCCTTTATTATCAGACCTGATTTGATCTAGTATGCCTTTTGTATTGTTATGTTGTATGTGTGTCATGAAAAATCCACTTTCTATGTCGCTTGGAGAAAAAAAGATGTTGTAGTATTAAATGGGGAGCAGGTCCAAATTTTTCTAGATGAAGTAAGTTGAGATTAAATTATTTGAAATGGGTTCTTCCTTACCTATGTGTTCGGATATTTCAGTCAGGAATTGACTTCAGTTTAGCGCGTTAGCGCGTTACCAAAATTTGCCATTGTTGCATTTTGCATGATTTTGATATAGAATTCCACAGCAAACACACATATGTCTGCCATATGGCAAATAGAGCTCATCAGGGTTCCGAGTGAAACATCACCATGCAACACATCTGCTACGATGCTATTACATTTTATGCAATATAATGTCTTGTTCAAGCGGTATCATAACAGGAAGCATATCATATGCATGTATGATGCTTCAAATGCCATGAAAAAAATTGTCCACTTGAATTATGCATGTATGGTAAATGAAACAAAATCGCATGTTTTATTCATGTGTCGAAACTATTCAAGACAATTTCTAATTCACCAAAAAATGTATAACAGTGCAACGCTTTGTTTTGTATGAGTTGGTACTTGATAGTTCATCACTATGTTACAAAATCATGAAAGATGATATTTTTAGGTTATAAAACAACTTCAGGTTAGTTTTCTATGAAGGTTATTGATATGACCCAAGTGGGTTTGTAGAAGGTGGAGTCACAGATTGAGAATCGGAGATCAAAAATTCACAATTTATTTATTCAACAAAACTCAAAAGTAACCACAGTCACCTATCATCAATTACAATCTCTTGTCAATATATACAGGGTTAATAATAATTAATACTACCTAATTACATATCCCTCTCACAAATTGAGGGCACACCATATCATATTAATTATTTCAACTATACATTGGATACAATACAATTTTTTTTACAATATTTCATTTCGGTATCCCTAAAAGTGTGTCGGTACTATCTGAAATATCCCTGCGTACATCAGTTCGTATCGTTTGATCATTACTACCGGAAATATTTGTTGGTGTAGATTGTTCATTTTCGGTATTCGTAAAATGTCATCTGCGTTAGTTATATCAGTATTATTGACATTGTCGTTGGTATTATCGATTGTGTTTGGACTATCAATTAAATGCGCATATTTAGATCTTGGTGGAGATACCTCTATCCCAGAGTTATCGTTACTTTCTGATATTTCATTTTCGATCAATATTTCTTCATCACTCTGTATCGTCATTCAATTTGCATAAGTAATTCCTACTATCAATCTTCTTGACTGATCTTAGCATCAATCCATTTTTTTTTAAATTCACTCTATAATCTCTTACTACAACATCGTCTCCCTCTTTGAGTTCTTCTCTCTTTTCTGACTTGTGAGAACCCTGTTGTTTTTCCATTTTCCCTTTGCTAACTTCTTCCCTACAGGGTTCAATCAAATCAAAAATAGATCTCAAATTTCTACCTATATCATTAACCTCGCTGGCGTTTCACAAGTTGTACAATGAACAGAATCTCGATAATTGGATAAATATCTACTAACGAGGACATCAGTAGTAGTATTGATATTTTTATGATCTAACAAAGATGATTCGGCGTGGAAGTCCAACAAATAAATTCATATTCGCGATTATATTATCAGTGAGGATATTCCATTCCGAGATACAGCACAGATGTCAGTATCAAATGAAATTACAGACTTTTGTGGGTCCTCGGACACCAAGGGGTGGAGGGCAACAAGAGAGTCGACATCTTCACCGAACAAGCAACCACATCTGATGTGTTCATAGAACCAGAACCAAACTTTTGTGTTACTCCATGTGCTGCCAAAACAACTATTTCGAACTGAGGGGAGGGAGACAGAATCATGTACTAGGATTGACTCATTCGAAAGCGATCCAGCCTAAACCATCAAAAAATATGAACAAGCTGATCCTAGAAAAGGGTAGGAGCAATATGGAAATCCTGACAGGACCCATACAGGACACTGTCGTCTAAGATACCACCTAGGAAGGATGGGTGTGTGAACCAACAAAGAAACTGTCACTTCTGCTGTGTCAAAGACGATTAAGACGAACCAACTGAACACTCATTATGATCATACAGGGTGTAAATTTGAAAACTTTCAATGCGAATATCTCGCGAAATAAAAAAGTTAGAAAACCGCCGCTTGGCAAAAATGCTAAAGAGTTAAGGGGAACTAGAACCACCATATTTCAGTGAAGGGATGAGTCACCCTGTCAGCGCAACACACCCCAACTTTGAAATGTCAAATGGCACTACCTCTTTTGTGATACATCAAATGAACGGTCTCAGTCAGTAGTATTCACCTGTACAAGACTTTTTTTCCACCCACTACAGGGAGTACGAAAAATATCAATTTGAGGGTCTAAATTTGAAAACTTTCAATGCGAATATCTCGCTCAATAAAACAGTTAGGAAAACGCCGTTTGGCACAAATGCTACAGTCAGGGGGAACTAGAACCACCATACTTCAGTAAAGGGATGAGTCACCCCGTCGGCGCGACACACTCCATCTTTGAAATGTCAAATGGCACTACCTCTTTCGTGATACATCAAATGAACGGTCTCAGTCAGTAGTATTCACCTGTACAAGACTTATTTTCCCCCCACTACAGGGTGAACGGAAAACATAAAGTCGAATAAAATAAAATGCAGAATGCCGATATATTCCGAGAGATGTGTTCCAAAATGTTAGAATGGCATCTGAACATCGATAATATTATTGCTTACAACAGAATGGAACATCTGATCAAATAAAATATCCCTTCAACACAATTCATTTTATTTTATTCGACTTTATATTTTTCGTACACCCTGTAGTGGGTGGAAGAAAAGTCTTGTACAGGTGAATACTACCGACTGAGACTGTTCATTTGAGGCATCACAAAAAAGGTAGTGCTATTTGACATTTCAAAGTTATGGTGTGTCGCGCCGACGGGGTGACTCATCCCTTGACCGAAATATGGTGGTTCTAGTTCCCCTTAACTCTCCAGCATTTTTGCCAAACGGCGTTTTCCTAACTTTTTTCTTTCGCGGGATATTCGCATTGGAAGTTTTCAAATTTACACCCTGTATAGTCTCTTTTCAGAGTCTAATTTAAATTTTCTGAATTTCCAACCACATTTCGGTGAAAGAAGAGGAAGAACTTGTTTGTCTGACTCATGACAGAATCGCGCCTGCTCATGTCACAGTTTTATTTGTATTTGTCGTTTAGAGATGGAAGAATGGTCATCTTTTAGCGAATAGTTAATGAAAGATGAAATTCAATTCAGGTGCATAAATGAATGAACGAGAATACCAAGTTTCAACTTATTAGTAACATCGTTAATGATTGTGAAATTACAGATAAATCAAGAGTCGGACAGATCTATGCTATATCTCGAATTGAAACATTTCTATGTGAAACATGGAACATTTGAAATGAAGCAGTGATAGGACTGCTTAATCAATTGTGATTCCATATAAGGCGGACTTTCATCTATGCTAAATCTCTGATTAAAACATTTCTCTGTGATAACGCTGCTGTATGCTTTGGTCAACTGCGGGTATAAGTGATCATGTATAAATCCAACAAAAGTAGGAAATATATAGGGTTCAGCGGATGGTGAGATGTTAATGGCCCATTTGAATTTCAACAAACAGCCGAAAACATACCAAAACACGATCGGAATAGCTTTAAATTTCAACTTCCATCCAATTTGTACCAGTACGTATCAAATAGCGTTGTCGTAACGTTTGGGATTCGATAAAATTTACCGATGAAACAGTAAAATCCCGGGTAGAACCTTGCTCCAGCTTGGATTTTCTAATTCTGCAAATTGCCGACCGACGAAATGGTGAAACATAAGGCTTTCCATCTGCCTCGTGATTTGCAATCAGCGTTACTACTCTCACTTTCGCAATCAGAGCTTTTCGAACAGCGGCGTTGCACTGATTTCAAGCCCCAAGGAGTGTAAACACCGAAATAGAATGAAGACAATTTTATTTCATTCGATTTTTCTATTCTGCGTCTCTAATGAAGTCATTTTGAATCCCAAATGCGTATCGAGACAGTATTTATTACCATATGCGATTTTTATCCCTTCAAACTTCACAGTTGGTAATATTAGAGTCACTGGATGGTATTAGTTTGATAAGAATTCAGACACAGATGAACTTTTGTCTTTTTCTATTTTGTATAATACAATGGTTTGAGTGGATGAAAGAATAAGACATATTATATTCTGCTCTTTGTCTTTTCGATTTCCCTAGTAGCGCCTGATTGTCAGATACGATTTTAGAGGTTATATTTTCTGTCAAATCAATCATAGCCGTGGATGGACAAAGGAAATAGGGTACAAACACCCACTTCCACAAAAATACTGTTATATAAATGAATATAATGCACGTAACAACATTTTTATACTAGAAAATATACACATATGGAAAAATTTATATAGCTATAATTCCTTATCGTATGTGAAACTGTACAGGGTGCGCCTTTCAAAATGGAACCCCCCCTTAACTCTTTTGTTTTCTGAGATATGAAAAAATGTTAAATAAAAAAGTTGTTTGAAACGACCCAAACTTTTATTTCGTGAAGTTGTTTCATATACAGGGTCATTCGTTTCTCCAGAAAGGACATCAACTTTGATTTTTTCAATAGAACACCCTATATATTTTTCAACAAGTCGATAGAGCTTTGTTTTCTGATTCCAAAAATATACATGAGTTGCATATTCGGATGAAAAATAATTGAGTTATTGATGATCAAAGTTGACCAGAATACCGCTTTATGAATCTTCACTTCATAGGTAATATCATCTAATGTAAGTTGAACATAGTGGGCTTTGAAATAATGTTTATGAATTGTTTGAGCTCCATGTTTATTATGAATTTGGAAACGTTCGATTTCTATAGAAAAAAGAAATGGGTTACAGTTTGAATGAAAGATGCGAAATTTTGGAAATATACATTTCTTGCGGGAAAAATGCAACCGCTGCTCGTAGAGAATATGCGCATCGGTTTGGTGATCGTCCACTTCCATCATTGAATACCTTCAAGAGGATCTTCGAAAATGTCAGACGAGATAGTGGTAATTTGGGTGATATGAAGAGGAATCGGCAAAAAAAGGTACTCATAGAAGAGACAGAGGAAAATGTATTACTTTATTTCATTGAAGACCCTAGTCGTTCCACAGGAATGGCTGCAAATTACTTCAATATATCCACGACAAGTGTGGGACGAGTTCTGAAGAAGCATCATATGAAGCCATACAAAGTAATGCCAGTGAATTATTTGTTTCCTCAAGATCATCCAAATCGTTTACGATTTTGTCATGAAATAATTGAAAGACATAATCGCGATGAAAATTTTACTAAGAATATTTTATCCACGGATAAGTGTTCATTTTCAACTTCAGGAGTGTTTCATAGGAAAAATAAGCATAACTGGGCTACGGTTGATCCGAGAGTAATGTTAACCGATTAAAAAACAAGGCCGGAGAAGTGTGAATGTCTGGTGCAGTGTTTATAACACTAAAGTAATTGGTCCCATCTTCATTGATGGCAGTCTTACGGGGCAAAAATATTTGGATATGTTGCAAGGTGATACTGAGAACTTGCTTGATGAAGCAATCCCTTTGAATAGACGAAACCAATTGGTATGGCAGCAGGATGGTGCACCTCCTCACAATGGAATTGAAGTCACGAACTACCTCAATGAGAGTTATGACACTTGGATTGGATTGCGAGGACCAATATTTTACCCGCCCCGTAGCCCAGATCTGACGTCTTGTGATTTTTTCCTGTGGGGAGCGCTGAAAGACAAGATCTATAAACATGATATTCCAGATACTGACTTCTTGAAAAATAAAATAACAGAAGAAATTCAATTATTGAATAATGATCCAATATTATTCGAAAGGGTTCGCTAAAATTTTATAGCAAGGTGCCAACTCTGCATTGACCAGAATGGCGGAATTTTTGAAAATTTGTTGTAGATAGCTCTAATGGTCAACTTTGATCATCAATAACTCAATTATTCTTCATTCGAATATGCAACTCATATATATTTTTGGAATCAGAAAAAAAAGCTCTATCGACATGTCGGAAAATATATAGGGTGTTCCATTCAAAAAATCAAAGTTGATGTTCTTTCTGGAAAAACGAATGACCCTGTATCTGAAACAACTTCACGAAATAAAAGTTTGGGTCGTTTCAAACAACTTTTTCATTTAACATTTTTTCATATCTCCGAAAACAAAAGAGTTAAGGGGGGGTTCCATTTTAAGAGGCGCACCCTGTACTCCAGTGATGAGTATGAAACATGAAATCAAATGGTTGATATTTGTTTTGAAAAATTGAACAAGTGATTTCCATAACAACTTTTTTCTTGAGAGTATAATTATGAAATTTTATTTAAATGATTTCAAATGAAAAAGCGCGGGACGACTATGGTGCTCTTGTCACAATGCAAGGTGTGTAACTTACTAAATCGAAACATTCAAAAACCCTAACCGTTGTCATTTCTGTGTCCGAACTCTTATCAAACTAATACCATCCAGTAACTCTAGGTAATATCATATTGTGAGACAAGAGCATATACGTATTAATAAACAATACGGATCATAACGGGTGCCAGGATGAAGCCAAAAATATGAAAGAAATGAATATCCATAAGGATTTGGTGGCATGATACGCATGCGCTATTATAGTAGTCATCAAAGACATGCGTTTCGGTGGACAATGACGTTTACTAGCCTTTCAATCAAAGCAGTATGTGTCTGATCGTTTCAAAAGGTCATGACATTCTGTTGTTTTTGTTTACGTTTCGCGGACATGGTTCATTTATGCTATTCCTGATTTTTAAATTGAAAAGCGAGTACCTATACTGAGGCAATGGGATAATGAAAATGGGATGAACATATCATAGGGAAACCAAATGTAAATATTAGCATTTGATATTCTCAAGGGTAATTTTGTAACACTTCATCATTTGAAAAACTTACCTACCAAGATAATGAAGACCTGTGGACAAAAATAAATGAATGATTCCATTCTTTCAGAATTTATATTTTCACTAGCATGTCCTGTATCATTCATAATCATTAGATCATCCTGAAATAATGAATTATATCCCGAAAATCCTAATAATGAAACATAAACATAGTCTATAAATGTCATGTCACTCATGTCAAAATATCCAAAATAATGAGTTGGGTTAGAATGAATGAGGATGATTGTCATTTGAACTTGCGTATTTGATCATGCGCAGTATCTCACTTTTCCTTATGGATAGTCATTTGTCTTCAAAAATCGGCTTCATGTTTCGCTATGAAAACAGATAGAGATTATCCGTATATTGATTATTAATACGTATATGGACCATATACGTATTAATAAACAATACGGATCATAACGGGTGCCAGGATGAAGCCAAAAATATGAAACAAATGAATATCCATAAGGATTTGGTAGCATGATACGCATGGGCCATGCGCTATTATAGTAGTCATCAAAGACATGCGTTTCGGTGGACAATGACGTTTACTAGCCTTTCAATCAAAGCAGTGTCTGATCGTTTCAAAACTTTTCCTTATGGATAGTCATTTGTCTTCAAAAATCGGCTTCATGTTTCGCTATGGAAACAGATAGAGATTATCCGTATTGATTATTAATACGTATATGGACAAGAGACAGACTTCTTCGTTAATTGAAAACTAATGATACCGTCATTTATTGAAACTTGATATTGAAATTCATCTGACTCATTTTTCACCTCTGAAATAGTCCCAAAAATCGATACTGGGTGTACAATGAATTTGTTGAAATAGTGGAATGACATATCTGAGGCAATTTTGAGGAAAAGTGCAGGCACAGTTTTTCAAAAAACCAGCGGTCCTTTCAAAAGGACGGTAAGATAAAGGGCTACTATCAGGATAATAAATGAAGATTTGATAATACCTTTATTACTTCCAAGAAGTGTGTGAATGACGTTGTTTCATGAAAAAAATCAGAAGGCTACTGCCAAAATAGTTTGGGCAATCTGAAGTTATTGATAGTAATAAAGACTGATGCGAAATTATAATTTACCACCACAATAAAAAAACCTTGAGTACAAAATTTCGTGCAAAGAATCATTTTTCGCGGAAGTTATTGAGAAAAAAACGAAAATCAAATTCAGTGAGTACGAGATTTCATATAGGTAAGTATATACTTTTTTCCTCAAAATTGTCTCGGGAATACATAATCTTAGTATTTCAACGTATTTATTTACACCCTGATTAGTACCATAATCTGGTTGCCATAAATTGTAGTAGAAATACTGATTTCAGCTAGTAAATAACCTTACTGAAATGATCAAATGAATATCAAACATTCCCTTCAAGTATGCCATTCGGTAATCCCGTAATTTAATCAAACACATATTTCGCAAGGTTGAAGTGCTTCAAGATGTGTAATGTTTAATCTTGTTTTCGTTGTAAATAAGGGATTATCATTCCGGCTTAGCGCAGGGTGAAAGAAAGATTAATAAGCTTATTATATCGCGAACAGGGTAGTCAATCATATCCCTAAATAAAGGAAAGCTTGATCCTTGATCTGATATGAAAGCGACTGCGTTGTCACTTGAATAACATGGAATTTATTGTGAAGGTAAACAATTTGAGATACTTGATTATTGAATAACAAGAAAAATGATACGAATCAACATATAACATATACAGGGTGCCCCGAAATATCATATGAAGATCCCAATCACAGATACTGAGAACAAAAATAGTAAGAAATGTTGATATAAACATGGATCCAGAAATAGCCCGCTGAGGAAGGTTATAGCTGTCAAAAGGAGGGCCCGAGATGATGGTCTTATATGAACTGCAAATTCTTTTACAAGTTTGAGTACTTCAAAACTTGAATATACAGTGTTATTCAGAAAGTCGTCATCATATGGGAAACACTTTTAGTGATCATATATTTCGAAATTCTACTTGGGCGTTGAGTTTCGCTTGAGAAAATATGAGAAATGAACTACTCTGCCAAGGTCACGTGACTTTCGCTACATGTCAAAGGTTACATTTTTCAAAATTAATCGCTGAAAATATGCTCATTTGTTTGAGTTTCAAGAAAGTTCACTGAGAAAATTTGTTCATTTTCCAATTTTATATAACTGCATCTCAAATTCGAACGTTTCATTGCAACCGAACATAAGCGTTTATGTTCGGTGGTTGGAGGTCTATCATTCAAGAGGAAAATTCATTTGAATCGATATTTCCAGTACTAAAATGATCTATGATAATCTATGATCTATAAGTAGGCACCATTTCCAATCGAATGGTATATAAAATGGTACATAAAATGTGTATGGAATATGTACCTTTCATACTCGAAACATTCACAGAATATTTGATTTTCAAAGTTATACACGTTTCCCACGGGACAATTATCTTCGTAAGGATGCGAAAATGGTTCGAATTTCTGAAAAACACGTGTTTTTCAACATATAAAATCAAGAAAAATACATCAATATGGTTTTGAATCATTTGTGAGGTATTTCTCACAATTTTATCACTTTTTTATGGCACATTTCTTGATACAAAAAAAAAACCGTTTATTGTCCAAACAGGTATTACACCCAATTACAGGACAAGCAACATGATCAACACAGCAAACTTAGTAAAAGAATGATAAATAATAAGTTACAATTGAATATAAATTTACATCTCAATTCTGAGGAGAGTATTTCTTAAACAATTTTTGAATGATCCTATTGATGTTGAAAATAGATCTATCGATTGCAGATATTATTAAAATTCTTACAGATTCGGTATACGGGAGACTTGGCTATTATATTTGTTCTTGGTGTTGTTAGATAAAAACATGTTTCATTTCGGTTATTCAAGCGAGGCACATGGAAGTTGAGTTGTGACAATAGATCTGGGCAATCCACAAGATTATGTGTAAGCTTATAATTAAATATACATGAGTAATACTTTTTTCGGTCTTCGAGAGATAGTAACGAAAATCTATTCAGCAGTGAAGCGTTGTCTATACCCTGTTCAGGGTATATCCCATCAATTTTTAATGCAACATATTTCATGAATAACCTCTGTACTGACTCTAGACTCTGACTATATGTTGAATATATAGGGGACCATATAAGGCAACCATACTCTAACCGCGATCGCACATATGAGTTGAAAAGATTTATATAACTTTCTTGATTCTGGAAGTCTTTACAATTCCTGAATATCATGCCTAACATTCTTTTAGCTGATGATATAATTTTAGTAATGTGTGGCAAGAACTGAAGTTTTGAGTCAAAATAGACACCAAGATCTTTCGTTAGATTGTGTTTTTCGAGACTGTTGCCGTTTATAGTGTAACTAAATGCAATCATATTGACCTCCAGTGAATATGTTGCTGAGTGACACTTTTTTATGTTGAGTGGTAATTTATTCTCAATGCACCAAGCAGCCACTTGATTGATGTCCTTTTGAAGCATTTGACAATCAGTAATTGAGTTGATGGATCTGAAAATTTCCACATCATCAGCGAAGAGAAGTATCTTACTAGATATATTATGCGTAATATCATTAATATACAGAGAGAACAGCAATGGAGCCAAGTTACTGCCTTGGGGTGCTCCACTAGTGGCTATAAAAGAAGGTGATTTGTGTCCCATATACATATTCAACATATAGAGAGCGATTTGTTAGATAAGAGTGAAAAAAATTCAACAAATCATCATCGAAACCTGAAGTTTTCAGTTTAGATGAGAGTATTGAGTGATTCATCTTGTCAAATGCCTTCGAGAAGTCCGTGTATATTGTATCGACTTGGGAATGTGCGTCGACGACATTGCAAGCTATTTGGGTGAAACACATTGAATTTGTTATGATCGATCTTTTTGTTATTGAACCATGTTGCTCTATAGCTATTTTACTACCTCATTTGAGAAACAATCTATTGTACATACAGATTTCGAAGGCCTTTGCGAAGTTTGACAATAAGGTGATTGGCCTATAGTTTGTAATTTTATTAATTGAACCAGTTTTGAAAATAGTACAAATTTCAGAAGTCTTCCATTTATTTGAATATGTAGATGACTCCAAAGCAATATTGAATATAATTTGTAGATTTTCACACATATACACCTTCGTCTTCAACTCAATAATTAAGAAATTATGATTATTCAAAAAAAACTTTGCTCACCAGTAGATTGCAAGAGGTTGTCCAGTTCTTTGGCCATTGAGGCCACCTGACTATTATCTTTGAGAACCCATGAAAAGTTTAGTGTATTCAAACAAAACTACGAAACAACGATGGGGTGATTCAAAATATCATGACTAAGCTGCATCTATAAAAACGACCCAGATACTCTTCGGAGAGCAAGTTTCCAATAATTAGTGGAGCAAGAAGGTGTTGTCAAGCAGTGGGTGGACATTTTGAACAAGACCTTGAATAAATTTGAGTAAGTAATCAGAAAATTCTCAATTGAATAGATATGACATTAGTTTATTGAACATTATTTGCTTTGCTTCATTACACACTTTGTCAAATTCAATATTGCTCGATACTCCTCCTCAAATATAGAGTTTGGGACAAAATTGTATAAGGCACTGTCGACATGAGAAAATGTTCAAGGCATATGTCCTTCAACAATCTTAGACAACTATTTCCTAACAGACACATGCTTTCCAAGCAATTGAAGCTCTCTTTATGCGAAGCATTGATAACATCTAAACTGTCTTATGTCTGTGATAGCGTATACGGTCCAGCACTCTTGAAGTCTGACCAGTATCGTCTTCAAAGAATACAAAACTCATGCATCAGACTTTCATTCGGTATTCGGAAATTTGAACATATATATTAGTACAGAATTCAGTTACTCTGGTTGGCTGAGGTTGAACGATCTACAAAATCTACATCTACTGTCAATCACTCATGAAGTAAATACATCTCCTAAATATCTTTTTGATAAATTGAGAACGTTTTCAGTACTGAACGACCTCTGCACACGCAATAGACACGTTCTTGAAATTCCTCCTCACTCTTCTGCAATATACACTCAGTAACTTCAAGAAAAGATTAAAACTCCTGATGAAAAATAGTCAGTTTGTGTTAATTGGTTGATGAATCTCGCTCCGGAACTCAGCTTTGACATGTTCGAATATTAAATATACCACAAGTCTTAAGATTTATTTTCATTTGTTTTTTTTTTTTCATTTCCGGTTTATAGTAAGTGTAGGTACTCTGCCATAATATTAGGAATCTCATGTATTTCTTTCTTATTTTTTGTTCTTCGTTTCTGTGAGGTCTAGTTGAAAAACAGCTATAGCTGACACTTCGCCTTTTCATCAATCAGTTATTTTTCATATTTTTTTCATATTTGATTCAATGCTTTGTACTTCATGTATAAATATTGAATTGATGAATAAAGCCGCTTTATTATTATATTATTATTATATGCCCTCAGGCGTTTATGTCAGCCTAAGCATTGAAAATTTGGATACTAATGGAAGCTCTAACATGGCACTGCCTGTTGAGAGGACATCTTAACAAGGAGTTCAGCTCAGGAAAGGAAAATGAATGCAGGTTCTTTGAGGAGGAGGAGAAGGAAGGAACCACTATAATACACATACTCACGAAATGTGAAGAACAAGAATCCTAGGAGCACATATAATAGTGGAGGATGACCTACCATACCTGTAACCTCCTCATACCTTGAAATTTCTGTGGGATATACGACTGAAGAAATTGCAATAGCACAATAGATCTTCCAGGTCGTAGTTCATTCACCCCTTATACATACAATGGAATAAAAAAGCAAACAAGTGTTCTTCAACTTCAAATGCTTGGTTCTTTGATTTCGTTGAGATAGGTATAGAGCTTCAGCCAGAGGTCTGAGGACCAATAGCATCGAACAGGTCTGCAGGTAATTGGGCTCATCTGGCTAAATTCAAGCACAACTGGTTGTTATATGGATCTTTGCATATACTATTCCAGAAGAATTCAATTCGATATCTCACGTGATATTAGTCAGGCGGAGTGGAAACTTGCGATTATATGAGGTAGAATGAACCATTTTGCATGAGTTGAGTATCATACTCTATCTCCAATCATTCAAATAAGAAGTAGGTTTCTTATTGTTTTAGTTGGAGATCTGTACTAAGGTGAAGATTTTTACTAGCTGCATACACATAACTGATCAATAAAATGAAGAGATTCTGTATTTCGTGTAAAATTAATTATGAAATCGCAAAGTGCTTTCGGCTAAAAATGCATCATCAGTGCTGTAGAAGACGCAGTTGAAGATACCCTGTATGAGTCAACTTTTCATGATTTTGAAAGATTGTCAAAAATAATATTCTGACATAATGTTAATTAATTTCTGTATTTTGTCAAGTTCTGAATAAAAGGCGAAAATAAAAATAGGTTTTTGCATTCAAATACAGAATAGCTTTTACATTTGGTCCTTCGAGATAACTAAGAATCACTATGGAAGAAAATAATGCAACAAAAGAAGAGACAGATTTTCAAGAAGTGCGAAGAAGTGAGCGACACAATAAAGGTGTTCCACCTAAAAGATATGCAGATTTGGACAATGCAGGACTTAGTTCGAGTGTAGCTCTGAATGATGATCAGATGAACAGCTATACAAGTTCTGTAGGAAAAGTCATGTCTGGCAAAAATCAGTCTGAAGTGGAGAATCCCAAAAGTGTATCACAAATGAGTATAAAGTCTGTGGTTTCAGCTAAAGTAGTAGATGCTTTAAGTGGTAATAAATCTAAAAGAAGTGAATCTGTCAAATCCAAGAATTCAAGTCTTGTTAAATTGAATATCGAATTGGCATTGATGAAAAAACAAAAGGAGCTTGACGACGAAGAATTAAGAGCTAAAGAAAAGTTGAAAGCTCTAGAAAGAGAACGTCAATTTTTAATAAAGGAAGCTGAAATACGTAGAAAAATAGCAGGAAGAAGCGATACAAGTAGCGTGGTTAAAGAAGAAGAAATGTTGCCACCTTCCGTTTCCTCAGAGAATCTCTACCAAAATCCAGCTATCATGAGTAAATGGATAGATGACGTGAAACATTTCAAGGATATGAAGTCGAGCCAACGAGAACCTGATTTGGTAATGTCCAATCAATCGTTTTTGTGTGGAGTAAAATCTGCAAGTTCCGTTGGGGGTGGAGAGAGTTACAATGTACTAAGGGATCTCACAAAACAGTGTATTGATAATACAACCACCACCAATAAAATGTTGTTACGTCATAAAATGAGGGACCTCACTCTGTTTTCTGGTGAGCTGACAGAGTGGCCCATTTTTATTAACGAATTTGAAAGATCTACAAAGCAGCTTGGTTTATCTGACGAGGACAATTTGATCCGCCTGGATAAAGCACTAAAAGGGAAAGCAAGAGACACCGTCAAGGCCTTACTAACCAGTCCAAGAAATGTACCAAAAATTATGAAAATGCTTGAAATGAATTTTGGTAGGACAGAGTGGATAATTCTCTCTCTGATAGAAAAAGTAAAGAAGGTTGGTGTGGTCAGAGAAGACAGATTGGACTCTTGGATTTACTTCTCCAATGCGGTAAATAATATGGTAACTACCATGAAGAACGTCAACTCGTCTCTTTACCTCTTCAATCCAGAATTGTTAGCCGGTTTATTAGAGAAACTCCCTACCATCCAAAAATTCTCTTGGGGAAAGTTCAAGCATCACCGTGATGTACAGGGTCTTCAAACATCATTGGAAGATTTTGCAGATTGGTTTGAAGAAGAACTGCAATCCATGACCGCTATCAGTAATCCATTTCAGCGAAACAGTTCTTACAAAACTGTTCCAAGAAAAGAAACTGTCATGACCTCGAGGAAAAGTAGTACCCAACATATAGAATCCAGTGAATGTATTTTGTGTAAAAATGTTAGTCACGCCATATCGAAATGCAAGAAATTTACGGATATGACAGTAACTAAAAGACGAGAAACAATCCTCAGTTTGAAACTATGTTTTCTCTGCCTTAAAGTAGGTCACATGGCTTTTAGGTGTTTCTCGAAGTCAAGATGCGGAGAGAATAGTTGTAAAGGGAGACACCATCCTCTTCTTCATATTGAGCGTGATGAACAGAAGCAAGGCGATGAAGAAATTCCTAACAACGTCGAGAGGTCTGAAAGCAAAGAAATCTCATCCTCCGATTTTTGCGCTAGTTTGACCAGGAAGCCATCAAATGAGAAGAATAGTGTGTTATTGAGAATCGCTCCCGTGATGTTGCGCGGACCTGCAGGTGAGATCAAGACATACGCTCTATTTGATGAAGGATCAACGTGTACCATGATAGAGGAGGACTTAGCTGATAAACTTCAACTTCATGGACCGGTTGTACCCCTTTGCTTCCAGTGGACCAACGAAATTACCCACTATGAAGATCAATCCCAAATGGTTTCTGTAGACGTCGCTGCTGATAGAGCTACTCAAGTGTTTTTCAGTATGAACCAAGTAAGAACCGTTAAAAAACTTGCGGTTGCCGAGGCAGAAGATAAATGTTAAAGACTTGATCAAGAGGTTTCCTTATTTGGATCATGATATTTTGAAATCTATCAGCTTTACGAAGCCTGAAATGTTGATCGGACAAGACAATTGTGGTCTTATTGTACCAAGAACTGTCATCCAACCCAAACTGAATCAGCCTATAATGTCTCTCTCTAAATTAGGTTGGACAATTCACGGACCTGTTGATGAAACTAACCCAGAGAATTTCCTATCTCATGTTAGCCTCTGCTGCCGTCATGTTGGAGATGAAGAACTGCATCAAATAGTAAAAGATAGTTTTCGTCTAGAAGCTTTCGGTGTGAAAATTTAGGATGGAATCATCAAATCGGTAGAAGATAAGAGGGCAATGGAAATTATGGAAAGAACTGTGGTGAAAATTGATGGACGTTATCATATCGGTCACTTATGGAAACAGGATGACTGTTCATTGCCTCAAAGCAAAGCAAATGCTCTGAAGAGGTTGTTCTGCATGGAGCGCAAAATGGACCATGATGCCGAGTTTGCTTCACAGTATACTGCAAAGATCGCGGAGTACATTCGGAAAGGATATGCCAAGAAGTTGAATCCCACAGAGATACCGAACAACAACAAAACTTGGTACCTTCCCCATTTTGCGGTCTGGAACATAAACAAACCAGGGAAAATCAGGATGGTCTTTGATGCTGCAGCGAAATCCCAAGGTTTCAGTTTGAATGATTTCCTTTGTCAAGGTCCAGATTTCGTGCCATCTCTCATTTCTGTTTTGTGGCGATTCAGACAACATCAAATCGCTTTTGGAGGGGATATTAAGGAAATGTTCCACCAAGTATCAATCATCGAAAAGGACAGATGTGCTCAGCTCTTTCTTTGGCGTGGTATGGAAAGAAATGAACGTCCTGATGTTTACATCATGAATGCGATGATATTTGGTGCTATATCGTCCCCGTCCGTAGCTCAATTTGTTAAAAACAAGAATGCCGCCTTATTCGAGTCCAAATGTCCAGGAATAGTGAGAGCTATGAAAAAACAGCATTATGTGGACGATTATCTGGATTCTTGCTGTACAGAGGATGAAGCCATATGCAGAATAAGAAACGTGATCTATGTACATAGGGAAGCAGGGTTCGAAATGGTAAAGTGGATGAGCAATTCACGTGCGGTAATGAACTCTATTCCAAAGAATCTTCGAGCTGATTACCAAACTGATGTCAAAATAGATTCGACATCATTGGAACGAGTTCTGGGTCTGTCTTGGTCTCCAAAGAAGGACAACTTCGTTTTCACCCTCAACCTGAAGAAGATTCCTCCTGAGATATCTGGTGGTTTGAAGGTTCCAACAAAAAGGGAAATATTGCGAATGGTCATGTCCATTTTTGACCCGATAGGTTTCCTTGCTCCGCTCATGATCAATGCTAGGATTCTGTTGCAGAATATATGGAGAAGCAATATATTATGGGACCAAGAGATACCAGAAGAAATCTTCGAGGCCTGGTTGAAGTGGTTGAGACAGTTGAATGAGATCACACCTGTTATGATTCATAGGTATTATTTTCCAAGTCTATCAAGTGTCAGAAAAGTGGACCTCCATATATTTTGTGATGCGAGCGATAAAGCGTATGCTGCAGTTGCTTTCCTTAGGACAGTTGAAAATGGAAACATATATACAGCATTCGTTACATCAAAATATAAGGTGGCACCTATGAATCAACAAACAATCCCCAAGTTAGAATTACAAGGCGCAGTTCTTGCTTGTAGAGTGGCAAAAATTATACGCAAAGAACTCGAGTATGATTTTGAACAAATTTATTTCTGGACAGATTCTATGGTAGTTCTGCAGCAAATCAGGTCCGAATTGAGACGATTTCCCATTTTTGTAGCGTGTAGACTGGGAGAAATTCACGAGGATACTGATATTGCACAGTGGCACTGGGTACCCACGGATATGAACGTCGCGGATCAAGCCACCAAGGAAATAAAGAATATCAATCTTCTACCAGATGGTAATTGGTTTTCAGGACCAGATTTCTTGAAGTTGCCAGAGACAAATTGGCCAGTTGAACCAAAATGTTCCAGTGAATGTGAACAGATTCTCGTCGTGAGTTTGGATGATGCTGAATGTCTTAGAATGGAATTCCCGAAGATTTCTAGATTCTCCAAACTGAATAGACTTATTTGATCGACTGCATGGATTCTGCATTTCATGAAAGTAGTGAAGATCCCAAAACGATTACGTCCAAGTACACTACAATTAGATGTGGAAGAAATAGAAACAGCCCGAAAGTTATGGATAAGGAATAGTCAGGGTGAAACTTTCAAGGAAGATATTGCTATTCTAAGAAGGAAGAAATCCGTACCTAAATCAAGTCGGCTTTTCAGATTGTCAGTTTTTTTGGATGAAGATTCTATCATACGATTAGGAGGCAGGATACCAGAAAACGAGATACACAATGTACCCTTTGAGTCAAGAAACCCTATTGTGCTGGATCCGAATCATGAATTCACAAAACAAAAGAAGTTTCCAGAATTGTCAAGCATGTAAGATAAGAAGAAGCAAACCACAAGCTCCTGAAATGGGGATGTTGCCACCGGAACGTTTGGGAGCATTTACGTTTCCATTCTCTTTTGTTGGGATTGATTTTTTCGGGCCCATGACTGTCGCAATTGGACGAAGAAATGAGAAAAGATATGGTGTTCTTTTCACTTGTTTCACACTACGGGCAGTACACATAGAACTAGCTGCATCTTTAGATACAAGTTCTGCCATCCTTGCCATCCGACGGTTTATGTGTAGAAGAGGACAACCGAAGGAATTCAGGACCGATAATGGAACCAACTTCGTTGGAGCTGAACGGGAGCTGCGAGAGTGTATTCAGGGTTTGGATCAGAACAAAATCGCCGAAGATCTATCTTCGAGAGGAATAATTTGGAAGTTCAACCCTCCAGGAGCTCCACACATGGGAGGGATTTGGGAGCGAATGATTCGTTCCATCAAAACAGCTCTGAAGATAAGTCTCAAAACTATCAAACCTAGAGAAGAAGTCTTGGTAACTTTGTTAGTTGAAATCGAATATATAATCAACTCAAGGCCCTTAACACATATTTCTGTGGATCCAGATGAGCCGGAAGCAATAACCCCCAATAATTTTTTGTTGTTGCGTCCAGGTGATATCAAATCCTATGGCGATTTCCAGCTTTCCAGTAGAAAGCAATGGCGTATTGCCCAGGCACTGGCAGACTCATATTGGAGACGATGGGTACTCGAATATCGACCGACTCTTCTTCAGCGGCAAAAGTGGCATGATAAAATTAATCCTGTCAAAGTAGGTGACATAGTTTTAATAGTTGATGAGAAGGCACCAAGAAACCAATGGGTGATAGGACGCATAGAAGAAACATTCTCTGGGAAAGATGGCATCATAAGGGTTGCAAAAATAGTAAACAGAAAAGGAGTTTATATGAGACCTGTTACGAAGTTATGTATATTACCTGTCTCAAATTGATGTACTCATAGACTCAGTCAAACTTCGCCTGGTGTGGAGAATGTAGAAGACGCAGTTGAAGATACCCTGTATGAGTCAACTTTTCATGATTTTGAAAGATTGTCAAAAATAATATTCTGACATAATGTTAATTAATTTCTGTATTTTGTCAAGTTCTGAATAAAAGGCGAAAATAAAAATAGGTTTTTGCATTCAAATACAGAATAGCTTTTACAAGTGCTATACCTGCAAGTAAGTAGGTAACGTTTATGAAATTTCAAAAAGACGAATCAGAAAGTGTACATTACTTACTCGTCAAGTATTCACAAAAGGTCTAAGAATCAGTAATCGATCATTATGGCACAAACGGAATTAGGAACAGACATACATTCAACAAAAAAGCTCCCTAATGGGTTATTGTGGAATTTTTCTCAAAGATACATGTTGAAATTGTTTAGTTCAGGTCCAGGAAGAGCACGAGGGACCTTAACCTTAACAATTCCGACGAATATTTGACATAGTGTGAGTGTCAATGTCCATGACTGAGTTGACATGAGTATGAAGTAGACAAGTGACATGGTGAACACAGCGCGTGAGAAAGAATTGACAAGATGAGCAAATAAACTGTTTGAAATTAGAAAAATAAAATAAGATGAAATGGACAATATTCCAGGTCAAAGAGTAACAACCTTCGTATCAAAATTGGGAGACAAGATTGCCAATCATGATTAGGAGTTATGGTGTTCAAGCTGAAAGTCTATGGAAAATTCCTGTAGTCAAAAGTCTCATAAGCAGCGAAAATATCACCAGAGTTTTTCCAGACTCAGAGCGAAGACCGAACTTAAGTCCCGAATGTAAGCCAGATCCTGATTGCAATTTTGATGTGTTGGGTGAAGATTGAAGAGCAGGATCCATTTCGGACTCTGAAGTCCTAGTATTCGAACCGAAGGTCCAAGGATGTCCAACTCAAGTTGTAAATCCCCAACAGACTGACAACATCCAGCTGTGCCTCCCGACCTCAAGCGTAGACTGGACTCAAGTCCGAAAAGTAAGCCAGACTTAGACTTGTTGGAGCCGAAATCTGGAACAGTGTCTCGTTTGAGTTATAATGGATATCATCATGGAGAAGTACTCGTTATTTCAAACGTCTATGTGAAGGAATGTAACATCTATTTAATTGTACTTGTGTGTTCAAACAAAGGTCATTGTTTCGTAGTTTTTTTTTTCGATCTCTAGATCCTTCAAGAAATCTAGTCCATTGTAGCTTTTTGAAGTAACCTCTTTCAAAATTTTTGCTATTGTTATTGTTTCAGTTGGTAACAATTTTCGTGAATTGATTTCAATATATTGAGTATAGGTACTTTTCCAATAACTCTGTATGTTGAGGAAATTTCAGTCGACCCTCTAGACCTCTTATATTGTGTTTTCACTTTCAACGATGCCTTTCATTTGCTGGTAGCTCAAAGGCAGGGACCTCGCTGGAATTCAATGAAAGTCTCAAAAGGATGCTTCATAGCGGCAGAATAATAGAGTGCGAATTTTTGTGCTCTCCACGGGAAGTTTATAATTGGAAACGAGAGTGCCATTTTCATAGGATGTTCTAATTTGATATTTCTATGCCTGTTACTAAAATGCCATTAAGCTTATTCATATTTGAAATGATCTACCTCGAATATCTGATTTATATTCAGAAATATTGCCACACTACTATTCTATACAGGGTGATATCTAATTAGAAACGTCGAATTTGAACCATAAGGAGATTCAAGTAGTATTATCGAATGGCAACGCTGAAAAAAAAAACAGCGATTTGAAGCAATACCCACTTTTACACTCAAAATGTTACTCATCGAGAGATAGTTGCTCATGGAAGGCATATAAAACAAGTTGCTTTGAATACATTCTTCAAATTCGTCAATCCGAATTGACGAATTGAATGGAATTTGACATTCCCTGGGCGATGAGATTATTCTGAAATAATAACAGAATGGAGTCATTGTGATATCAGATCGGAAATAGAATTGATGACGAATAAAGTACCTGATTGATGTATCGAATATAGTAAAACAAGTGAGGTACGTGGGTATTAGATTAGTATATAGAGGTCAGATAATTTATACGACGCTATAAAAGCAGATGATATTCTATCATTGCTCATGTAAGATGGAAGTAGAGGCCATGGCACCATATCATGAGCATATTTTTCTATTTAAACTATCTTCGGGCACCAAAGATGTGTATACGACGCTATGAAAGTTCAGAGAACTGGAGATTTTTCCCACAAACTACGTACTCAGCCCACTCAACTGTCTTGGTTTTTCCACACAAACTACGTAACTAGCCCACTCGAATGCCAATAGGGACTAAAAAAACAAAAACAAAAGAAAGTTGAAACAATGCCAACATATTCCTTCTTTGTGGGAAATCAAGACAATCGAGTGAGCTAGGTACGTAGTTTGTGGGAAAAAATCAAGACAGTCGAGTGAGCTAGGTACGTAGTTTATGGGAAAAAAATCAAGACAGTCGAGTGTGCTTTTCTAACTTTCTTTAGTTCTTTGTTTTGTTTTCTATTGGCAAGTGATATCTAGGAACTTGTGAATTTTTTAGTTTTTTTATCGTATCTCCTGAGCTATTGAATTCAGAGAAAAATGTTATACGGATTTTTTGTAGATTCTATCAAAAGAAATAATCTTGGTTTCATAACATTTTCAGATATTTTCAGTTGTTTTCGAGATATTTGTAATTATCTGAGAATAAAATTTTCAACACTTTTGCTCCATCTTCAAATCAATAAAAAGAAAAAATATTTCATGGTTCAGTGGAAGTCGATGAGCTTCATCTATCGATAATCTTTGTTTTTCAATATTTCTTCATGGTACCCTATGAGTCGTTCAAAATTTTTTTTTCATATTTTCCACTTCATTTTCTGTACTATTAGGTTTGAAAAAAAATTATGGATAATAATTTGTAGGAAATGTTCCATTGGATAACTTTGCACTCCTGATAATTTTCGATTTTTCCATTTGTTTTCGATATACAGGGTGTTTCATAATTGAATGCTGATCCTAAAGGGCGATGATCCTTGGATGATTTCAAAGAGAAAAGTTCATATCAACATATGTCCTAAACCTCTTAGTTATTGAGCTACAGGGTGATGAAATTTCAAGAAAAAAATGAGTTTTTCATCATAATTTTTTATCACTCTTAGATATTATTATGATATCTTGTATACACCTTTGCATTATTAAGGAGCATTTTTTCACGTGGAAGATATTTGAAAATTCTCATCAGTGGCGTTCGTACGGGGTTTGAACTGACAATTTTTGAATAAAAAAATAGTACGCCACTGATTTTTCTGAGAACCAGATTTTTTTTCAATTCTTATTCATTTTGGAGCGAATTGGGTTCCTAGACTTACTTTCATACAACGTATCGATTTCGCGTAAAAAAATAAAAACCAAAGAATTATGTTCCTTCAGTTATTGGATATTGTTTTTGGTAATTCAGTAGACACCCACTATAAGTGGAAACACATTTTGTTTTGGAACGAAAATCAAACTTTTACTTTTACCAGTGATGTCCTTGTAGACCTGATATTGAATGTTTAGTTTAAAAAAACGCTGTACGCTTCTGATTTCAACACCCTGTAGCTCAAAAACTAAGAGGTTCAGGACATATGTTGATATGAACTTCTCTCCTTAAAATCATCCAAGGATCATCGCCATTTAGGATCCGCATTCAATTATGAAACACCCTGTATATTGAATTGAAAGGATTTCAAATTTTGATGTTTTGATTTCCATTTGTTTTTCCATATTCCAATGAATGAACGAAAAAATGGTAAAATAATAATTTGTTGCGTCATCAAAGAGGTATACGGTGCATTTTTCAAATTTGGATTTAGTCTATTGGTTCAGGAGATATGTCGTTTTAAAGCGAACCGTGTGTTTCGGAAAATCTCCTTGAAAAACCCACTTGGAATTTTCCGACCCTGCTCAATTTCAATAGGCTTCGTCTCTCCCTGATAGAGTTTTTTTTTAACTCGAAATATTTAGTTTCAAAACCTCGTACCTCGCTTATATGCAAAAAGTTCTGAGTAAAAGTTAAGTTATGACTGACTATAGTTCGAATATCATCAAGAGTACAGTCGTTTGTAGAATTCAGAGAACAAAACAAATGATTCATTCATTATCATCAAATTTTATCTCAATTATATAACATATATATAACTATATATCCTTTTCGAGTAATCAAACGTAAATCACATTATATATAGTAGTTTCATTTGTAATATTCAGTGAGATACATTATAGTTATTTATGTATTAAGGGAATTATGAGGGCCTTAATTACCGATGGCAAAGTTTGCGTCCCGAGGGCCTCTGGCCCGAGGGACAGCAATTGCCAGAGGTTATTGAGGCTCAGTAATTCCCGTGATACATAGATAATTTTATTTCTGACTGATTTCATTCATTAGATACCTTCCCGATTGGAAGTTAGACATGTTTTTCCGTATAGTTTCAATGTCATCAGAACGTCAGATGATGATCTTGACTACCGCGAATAGGAGATTCCTTATTGCTACGTTATTGCGTGGTTGTTGCTATGCATTTCTTATTTAATTTTAGCTAGAGGGAATTATAGCATATATAACATCCCAAGGGAGTTATGACCCTCATTATAGATATCGTAACTATGACGATATAAGCTTATAATGTCACTGTCAGGAATAAAAGAATATACTGATGGGAATAATGTATTCTGGTGAAATAATGGAATTCATATACGAGTACATTATTGCGATCAATTGAAAATGCTACTGAAATGTCTGCCCGAGGTAATACAACAGAATTTTGAACGAACCACCTGATTGCATTTCGCTTTCATGTATATCTACCTAGCAATGACTCTGTTATTTCATCGTTTTATTATAATTTGGGAATGTGCAATCAGAATATCGTACTAAAAATAGTAATTCGCAGTGCAGTAAATTTGCTACCACTCGAAATAGAATGTGAAATTTCTCTCAACACCACTGAAATGGAATGTAATATGAGCTGAGTACGTTTGATTTCAATTCCTGGATGGAACTGGATAATAAAAACAACTGTTCTGCATATAAAACAGCCACTGTGAAATCCTCCTTATTTTGACATTTATGATCACAAAATTGAATTCAAACGATGTTCTTTACTACCTCAATGATACTTGGATTTGTCCAAATTCTTTATTCAAGGTCGATTATTGAGTCTGTGTGAGACAGTGAATAGTTTAATTCGGATCACATTCTGATAATCAGAAATTCGTTAATTGAGTCAATAGTTTCTTCATTAAATGTGGTCTCTTTATTATCTGTCTTCGTATTAGTACCATCCTAATGCACCTATTCAGATCAATCTGGAATTCAATGGGTGCCAGGGCATAAGGGAATTGAAGGCAATGAAGCAGCTGACGCTCTTGCCAGGCAAGGGTCTGCGGCGTTGTTTATGGGACCGGAACCTGTGTTTGGTATCCCCAAAACCTCAATACGCGGCTGGCTGGCAAGGTGTATGCAAGAAAGACATCAAGCATACTGGAACAATGTTCCAGGACAAAGACACAGTAAACTGATGGTTGGAACACTGTCCAAAACAGTGACTAACGACATTCTGAGCCTAAACAGAAGTCAGATCAAACAAGTGGCATCTATACAGACGGACCCATATGCAGACTATGCAATGATGAGGAGGAACCGCCGCTCATGTGATATTGGAGTGCGAAGCACTAGCGCGTTGGAGATACAACCTTCTGGGAGCAGTATACTCTCAAGAGGCATTTTCAAAGAATGATTTGATGAAGAGGCTGCTGAACCTTATCAAGGTAGCGAACTTGTTCACCTAAGTCAACAGCATGATCAGGAATACAATAGGCCCAAAGGCTGCAGTGTTTTGGGCTTCGAACCCTGACTGATCATTCTGCTATTAATCAATCAATCAATCTGGAATTCGAAATATAATACGATTAGTTATTTCCCAACTTCCCTTTTTCACAACAGCTTGTTCCACTTCACTCCACACCTCTTCAATTAACCATTTTCATGTTCCAACACATCAAGAATGATGGAGGAGAAGCGATTTGATTCATTTTAGTGGGCATTCCAGATTGGAAAAAGTAACTAACTAACTAAAAATTTGTCATCTGAAATCCAAAGTCTTTATATTTTATTTCCGATGAGTTTAGTTGATAATGACGAACTATATTTCCACATTAGAAGTTGATTTTACTTGTTACTAACTAAGATTTATCATCAAAATTTCAGGAATATTAAAAACATTCATTCGTTTGACCATCATACCACCATCATCTACATATTTTCAAATGAAACTTGAAAAAACGATGCACTATATTGTTACAATAGAAGTTGATTTTACTTGTTAGGAACTTATGTTTATCTTGAATTTGAGGAACATTATTGCTATTAACGTAAACAAGGCCGATATGTAATGAATAACCGATGAGGTTGAGTAGTGATCGCCGTTCAAGGAATCTGCTTGCATTCTTCTGAACGGAGACAACAGCATTGCTTCTTGCTCAGTTGATATAGACAAAACATGGTATTCACAACTGAAATCTGGTAATGAAAATGGTAAATTCAAGATTAATTTATGAAAACATCCTGTAACTCATTTGATTGCCAACGTCACCAATTGTCACTGAGAACTGAAAAGTTTCAAGACAAGAATTTGCTATTCAAATAACCATTTTTCATGCTGGAAACTAGAGCAGATTCGGTCCCGAAACGTCCAAAGCTTAGTGAAAATTTGATATTTTTCCAATATACCTTTATTTCTCTTCCCCAAAACTTTTTCAATACAAATTGTCACTGACAAGCTAGTTAATTTTTTTTGTTAGGCTCTCTGATAGGAAAATTCTTTAAATGCAGTGACATTCTGGGACAAATCATCTGATTTGTCCTTACTTCACAAATATTGAAATAATATTCATTTTTATAGAAACGAGGAGAGAAAATCCCAAAAAATCTGGAATAACCAATATTTACGTTTTAGTTTCTTGAGGTTATGCCACAGATGCTGTCGCTGTCATTTCAGAAACCACCAAAATTCGTCAACCATCTCTGTACATAGATGGAATGGTTCCATAATAGTTATTTAACCAACTAGTGTAGGTATTTATGATCGAGATATTTTAACGTGCGAGCGAAGCGAGCGCGTTAATGTTCGAGATCATTAATCGCCTTTTAATATACAAGTTGGCTACGAAATTTTTCCGTCGAATATATTTCTCATTTCTCCTGCAATGAAGGAAACTTGGTTCGCGAATTCATCATTCACCCGGTAACTGCTAAGAATCACCCAGTAGCCTTGTTGCTGACAGTAGTGACATTTGACATTTGTCGAAATGATCAACATAGAAAATGAATTCCTTGTGATAAAAAACAGGGATTAAAATCGTGTCAGAGACTTTGAAAGGCGAATCCGTTATCGGAAATCTTCGATGAAATCCATATTTTCGATTTAAATGCAGATTCCCTAAGTTATATAGCATAAACAATGAATGCACGCGGTGTATGTTTGGTTTAAAGTGTGTGTGTTTAAAGTGTTTTTAACCGCCAGCTTAGTTGCAAAGCAACCCTCGAAAGTCAGAGACTTGTGTGAGTTAAGAAGACGGGGACCTTAGCTTTTTAAGTGTCATCCGAAGCACGTTGCCTATAAAACAATCGTGCATTAAAAGACAAATCGTTTATCAATAGGGGTCATTAATGAACGATTTCATATACATTAAACTCAGTCGTTAATACGAGGTCGACGGAAAAGAATATATTATAAGAACACAGTTGTCGGAGCCGCCGTTGAATAAAAGAACGTCCCTTACCTGTTGAACTTTGAGCTGGTCGTCTGGTTCTATGACATCTCGTTCGATGCATTGAAAATCCCATATACGCCGCAATTTTTTTCTACATCTGCTTACATAATTCTTCTAAATAGACAAAGTTTGCCATGAGTGGTGTCCGAAATGCAATCTCTTTGCTAGCTGAACTTCTCATGGTTATTCATGAAGAATACATTTCGGTCAAGATAAAGTACGCAGCGACAAAGGATTAAAAAATTCCAGCAGTATTTCACATGCAAATGTGCCAGGGCCTCAAAAGCAGTTACCACGGTTACTCGGAGAATTCTATGTGTGGAATTATGGTAATCTTGGTAATGGAGTTTGACAGAGAATACGCGAATCATTATGAATTTGTGATGAGTTATAAACTGTTCTAGTATGAGGAGAGTTGTTTGCTATTGAATTCAAGATGATGTTTTCTTTGTTGAATTGAATCCAGTTTCATTTGATTCGACTATACAAATTGGATGATCACTCTCAATGTCTAGGGAATTTGAGAGATATATGGATATAACTGAATGGAAACAGAGCTAATTGTGAAATTATATCACAATGTTGAGTTGGGTCGTATGGCACCCGAATAAAATATTTGCTACATTCCTCTTTTATATTGATCTTTCCATATTTGATTAGTATCTGATTCAATCAATAAGAAATAAAATACTTATTAATGTACCAAGCAGCTAACAACCATTATGCATCTTATGATTTCCTTTCGTGCAATAAATACTCTACCACTATGTGGTGAATTTCCCCAGAAGATCAAACCGTAACTGAGTGCCGACGATACTAGTCCATGGTATGCCATTCTGAGAACATCAAAAAATAAAGTGCCCTTCAGCTGTCTGATAATGAAATTAATACCGCTCAATTATTTTACCAGAGTCTCAATATGATCTCTCTAACTCAACATTCCATCAATTATCAAGTTTCTCAAAGTATTTCAAAAAAGTACACAAGATTTTATTTTATTTTTTAGATTCCATACATTTTTCGTAAATGCCAATTCATACTCTTTTCTTGAAATTTCCGTAAACAAATCCAACGATCTCAGCTTTATCCATTATCTCTGTCTCTGGCGGTGTATTTATCAAAATCGTCACATCTCGGTATATACATCGTATCATCTATTATGAATGGTTGGAATAATATTTGATGGAAAATGCGATTTCTATCAAAAGCACCAATGAGAACTACCCTGAAGAATTTGAAAAACTTCTTCTGACAGTTGTGACAACTATTCAAAGCTGAACAGCAGCCAATTCAGGTTTGGTCAATTTTTGTTGATTCTTTATGGAAATGTATGTGATGTTGGCAAAGTGCCGTGAGAAAAAATATTTCTCACAGTATGAGCAATACATGGTTTTGAAACTAAGTAAGCTATGGGAAATGCACTACTTTTTATAGCAGTAGTAGGAAAACTTCTTATCCATCGACCTCTTGTCTGATCAAGAAATGAAAATATTCATGAAGTAGGTACGTATCGTTTTTCCCATCTTTTTATGGAACGAAAATAGGTTGGATATATAAGAAATCTCTTCGGCAAATCTTAACATGTCAACAAAAATTGTTTGAAGGAAGTTGGATGGAAATCAATTTGCATATAGAATGCCTCAAATATTTGGCATGTAAGCGTCAGTCTCCCGAAGAAACTGTGTCCTACTGATAAAGTATCCCTTCAGAATAGAATATTACTATTATGTACAGTGGCGGATCTACGATTTCTGGAGCCCTAAGCTCAATGATCCTGAGGGCCCTTGTGGCCTGTATCCTCATTCCTTTTCCTGTTTTATATCCCATTGATTTTTTCAATAATTTCAATACTATCTAATATTGTCCACCCAAAATCGAACGAAAACAAAACTGAATATTCGATGATCTAAATATAAATTTTTTTTCTCCATGATCTTGTTCCCACGAGAAGAGATATCCTATATTGTTCAGAGAAAATCGTGAACCAAAAGAAATAAAGGTAGGGCTTGGTGATGAAAATGAAAATGCAATATATATCAAAAACAAATCGAATAATCAGAGCATAAAATAGAATAAACGTAACTATAACACTGACTATAGGATGAAATACCCACAAAATAAAATGTTTTCACTGGTAATACCACTAGAGATCAAATTATTTCCGGAAATTTTCTCGAGCTCATGGAGAATTATTCCGAATCAGAGAAGAAGAGGAAATTCCGAAAATTCAATATAAATGAATAATCCACTTCCTCGATTAACCTACAGATGTTGACTGTATTTGACATGGAAACAATCATCACTTTTGGTTTTGAACTATAAGCAATTATTGATGAATTATTGCAAAACTTGAACCAAAGTATAGTAGGATTAGTAGTTTCCCCTCATTGCCGAACCACCTTTGCCTAAACAGTCAAATCACAAAACAATAAAAAATCTATAATTATCTGTTCTGTGTTGAGATCACAAAATAATGACTTGTCAACTATCGTTGTCACAGTAAACACCTCTTACAAGATCGTTGTTTTCCTCAGATTTCAGAAAAATCCCCATTTTCCTCAATTTGAAAAACATTCCCACGAAAACGGAAATCTCTCTCCCACTATTTCAAAGTGATAACGTTCGAAAACCGAACTGAAAGCCGCTTCATGGCTGCAACGCTTCTGGGGGATCCCCGAATGAACACCTTCCAGAGATAGAATCCTGGAGGCTTATCGATTGCGAATGAGGACAATAAGGCCCTTTGTAGACTCTCGCACACACCGATGAACACCATCAGTTGGAGGGCAAAGAAAAATCACCTGGCCGTGAAGACAAACGAACAACCGGAAAGAGAGCTTCGGATGGCGTTGCATTTTGCAACATCAGAAAATGACGGGATATAACGTGTGAGTTTCAGTAGGAGAGATAAAATGTCCGGACGAATCTGGTTCATTGACATATGAATCGGATTATTATAAGAAAATTTATACCCTGTGGGTGATAAATGCGAATAATCAAACATCATATCTCGCAGTCACTAATCCGAGTGTATAATCTCTACCCAGAGTAACAATTTTGGATCAATTGCACTAACTCTCTCGCACATATACTATCCCACTACCCCATTCTATCACTTTCCCTCACTTTCAATCTATCATTCTCACATTATCTCACTCTCATACTATCTTACTATCTCAGGTTCTAACTATCTCAACCTCTTACTCTCTCACCCTCCTACTCTCCTTCTCTCTAACACTCTCACTCTCTTACTCTCTTATTCTCTTACTCTCTCACTCTCTTACTCTCTTACTCTCTTACTCTCTTACTCTCTTACTCTCTTACTCTCTTACTCTCTTACTCTCTTACTCTCTTACTCTCTTACTCTCTTACTCTCTTACTCTCTTACTCTCTTACTCTCTTACTCTCTTACTCTCTTACTCTCTTACTCTCTTACTCTCTTACTCTCTTACTCTCTTACTCTCTTACTCTTTTACTCTCTCACTCTCTTACTCTCTTACCCTTTTACCCTTTTATCTCCATACTCTTTCACTCTCTCACATTCTTACTCTTGGGGGGAATTTGTTTGGAATTAAAATTAGCTGGCCAATAGAGAATATCAATATATTTCCTAATATTTTTGAAGAGGATCTTTATCTATCTGACATTACTTTCAGTATAATAATGATTACGACAACCCTTACTTACTCTCTCACTCTCTTATTATCATACTCTCTCTCTCACTCTCTCACCCTCTCAATTTCTTACTCTCAGTCCCTCATTCTCTCACTCTCTTACTCTCTCACTCTCTTATTGTCTCACCTCCCTGCCTCACTGTCAGGTCACTGTCTTCTGAAAAATCACCTTTGAAGAGTGAAACTCTTCAGATTATTATCTGCTACGATGAGGCCCTTGAGTTTACCAGACAAAAACTCCAATGTAGAAGGCCAATTAATCTATCTAAGCTCCGCCTATGTGTCGATAATATATCGATGAGTAATTCACTGGCCCCAATCTAGATAGGCGATAATAGACAAAGAGAAAGAGGGCAACAAAGGATAGCTGATCAAAGTGCCTGCACTGTAAATAGCAACGTTAACAGAGAAAAAGAAAAAAGCCAACGCAACGACCCACCAATAAAAATAGATCATCCACGCGACATTCCATGCATTCGGTTGTTTTGCTATATTGAACTGTTTCACGAGATATTGAACAGAAAATGAATAAAAACAGTTAAAAACCGATAAATCAGGAAAAATGGGATGGCAGAAGCGGAGGCAACTATCGAACCGACCATAACCGATGAAAAACGGCATGCTGTGGAGCCTCTCACTTCCTTCGGTCTTTCCTGAGAGCGCTAATTTCCCGTTCTACACTTCTACACATTGGACAGAGTCTCTAATGAACTTTATCAGTGATTTACTCCAGCAGAATGCTTGATAATTAACAGATACGCGATACACAAGTTGGCTCTGGGAGGAAAATAATGCCTTAGCAACTCCACGCTCATTACTAACAGATGGAGTTCGGAGGAGGATAGACCCTTCATTAGATACTGCAATTGAAACAAGATTTCTCCGCCCACACTTCTCAGAGTCCAAAATAGTTTTATTCGGAAAACAAAAAATATCATGTGATTCAGATCTAGGTTTCTCTGGAAGTAGAATTTCGAAAAAACTCACAGATCTTTCTCACAAAAATAATTTTTTCTACAAGCGTGCGTGATTCACCCTATACCCGCACGCAGTTTAGTTTGGGAAGTGTCATTTTCCCGCAACAGTACGGGAAAATTTTCCCACACTAGTGCGGGAAATTTTTTCCCGCACTAGTGCGGGAAAACAAAGATATGATATAATCGCTAGTAATATAAGTGGTTGGTGATGGAATATGAAAGTTTAAGATTGTTTGTTGCAGTATTAAGTATGTATGTTTAGAATCATCCATCAAATTGCACTATTTATTGTAAAAATTAAGAAATATTGAGAAATAAAAATGGATTATTATAAAAATCCCCCTATAGATTTGGATTGATCTGACGGGAAACGTCAATTTGTCATGCCAATCAAACCTCAAATAAGTTTGAAATTGTCGAAGTGACAGACACAGCGTTACTGTCATTTTCGATTCAGTGGAAATGCCACAATGTGATCAAAAACTCCTAGCTATAGGGATTTGATACAGATGCGTTAATATCACCTACGAAGTCTTAAGAAAGGTATGAGAAGCTATACACGCGTTTAATTGAATGGTGCAACAATAAAGAAATGAAAAAACCGAATGAAGAATAGGTATTTTTGGCTCATTCCATAGAAGTGTCTGGAACCTAGAGAGCAAACTCCTAATGGGCCTGCTGGCTTCCGGAACGAACCAACATAATGCGTCAAACTGTAAGTTCACAATAGCTATTACTAATAATCACTAGATAGATTATATATCTCTTGTTAGTTGTTCCTATTTGCTTGAATAATCAATTGAACGATTCAATCAATTTCCTACGCTTGTAGAAAAAATATTGTTCCTAACTCATGCGGAAAGTGTCTTTCCCGCACTCGACTGCTTGCCCGAACTCCGCTTCGCGTCGTTCGTGTCAACGGCAGTCACGTGCGGGAAAGAATCACTTTCCGCACTTGTTAGAAAAATTACTATTTTCGAATTGAAGCAAGGAAAATAATAAGACCTACTTCATTAGAAAAATGAGTTCATTATTTGTGAACAGCCTAGTAGTTGTTATTTTACAACATAAGAAATTTGAGAGGGTGAAAAGTGGGGATGCACGATCCCATGTCACTGATTCCTAGCGTCCTCAACGAAGAATGCTGATACTGATTCGTTATAAAATAGTAATACGGGCTTAATTTGCTTATTTGGGATCCTTCTAGGGTGATTCAGAAAGTAGGACACATTTTTTTTACTTCACCTATTTTTGAGCATCATAATAACAATTGTACCATTTCTGTTCCTTCATGTTCCTAGGAAACTCAGATATTCTTCAGACAACCTATTATTTGATAGTATAATAACGAAAATAGGTAGAAACATCAGAGTTAATCGACAAGTTTGAAGAGCTGATTTCATTGATACATCACACTTGGGGTCTATCGGTGATGATTACAGAGATATAGGGTGTTCAAAATCGAGATTTTTCAACTTTAGAATTTGTTTGTGTCGAAACTATTCATTATCTGCCGAAACGACTCACATGTCTCTATCTCAACTTTTGATTTACTATTCACTGATATTCTATCGGAACAGATACAAGGTAATCAGAGTTGTGAATCTTGAACGACAAGTACCTTTGTATAAGAATAATAGATTTCACAATGTTCACTAAAATTAAACCTACATACTGAACACATGAACACATATTTGATGAACACTCATCACAGAACTCGGACAATGTATAAAAACTTTAATCAAATAATAATTCCTGTGAATTTTGTTTGAACTTCTTTGAGTTATTTATGTTTTCTCCTCATGTTGTATTCATGAATAGATATTTGGTTACTGAAAACAAAGATTTTGTAATAATATATATCGTTTCGTGAGATATTGAATGTTCTTTCAGTTCAGTTTTAGGATGACCTTAGGCGATTGTGTGCTATCTGGGATTATACTGAGGTTTCTAGCAGGGAGAGGAGAAGAACCAACAAGAGTTTCTGGACCAAGAAAAACTAAAAAACTGGCCTATGGAGCCTTGAACAAGAAACTCTGAACAGTAAATCTGCAGAGGTTCATAGTCCTCAACCAATCATAAAATATAATTATAGCTAGAGATTGAGCATTTGTAGATGAAAGGCCTGTTAGGTAGTGAGAACGTATATGACTCAATTATGTCAGTCGTGTGGAAATTATCGTGTCTAAGGAATCGTAGGAGATGGCAGGAAACTTCTGACTATATCAACTTCTAGAGGAATACATTTCTATCATACCAAATTGTGACACCCACGTCAATCAATTTTATTGGGAATCACTGATACCAGATCAAGATAATATTCGGTAACCGCGTAAAAGCCGGTCTCAGATTAAATGAAATTTGATATACCTTCTCATTCAACGAAACACAATCGAATTCTGGTGAAAGAAATGAACAGGCAGAGTCGACAGCGTAATCCATCCATTTCTGCTGATAACCATCTCGGATAAAACCAGTGGCAGCTATTCAATGGAGTTAGTGAAGTGCCTCTTCAACGAACATTGATAATGAAAATGTCCATCCGTTGATTAATCCCTCTACATTTCGAAACATACATTAAAATGATTACTTTTTAGACTAGCAATGTGTGTGTCAACTAAACCGTTTCTTTTAGATATATGGCAAGGTTCAAACACAATATGAACATACATGTGGAACTACCTACTTCTATCCCAACATTATCTGTGGGGTTGATCGAGAAAGTAGAATATCCATTTCTCCAAAAATTTGTTTATCTTCTGAAACGCACGAAAGGATAACTCTTCGTGCGTACCTAGGGAGGATAGGGAAAGGAGGTGGAAATTGGCATTTCAATGAACTTTTGGAGATCATAAGTCCTTGAGAATCCCGAAGCTTTGCCGTTTTAAGGTCGATGGCATTTTGTAAAAGTGTTCGAAATATTTAAAGGTTGACAACTAAATGATGTGCTAACTGGGCTTTTTGAGTTCGTCTGACTGGTATTCCTAGTGATATAATGATAGCAGTGACGACTTCTCAAGAACCTTTACCGTGGACATATATACCTAATGAAATGTCGCCGATTTTTCTACGGTGATTCAATGATGTCAAAGAATTAGTGAGTGTGGCTCCACTCAACGGGCGAATGACTTTTTCCTGGATGGAATCTTATAGCATCAGCGTATATTTGGGTGCTGAACCCCATATGTGGAAACAGTATTCCAAAACAGGCAGTATCTGATGTGCTTTGTAGATCATGGAAAGCTGTTGAGGTGTGAAGTAGCTATTCACACGGAATGAAAATCCGACCTGGCATGATTTTTCCATGAAAAAGTATTACTGAGCTCTTTCAATGAATAAAAATATATTGATTATTCCAAATTTTTTGGGATTTTCTCTCCTCGTTTCTTTAAAATGAAAATATGAATATTATTTCAATATACGTGTAGTGTAGTAAGGACAAATCAGATGATTTGCCTCAGAATGTCACTGCGTTCAAAGAATTTTCTATCAGAGAGCCTAAAAGAAAAATTCACTAGCTTGTTAGTGACAATTTGTATTGAAAAATTTTTGGAGAAGAGAAATAAAGGTATATAGAAGAAATATCAAATTTTCACTTATCTTTGGACGTTTCGGGACCGATTCTGCTCCCATTTTCAACATGAAGAGATTTTTTCAATTGCGAAAACGGGAGCAGAATCGGTCCCGCTAGTGAATTTTTCTTTTAGGCTCTCTGATAGGAAAATTCTTTAAACGCAGTGACATTTTGGGGCAAATCATCTGATTTGTCCTTACTACACGTATATTGAAATAATATTCATATTTTTATTTTATAGAAACGAGGAGAGAAAATCCCAAAAACTTTGGAATAATGAATATACCACCTCCTCGATTAACCTACAGACAGTATTTAACAATATATTGGTATCACTCAATTGAATAGTATACAGGGTGCCCCAAAATTAGCCTGCCACACTTCAACAGCGGTTTCTACGACCAAGTATAGGATGAAGAAAAGTTTCAATGAACATGAGTCGAGAAATGTCTCCTAAGGGAGCTAAGGCTTCCTGAAAAGGGGCTCCTGAAGATGATATTTCTTGAATATTGCCGAAACGCCATGTGATGAAATTATGTAATTTGGTACATGATCTAAACTTCCCATGCACAAGGCGGTGAACATAAAATCATTCCAAAGTTTCATTCAGGAGCATTGATTCAATCACATTCCTTATAAGGGAGTTCATCCCAAACTGTCCTTATATTTTATAATCTCTTTATGATATCTCCGATTCATCTGTCGAAATATGGAGTTTTCTTCCTGATAATACTGGATAACCGTTAGAAGCATGACATTCTCCAGAATAGTTTGATAATGTGTCAACCTTTCGACAACTTCTCAACATATGGCTCAACAATAGCTGATCCAGTCACAGAATACTGTTGATCTACTAGCATAGAGTAGAGTTGAGTAGAGTAGAATAGAGAAGTTCATTTGACCATGTTATATACTTACAAATACATCTATGGTAAGTTAAGAACATGTTCCCGAAGAACAATATCAGCTAACAGTTAATCTATGACCTGGAATTATCAGTAGATCAGCTGATTTTGTATTGTATCTGTGGAAATTTGAATGTTTACTAAAGTTGCTAATATTTCGTTAAATCTCTAACAAAACTGTATATATATATATATATATAGAGTTGGCATTGGCATGATACCTAGTTTGATGAAGTGTTCATGGCAATGATCTCGATACCCTAAATTTGCTGGTATTCGAATAGCTTTTTTCTGACATCTGAAAACTGCTAATGCATTCCTTGAATTGTCCCAAATTAATATACCATAAGAAATCACAGAATGAAATAATGCATGATATGATATTTTCAAGACGCTATGATTTGTTATTGCCTCTAATTGTCGCAATACAAACAGGGCTCTGGATAATTTTCTAAGAATATTATCCACATGATGAATCCAATTCAGTGCATTATCAATAATGAGGCCTTAGAATGTAACACTCTTTCCTTCTTGATAATTTGAATTTGATGAAATAATGATTTTTTGGGTTTTTTCTTCATTCAGTTTAAGTTTATTTTGAGTGCACCAGTTTTGAGCTATATTTTGATTTTCAGTTGAAACTTCGCTCAGGTTATAATAATCTTTGCTGAGCAAACAAGAGTTGTATCATCAGCAAATAATACACATTTTGTTGACATGTGATGACATAAGTCATTGATATAAGCAATGAACAGGAACGGTCCAAGGACAGACCCTTGAGGTACGCCATGTTCAACTTGTCTGCATTCCGACTTGATGATATCATTCAACTCTACACACTGGAATCAGTTTGTCAGATAGGAACGAAGCAGGTCTATAGTGATGCCCCTAATACCATAATGATAAAATTTCTCAATCAGTCTGGAGTGCGATACACAATCAAAGGCTTTGGATAAATCACACAGTGACAACGATCTATGTTTACCTTGATCGAAGCTTTTCACTATATCTGTCACGATTTCAAAGGCTGCCTGAGTTGTAGATTTGCTTTTTCGGAAACCATCTTGTGATTCACTGAAGTAAAATCTTGTTTCAAAGTAGGAGTATAGTCTTTCTTTCAAAATTATTTCAATAATTTTACCGATGATTGGTATAATGCTGATTGGTCGATTGTTATCCATACATGATTTGTCGCCTTTTTTATATAAATAGTTGGGATAGCAAACTTCATGAAAAGTTGTACCGTTTGGGTTATTGCATCACCCATTCAACAAATCGCATTCTCCTTCCATGTACAATGTACAGGGTGGGCAAAATTGGGCGTTTTCACCGTCTATCTCAATAACTAGAGGAGTTATCGAAAAACCGATATACATGTTCCGGGTTCGATTTTGGAGAAACCTCGAATGATACAATCAAAATTTCGATATCTTCATTCGTTTTAGAGATACAGGGGGAAATTGAAAATTTGCCGATTTCGATTTTATTTTCTGACTACTTTACGGTGAGAGGTATCAAAAAATTTCGAACGTATATTTATACAGTATGATGCGTGGAATCCATTGGCATCATCAGAAATTTTATACAAGGTGACGTTGAGAAAATACGGCAGCCAATTATGTTTTTTCTAATGGACAACATATTATGATTGTTAATATTTCCATCAATTATTCTTACAGAAGATACGGGGGTGTAACCATAAGAAATGTGACACACTGAATATATTTTTGCGAATATATCTGAAACTGTGGAAGGAAAAAGTAGGGTGATATATATATTTGTAATGAGAACGCCTGGGACTATTCAACTCTGCCAAAATATACGGGGTGTTCCATTAGAAAAAACATAATTGGCTGCCGTATCTTTTCAACGTCACCCTGTATAAAATTTCTGATGATGCCAATGGATTCCACGCATCATACTGTGTAAATATACGTTCGAAATTTTTTGATACCTCTCACCGTAAAGTAGTCAGATAATAAAATCGAAATCGGCAAATTTTCAATTTCCTCCTGTATCTCTAAAACGAATGAAGATATCGAAATTTTCGAGGAAATTTTGATTGTGCCATTCGAGGTTTCTCCAAAATCGAACCCGGTTTTTCGATAACTCCTCTAGTTATTGAGATAGACGGTGAAAACGCGTAATTTTGCCCACCCTGTACATAGATGAAGATTCAAGTTCCAGATCCCAAGAGGAATCCTAGTGGAATAGCCCCCGGTAGAATACATTTTCGGAACCAGACAAACGACGACATAAACTCTGTCCTTTCCAATAAACAAGTATTTACATAGAGAGTTGCCGATCTGCCTCGTTCATGATTAGGA
This sequence comes from Phaedon cochleariae, assembly GCA_918026855.4. Lineage (NCBI taxonomy): Eukaryota > Metazoa > Arthropoda > Insecta > Coleoptera > Chrysomelidae > Phaedon > Phaedon cochleariae. The sequence continues at coordinate 4,906,432 of OU896716.1, read as the reverse complement.
TGGGACAGCGATTGTGAGCTGCAATTACTGCAGATAGATTGTGAACAAGGCTATCAACTAATTGCTTCCTATTCATCGTCTATTCAGGAATTTCATTCCGATTCGTCTCGCCATCGACGAAAAGCCGACTGACGAGCCGGTACCCTGAATTAATTCCATTCCTGCAGGGAATGCATATGGAAAAAATCATGGATTCATGCATTAATGGTATATACTGTCATGAACTGTTAGCCCAAGTTGTGCTCAGAAATAATAATCAGAGAAAGAGCTTCAAAAGTGATGATGATGACTCCTTGGATGAATAATAATAAATATCCCAACACTTGTGCTTACTCTATATTTTTTACAAATGGTTTCATGTTTCTGGAAGCCTATTCTGTCCGAACTCTGATGGTTCGGGCCCAGTGATGGTAAATTTACGAACTTATACCACCTGCACATCCGCCCCTGCTTCATGAGTGGAAATGGAAGATTATATGATCAATAACGATACAGCATAAAAAATGACCTTCAAATGTACCTTCGAATACAAAAAAATCAAAATCTTATGTTTGGAAACGATGTATGACGTTCTGTGTGGAACGCAACTACAAATCAGATGCAGAAAATAGCACCGTAAAACTAGCATCCATTCTGAAACACTGAGCATTTGATATGCGGAAAATAGATGGTAGTGATTACAAGGAGAGTATATCATCAAAACCATATGAAACACTACTGCGAAATTGATGGATTGATTGATTGGTTGATCAATAGCAGAATGATCAGTCAGGGTTCGAAGCCCAAAACACTGCAGCCTTTGGGCCTATTGTATTCCTGATCATGCTGATGACTATGGTGAACAGGTTCGCTACCTTGATGAGGTTTAGCAGCCTCTTCAACAAATCATTCTTTGAAAATGCCTCTTGAGAGTTTACTGCTCCCAGAAGATTGTCTCTCCAACGTGCTAGTGCTTCGCACTCCAATATTACATGAGTGGCAGTTTCCTTCTCCTCATTGCATAGTCTATAGTCTGCATATGGGTTCGTCTGTATAGATGCCCATTTGATGCATATGTTTCCTCAAGGGGCAGTGACCGGTTATTAGTGCCGTCACTTGTTTGATCTGACTTCTGTTTAGGCTCAGAATGTCGTTAGTCACTGTTTTGGACAGTGTTTCAATCATCAGTTTACTGTGTCTTTGTCCTGGAACATTGTTCCAGTATGCCTGATGGCTTCCTTGCATCCACCTTGCCAGCCATCAGCTGCGTATTGAGGTTTTGGGGATACCAAACGCAGGTTCCGGTCCCAAAAACAACGTCGCAGACCCTTGCCTGACAAGAGCGTCAGCTGCTTCATTGCCTTCAATTCCCTTATGCCCTGACACCCATTGAAGAGTTACCTTGTTGTGGTTAGCCAGGGCTTGCAGGCTTTGAAGGCAATCCCAGACCAGTTTCGATCTGATTCTATTGCATGTTAAAGATTGAATGGATGCCTGCCTATCTGAGCATATGAGGATTACTGCGAAATTAGTGCATGAATTATATTTTTCTGAGTATCAGAGACATATTGACCCCTTCAAAGATACCATCTTCAAGGAGGCAAGGGCGGCTTGTGATAGTAAGAGAAAATTATTGCAAGTTATACTCGGCAACTGGAAAATAAGTTCTGTCGCTATGACTTCAGAAGAATATAAACAAATTGTGATACAGACTAAATTAAATACAGAAGGAATTTGTCCATATAGCTGCAGTAGAACTATCTTGGAGAGGCAACGAAGCCACTTTTACCATGTTACATTTATCAAGAAAGGAACTTACAAAAAAGGCTGTTTACCAAACAGAATCGCATATAATCCTTCATTTTGCAACTTTCTCAGAATTTTAAAAAATCCTGGAATGTGTCCTGTGCACAGAGAAAAACAATTCTTTGAATTTAACAAATATTGTTAAATTCAAAGAAATCCGAAGTTTGAATAGGTCCAACAAACAAGCTTGGTTGAATCAAAGTTTCCATTCTTTTGATTTTTCAAATAAGTGATTTTTTTGTATCTATATAATTTATTGAAAATGATATGATTCATAATTTGGAAGAAAGTGTATATTTGTTTGAATCAAAACTATTTCTTTGGATTTATGATCAGAATTATTCATAGTGAATAAGTATAATTTGCATCAAAGAAATGAAAGCTTGAGGGAAACAAGGAAATTATTTGGAAGGAATAAATAATTATTCGTGAAGAATAAATATATGTAAATGAAATTTGTATCAAAGAAATCAGAGCTCGACAGAAACAAGAACATTCTTTGGAAGAAACAAATGATTATTTGTGAAAAATAAATATATGTAAATGTAATTTGATTCAAAGATGTCAATGCTTTAGAAAAACAAGGAAATTGTTTGGAAGAAACAAGCTCAAATAATGGATTCCCTTACCAGAAATAAATTGTAGATTTGAACGAAATCAAAAATTAATAAACTCAAAGAAATAGAATCTTCCTAAGAAGAAATTCATTTCTTAGAAAACAATATTCCTCTTGGAAGGAATTGAGAATTAACAACAAAATTGAACTATAACAAACTTTATTGAATAATAGAAAAAATGTGACAGACACACTGTTTGGGTTCGATACTACAGAAGTAAAGATACATGATGATCCTGAAGCAGGTTGATCGCTGTTATTTGTATCCAACCCCAAATATTTGGCAGGTGGATCATCGGCTCTATCATCCGGTGCATCAGCATCAATAAAAATGGAGTATTCACATCAATGACAGACGTAGCAGATTTCTTATTGCTCTCCTGAAAGTTTAGTATATTTTAATGCGGGAATAGATGAAATATATGCATAACAAGGAAATAAAAATTCCATAACATTGAAGTGCATTGATGATAATTTTTTATGTGAAGAAAAGAGCTGTGATAATTTTTGTTCTAGTGAAAATACTTATACAGGGTATATCTAAATAACACCGAAAAAATTCAAGGGGTGATTACTGAGTTTTAATATTCTCCCGAAGATGCTAACATAGAATCAAAACATTTAACATACTAATCATCATTTGTTTCATGAAAACAAATATTTTGTTTCAAGTGAAGCTGGTGACATTTGAATTAAAGAAATATTTTTTTGACTGCATGGAATCTTCCATTGAAAATCATAGAAGAATTTGAACGCCATTTCACTGGAATATTTCAATATACAGCAGATTATAAAGTATACTTATCTACGAAATATCACACATACCTACCTACCTATTCGTACATCCTTCTATGACCTACCAAATTGCACGGTTTGTCTTTTTGATGGAGATCGTTATGAAAACATCAGATAATCAATAAATCATAAAAAATTTCACGGCATTATTCCGATTTTCAAGTATGAATTACAATTCCTTACCTCTGAAAATTGGGACCAGATGACCCAAATGCCATTCTTCTGAAAAATCCATCACTACACATTAAGAGAATAGTGAAAATCTGTAAATATGCTGTGGAATTAACTATACTAAATCACCACTCTACGATACGACCCGGCGAACCACATCATCAGAGATACAAAACGAATGCGTTATGGCGGGTCTGGTAGTTGTATACGTTTCAGACAGGGTTGCCAGATGGAGCCGGAGAGCTCGTGAACCTTTTATATTATCTGTGTAAGACAAGAAATGTTTATAGTGATGAATCAAAGGATGAAGGTCTAACCCTTGCATGTCATCATCTCCTTAATTTTTCAAGTGTAAAAATAATTTAAAAAATCAACTTGCCGCTGTAAACCTGAAATTATATTATGATGTCAATTAGACATTGTTGAAAAAAGATGACGAATTGACAGATGGTTTTGATGAGAAGTAGGTGCCAGGCGAGTCCAAAGGTGAGGGAAATATAATTCGAAGACCAAAATTAAAGTTTGCTGACTGGACGTTTACCCGTTTTTCAAAAATACTTGATGACCGAGCATTTCAGGTTCAAAATTTTGCTTCAAATTGCGCATCAGTCATGTCCAGAATAGGTATTCAGCTCGAGTAAAGATACAACTTTATGTTGGGTTTGCAGGAGATCCAGCCATAAAACATCAATTCTTGAAATCATGTCAAAAAGCCATTGACGACCCAAAGACAAAAGCGCCTAATTTGTTGTCAGATCTGGCAACCCTGATTTTGGATATTATAGAAACAAGTCACGCCACCGAACTGAACAATAATTAAGACTTTAAGTTTTGGTTTGGTGATTTTTTCAGTCATGGGCATCGTCGATTTTACTTTGGTTGAAGAAAATAGTCAGTCGTTTTTACTTCTTCTGGATCTGGATTCTCATTTTCCCAATCATGCGAACATTCGACTACACAACAAAAACAAGCGCATATAATCAAAGCAATATTTGATTTGGACCAAAAATTACTATATTTTGTTATAAATTGTGCTGTCATTCAAAAGAACAATTCCATAATGTAATTTCAATAAGCATTTATTTGAGATGAATGACACACTCGCTCTGTTCAAATTATATTTTTTAAATACAAATTTTTTGTTTGTGCATGACAACTATATCAATTGTTCATATTTATATCGACATTATTTTTTGCCAACAATGTGATATTTCTGTTCAAAATAATATTTATTTGCTCCAAGTAACATTTATTTCTTCGAAATAAATATATTTTCAACAAATGCTATTGTTTCCCCCAAACAAATGTCATTCAAATGAACCGATGATTTCAAACAAAGAATTTGATTTGGTTTTAAGAAATAACAATTGTTTCTCGCAAATAACATTTATTTCTTGCAAACAAATATAAGTCAAACAAATGAGATTGTTTCACGCAAAGAAACGTTTTTCTCTGTGTGAGATTATACCGGCAACAACTATCAAACAGGGGAATTCTTATCAATGACAGACTTTTCCTGACGGTGAATGGAATGAAGTGGAATAAATATAATAATAATTGGTTTGAGAATTGCCCTGTAGGTATCAATACAATATCAAAATGGACGAAACTATCTGCGAAAAATATAGGATTAGACATTGAAAATGTGAAAATAACAAATCACTCTAATCGCGCCACTGCAGGTAATCAGTAACTACAATCTGGCGTAAGTGAACAACAAACTATGAAAATGACTGTACATGGAAGTTCGAACTCGATGAAGCCGTATCTACATCTCAATGCCAAACATCATCAGAATATAGTGAATACATTAAGTAATGCTCCAAGTACATCAAGTAATAACACCAACTATAACAATACCTTGTATCCAACTGATAAAGGACCTACTAGTCAAAATTTTTATAATTGTATACCATTCATAATGATTGAATCAAGTCTACAGTCTATTGGTAACAAATCATCTATATTTAAAAAAAAATTGTTCTTATTCATAAATCATTCTTCATGATGATAATGAATTGTTCATGGTTATGAAGGATTGTTCATGTGTATAATAAATGCCTTCTTTGCTTCGTGAGATAGTCTAGCAAAATACCACTTTGTTCTGAATATCTCCTCGAAATCCTGTCTTTTATTGTTCACGAAAGTGTGTTGCCGAGGTATTGCTGTACGGCGACAGAATTCAGAACATCGTGATATTACTTATGAGAATATTGTAAAAATTTTTATCTGTAGAGTTACGTTCAGAAGTGTTCAACCGATGTCCAATAGGCCGAATCAACTCACAATTTCTTGAAGTACACTTATGGAAATTCTCATTTCTTTGATAATCATCTTAAATTTCATGGATGTCATCATTTATTGATGTGTTTTGCGGTACCATCACATTCAGAAGGAGCCTCATGGGGGTGACAAAAAAAAGTCATGAAAACGAGACAGAACATCCAGAAGGCAAAAGTCCCTCGGGTTCATGTCTATCGAATTTTCAAGTGTTCGTCACGCACAGAGCACATTAGCTACGTTCGTGGCCATTTTTGCGCTGATTACTTTTCGTTTGTCTGCTCTGACGAGCAAGAGCAATCTCGAAAATGGCGGTGCAGAGACGAGAAGTTCTCACGGAATGATGAAGAATAACGTTTAAGTTATAGTCCAAGAGCCGGCTGCAAATTTCGATCGTCATCTAATTACGAAATGATAAATGTCCCAAAGGCAAAACATTGTTGTTTATAGAACGAAACCTCAAAAAAAAGTCAGATCTATTCCATGCTGCCCTACTGCAGCAATGGAAGCTATGCTTGACCTCCCAGGTAACAAGCTGACGTCATTTGTACGTCATTATCACGTCAGGCCTGACGTCAGGATGACTTCCAAAATGACGTCATAATGACGTTTATATGACCTTCTAAGTCAAAGACGAATGACGTCATTTTCATGTCGTCAAAATGACGTCAAAATGACGACATCCTAATGGCGTCAAAATGACGTGATCTTTACGATTATTTATATCACTGAAATCTTCTGCATGTTTCAGTTCATTTTGTGCTATTTCGAAATTTTCTGTAGGTAAAAAAACATTAGGGTTGTTTCAATATTATCAGAAAAGATGAGATTTTTTTGTATTTGTATTTGTATATGTTCCTTTACCACATTAAATGCAAAATAATATTATAGGTCGGTACTATAAATACCAGTTTCATAAAATGTTCTTTTCATTGGGAACTTATCCCATTCGGATGATGCACTCAAGAGATTTCTCAGAACCCTATGGTATTCCTTCAATGGCGTCCAATTCACATTCTGCTCTTTCGGCATACACCACTTGTCTAAAATAATGACCATGCTGCCATCCTCAAATTCTACTACTTGATATATGAATATGAATAAGTATGACCACCACACCACACAACATAGATAGCCGAATAACATGATAATGATGGCCTTCTATGTATTGTTATTTTGTTGTTATGGTCATCATGGCCGCAACGGCGAAGCGAAAGTGAACGGCTTGGCCACAGCCGTCTTCTGAAAACGGCTGTGGGTTGGCGCTGGCGGTCGACGTTCGCATATCTGCGCAAGGTCCGTGCCGACCAATCAAATACAGTTCCCTACGCACTCTCCCGCTCTGATTTGAATTCGCATTCCGGAATAACAACGTTATAATCTTTTTATGACGTGACATTCGGTCTTATATTTTTAATAGTTATAGGGATATACTTTGCACAGAAGGTATATAATTAACAATCATCTCAGAGACCATCGAAAACACACATCTCGCACAGATTAGAGGAAAAATTATTATGAAGCATAATATATGATGAGTGACATAATAATATTTATGTTATATAACATAACTACTAACGTTTTCATATAACAGAGATGGGAAACTTCTTGATTATGGATTTTCCTTGATGTAGATGACTCAATAAATGATGGTCATAATTAGTCATGAAAATGACCATCAGATGACGTCATATTGACGACATATCAAGGACGTCTATATAACGTCATATTAAGTACGTCAAAATGACGTCATTTTGAGGTCATATGACGTCAATGACCAAAAATGACCATATATTGACGTACAAATGACGTCAGCTTGTTACCTGGGCTACTACGCTTGCATATTTTTATCAAGAGGACTGCAGCTCTCAGAATTTGCAACCAAACCATCGGACATAATGCCAGCCAGGCTCAGTTTCGATCATACCTTTGAAGTGGTTATAAAAAACCGCCCTAGGTACGGTTCCGCTGAGCCTCAGCTGGACAGAGGGTACCTTGTTTGGTACACCGATGGTTCGAAAATGGAAGAAGGGGTAGGCGCGGGTGTATATGGACCCGGATGTAGGCTATTTGAAGCCTTAGGTCACTCCTCCACTATCTTTCAAGCTGAAATACATGCCATCAACCTTTGCGCCCAAATGTGCCTGAGCAGAGGTCTGAGGGGTGCCAAGCCGCACTAAAAGCCCTAAAATCATTCGTTTTCACATCAAAAATCACATGGCACTGCTTTGAAACACTCATGCAACTGGGAAAGGACAACAAAGTCACACTTATGTGGGTTCCAGGGCATAAAGGAATCAAAGGAAATGAGGCAGCTGATCGCCTTGCAAAAAAAGGTGCAGCATCTGCACTTTTTGGTCTTGCGCCTTTTTGTGGAATAAGCAAATGTCACCTAAGAAAAGATCTCAGGAAATGGGAATAAATTGAAAAGTCGTCCTGCTGGAGAGCAACTCCAGGTCAACGACAAGCGAGAAGGTTCATCATATAATCTCCAAAAATTCAAAAAAAATTCCAATACCTACCTCCTGTCCCTATCCTCCTTAGGAACGCACGATGTTCTTTGAACATTATAGGGATTCCCTTTCGTGCGCTCCAATCGATAAAAAAAAAAAAAAAAAAAAAAACCATTCGCAGAACCGAGCCAAAGAGCTACTCAGCCTCAGCAAACCAGAGCTAATGCTTATCACAGGCTTTCTCACAGGACACGGCCCTCTGAGGTACCACCTCAAAAAGATGGGCCTAGCGGAGACTGACACTTGCCGCTTTTGTAACAATGCGACCAAAATCGCGGAACACATACTTTGCTCATGTGAAGTATTAGTCCGCCAAAGGCTGAACCACCTAGAACAGGTCTATCTCGCCCCTGCTGAGGTGGAAAATTCAATCGTCAGGAAAATTATAGGCTTCATCAGAAGTCCAGTTAGAGGACCAAAACTAGATAAGGGTAATCACAATAGATCTTCTAGGTCTCAGTGATCAAGAGGTCTCCCAGCCTATACGACCCATCTACAATCTACAATCTACAATGCTATACGAATTGCAAGGAAGGATAATGAAATAGACCGTTGACGCCAAAACATTCCCAGATAACACGAAGACGACCTGTGTACGTCCATAGGACGTACATCCGGACGTACAAGACATCCTGAAGACGTCCAGTGTCGGTCGAGAAACGTCCATAGGACGTACTGGGGACGTCCGATGTGACAAGAATCCCTTCTCCACCGTGGATCGATCCCGCGACCTTTAGATTATAAGGCAGATGTTCTAACCATAACTCTACATGACACTTTATGAAATATCAGACTTATCTCAGTTCAAAACATGCAAGTAGAAAGAAAACATAATATACATATATTGAGTGCAGAAACACTTCACCAAATGGAATCAGACTGCATGTTCTGATTGGTCAGATATATAGGACAGGACGTAGAATGTGTATATAAATTCATCATTATATCCTTCGAAATCGGCATCCTATAGAGTTTGGGCACACATTATTCACAATAATAATATGCCAATATGGCCAGATTCACTTCAATTTCTCCACATTGGTCACAAAATAAATCACTTGATTCATTGTGACCTATAATCAAATGAATCGGCAAATGTTCGGCAGTCAACACCAAAGGGGCCATATTATTACTCCATTTGATCACATTTGGCAATGTTTCATCATCATTGAAAAATATAATGAATATAAAGTGAATAATAAACATAGAAAATTTCAAGACTAAAAATGTACGTCCCGAAGACGTAGAGGATGGTACGTTCTGAGGACGTCCATATTAGGTTCTTGGACGTAGATACTTGAATCGGACGTGATATGTACGTCCTCAGGACGTCGTGTGCTGTCTGGGTTATGTACTCTTAGCCAACAGAAAATTTCCAACAAAATATGAACAAACAAAACAAACATTATTATAACCAAGGATAGCAAAGGAAAGTCTGTCAGTTTGACATGAAATAATTATAGCAGTAGATGTCAGAACGAACCACTTCAGTTACATATAGCTTGTTCAATTATAATGAATGCTTCGTGGAGTAGTCTAGCAAAATAGCACTCTGTTCTGAAAATATCTCCCAATGCTAACTCAATTGTGTTGCCGTACAGCAATTGAATCGTTCTGACGGACTCGTGGTGTTGCTTGGCAACACAAATTCTTGAACATTGAATATTCAAAACATCGTGATATTTCTTATGAAAATATCTCGTCTCGTCAGGAGATTCAGAAATGTTGAATATAACATATTTCGATACATGAGCCTCCTTAGAATTCGACTTTGATTTATTAATTCCGATAACAACCAGATGTATATTACATGTTTTTTCGCTACTGCAAAAATATATGAAATGGTCTATTGAATGACTACCGGGTACTATTAATGTTCGTATCAGTTAGTAACTTGGATAACAAACCTATTCGGTATGTTTATGGCCAACTTCGATAGCATGAGAAGTTTACACCGACTGTTTTCAATTATGACCGAGTTCGCTGCTCTCCTTCGTTCGATAATTGTTTTTATTGGTGTCATAAAATCGACGATAAGGGTTTTATTGTTGTTTGGAAACAGTGTTAGTTCTAATGAATAAGATAAGAATTCTAGCCAAACAACTATGCAAATACCAGGAAATGTATCCCGTCATTCTTTTATTGGATCAAAGAAATAATATCAAAGAGCTTGATTCAGAAATGATCGAATGAAAAATATACTAGTTGAAAATTACTGGCATAGAGATTTAACAACTTGACCCCAAGTATTCACCGATTTGAATTTGTTTGTTATTTGTTGGTGATATCACAAGTTTATCATTCACATCTCCAATGTATACAGACTGACAAAAAACGCCTCAAACCATATCCCAGGTAGCACATCATATTGGCTGGAACCCGATTTCATATTGGGCCGATATAGATATATCGTACATGTGAAAAATAATATAGTCCAATATGAGAGTATATTGGACAAACAATATTGGAATGATAATATTGATGGAATATTGGTTCAACCTGAGCTAAATATGGATTGTCAGCTACAATATTGGAGCAATATTGGTGTTAAATTCGTTAACAATGTGTTGAAAAACATATCTATGAATGTTATATAATATTGTTTTACGAATGTCGATACAACAACATCGTATACATATTGTTCCCGACATTTACAACCAATATTGCAATTTGAACATTCTCCCCATGTCGATTCTGAAGCGGTTATGCAATATTGTATTTTCAAGTTAAACGGCATATCGGTTGGATATTGTTTTAACAATATTTGAAACATTATATTCACCCATCTTGATTGATATCATTTTATCTATATCATGCGGAAGATATCGTATACAATTTGCTTCTTACATCTATAACCAATATCGCGATTTGAATATTGTCCCCATGTTGATTCTGAAGCGGTTGTGCAATATTGTATATTTGAGTTCGACGGCATATTGGTTGAATATTGTTTCAACAATATTCGAAATATCATATTCACCAATCTTGATTAATATCATTCTATCCATATCATGCGGAAGATATCGTATACATATTGTTTCCAACAATTATAATCAATATAGCAATTTGAACATTCTCCACATATCGATTCTGAAGGAGTTTTCAATGATTCAAATATAAATATCAATAACGGCAATTTAATATGTATCTTATATCGGACATAGAAGAGAAAAACAATATTGTATTTTCAAGTTCAATTGCATATCGGGTGAATAGTTTTCTAGCCATATTCAGAAAATAATATCATCTTATATTGGCTGATATGTGATTCACTATATCATGTAAGCAATATTGTTCACATATTGTTTTGAGAATACATATCGATATCGGAATTTCGATATTTATTCCATATTACGCACTCCTAAACCGATGTCGATAGATGGCGCTATAAATGATTGGTAACGTACTCACATTGCCGATCCGACGAGAGAATTTAAATATTGGCTCTAGACGATTGTGAAGTATTATAACCTGGAGTAGGGGTTAACCGTGATCAACAAGGCGGCTTCCCAAGGGCAAGGCCCTCCCATTGCACTCCGGCTGGGCTGACCTTTGTGATTATTCCTGATGCGAATAACTCGCAAATATTGGTATGAAAATATTCCACCAATATTTTGAAGACAACATAGCTACATAATGATTTTCAATAATGTACCAATATTCCCAACCAATATTGCACCAATATAACTTCACGAATATACCAGCAATATTGGTATGAGAATATTCAACCAATATTTCTGAGACAACATACCTTCATGATGATTTCCAATGATTCACCGATATTTCCATATATTACACCAATATTGCCGAATGTTCACCATTAATTTCTCGCCAATATTGATATTACATTTTGTGTCCGATATTACTCTACGAATATTCAACCAATATTAATATGAGAATATTCTACCCACATTCGGAAACTGATATTGTACCAATATCGCCGAATGTTCACATTTTTTTTCTCGCCAATATTACTTTCACAATATTTTGCCGATATTTTCGTAATATTGCACCGATATTGTCCCAATATATGTGTGCTACTTGGTTAGCGTTGCTATGAATTATCCGATTTTGAAAAACAACAACAACAAGCAAATGAGGAGATTCATCAGATACCTACTATTAGTAGGCTCTGATAATTATTTTTTCGGATTTCACCTGTAACGTCAGCGACTATCAACTTCATTTTCTAATTGACATCATATGTTTTAAAATTATATGTTCTGAATACGATTCATAAAATTCTGAAATGTATCATTCGAAAATGCTCATATGATTTTGAAGTGTCTGTGAAAATGAATAGAAATTTAATAAATCAAAACAACACGCTTTCATGCATAGATGGAGCCATCGCCAACTAAAAAAAATTTAAACAAAACGAAAAAAGTGCGCTGATGAATTATTACACAACATGGAAAACACTGATTGGATGTGCTGATGTTTTTATATGCTTTGTAGTTATCAAAACACTTTTATTATTTTATTTTCAACTTTTTTCTTGTTATTGGCTATCTATGAGAGGATTTTGTTTTAGTTTTTGAATTACTATTCATTTTCTCCTTCGAATTTGTTTGTTGTTGTTGTTAAATTTGTTGTTTGTGATATTCGCATCGCAAATCACAAGTTTATCATTCACATTTTCAATGGATACCGACAAAAAACGACGCCTCCAACCATAGAAATCCGATTTTGAAAAACGAAAAGCAGATGAAAAGATAAATCAGATGAGATTTTTCGTAGAGCACATCGTTGGAAACGCCAATGATGTTAGACCAATCAGAATTGAAAGACAGCAGGCAGGGGTGTAATTTCAGTGAATACCAGGTGGGGACAAGAAACTTAGAAACAAATTTTGTACAGTGTAATTCGTTCTAGGTTTCAAGGTCAAATGCCTTCAAATAAAAAATCAGATTTCTTCCAGAGTAAAAACATTTCTATCACTTTATCATAAATTATTCAGTTCCATGTTCTCAGTCAAAATGAGAAAAATAAGAAGAGCAAGTGGAAAGTATTTTGATTTCCTGAAGGTTTGCCCTAACTTTACGCCCATTTCCGTAATTGAAATGCGTGTGTTCAACCTTACCCATCTGGGTCATCTTGGTGAACGTTCGTTTTAAAGAGTCATTCTCCAGGAAACCAAACTCATTTGCTTTTATCTATTCTCTTTCAGAATATTGTTTTGTGTTATGTAATTTTCCAATGATATTGAAAGAGATAGATCTGAATATACATGATTTCGTTCTGTGATGGGATAAAAGTTTGACAATTCATCTCTACCTGTTGACAGGTTATGAAATGTCACTTTCCAAAAAAATGTTTTTTCTCCGGAAAAAATAGGAACTTTCGTTCCGTTTATATTTATATCCCGTTTATACACTGTTGATGGTGCCAGAGAAAGAACTGCAAGTCGTTTCATATTCCATTCCACTTTGTGGTTCGATACAATTACTACAAGAACACTAACTTCGCAATGTTTTGAAATCAAATCACTGAATTGAAATGACAGATATTTGATATTGAGGATTTTGTGAAAATCTTATCGTTTGTGAAGGTTTTTCATTTGCTATGGATCTCCATCAAGTAACGACAGAGTCAATTGAAGAAAAAAATCAATAATATAGATCCATTGACACCCAATAGACAGGTGTCATCAACTTGTTCATACAATTTGTCAATTAAATTTTAAATAATTTTCCTCACTTCATCTGGCGAGAAGTTCATCATGAGTCATGGCACAGGTAGCTAGCATATACAGATTTTCTGAATGCATCGAAGAATATCTTCTTCATTGAAGGAGTTGCTTGAGGACACTGACTGCATCCCAGAAACTTGGTTTTCTGTATCGAGTCAGGAGCTATTCCACTTCCAGTCTGCTGCTTATGATCTATAAGGCACAGATCTGACCTGTCCTGGAATACTGTTCCCATATTTGGAGTTCAGCACCCAAACATACCCTGAAACTGTTGGATTCTGTCCAAAAAAGGGCAATTCGTCTCGTGGGTGATGCCTCGATCACAAACTCACTCACTTCTCTGGAACACCGCAGAAAAGTTGAAGATCTGACTCTATTTCATGAATATTTTTATGGACGATGCTCTTCTGAAATATCAATGATTGTTCCTCCCTTGGCAGTCTTCGCGAGATTAATCCGTCGAGTTGAGGCTTCGCACCCCTTCGTGGTCACTTTGGAGACCTGCAGAACATCTCTTTCCAAAGACTCGTTCATCCAACGAACAGCGAAGCTCTGAAACACATTGCCAAGGGAGGTGTTCCTCAAGGCATATAATCTCCAGAAATTTGAGAAGAACACCAATTCCATCCTCATTTTCCTTGTTTCTCACATGTTCTCTGAACATTACAAGATATCCCTCTTCGTGGGAACCAGAACATAAAAAAATAACAGGAAATTCATAGTATTCCAGTGTCTTTGACATTTGTTGAAAAACAGAAATTAAGTTGACATCATCTGGTTTTTGTGATATTTTAAAGATATAATTTATTCAGCTATGTGGAAGCTCAATGGTATGCAGAGTGAACAAAACCTGCTACCGTGACAATTTATTCCAGTTTATACACGCACTTGTATATATTAGTCCCTGATTTCTAATTCATCACCCTCTCTCACAAACTTCATCCCTCTTTCTGACATTGTTTGCACGTGCATTAAGAAAAGCGGACCGGGTGAATTCTCTCAAGATATAATTTCTTGAGAGGAGCCTCTAAACTTGATTGCTGATTACTTTCGGCACAATCCATATTGCGTACAATTTTCGGGTTTGTTAGTTAAAATTTATATTGTCAAGATGGAAGGTGGAACTTGGTAAGACGAATCGAAACGTTAATTCCGAAACAGTTGACAGAAGAGATGGAATCCCATGAATTCAAGAAAGTGTATTCGTAGGATTTGGTATTTTTATTGAATTAAAAAAGTGACAGTTGGTATGGTCATTGTCTCGTTGCATATATTGTCTCTGTATGTTTTCTGATACCATTTCTGCATATTTCAGAGCTTCCAGAATATATTTATTTGTAGAGGTGGAGGTTAGGATTCTCATAATTTGTATTCAATATGGCAAATACGGCTCGTTCCTGCAATTATAATATTTGACTTGAATAGGATGATTCACACCCCACAGTAGAATACCATAATATGACATCACAATATGTACTAAAGCATGGTGAACCACGACCATGTGTTCTTATTACATCATGTTAGCTAAATGTTACAGGAGAATCACAATGCTCGCGAGTTCGCTAGATAGTTTGTCAATATGTATTTTCCAAATCAATTCATTAACTATGTGGATTCCTAAATATTCCACAGAGCTATTCAGAGATATAATAAGTGGACTCTAGCTGAAATTTATAGTATCATCGTTTTCTCTTCATCCAAACTGTGTTGAACTGAACTGGTGCTATTATGATGTTGTATCATCCGTCTGATATGTTGTTCACATTGATATTGAATGGAATTAGTCCTGGGAATAACCCCTGAGGCACACCAACGGCTAGTGATCCGACAGATGACACATTTTTGCCATTTCGAATGTACTCTTCGTTCTTCCACTGAGGTATGATTTGATGGCGATCCACAAGGATCAATTTTGGCACCAACATTGTTCCTACTTCATATCAGAGTGATCTCTCGGGAGTAACCACTTGCCCTAATCACAGCATCGCAGATGATAGTACTCTCCATACTGCGTTTTTCCCAGAACTCCTATTTCTTCCCAGGAAACTGAGAATCTACGACGAAGGCAGGTCAACGAGGTTGTCAACAAAGCCTGGGGAACCAACAACCTAGTTGAATTCAACGCCACCAAAACTCAAACCTGCGTTTTCTCTAGGAACATGGGACACATCAGTATGCCTGATATACAATGTGTGGTACATAGATGAAATGGATTTCTTCAATCAAACTGATTCATTTTATCGAAATTGAATTGCTTGATTCCGAAGAAGCCAAAATATCTTTGAATGAAACATCTTGATCTTCTGTGATGACATCATTAAGTTTGTGTTTTCAATAACCTTCTGAAACGAGGAATGTATTAATGTTTTATATCCAGTAGTATCTATGATTTGATTCACTTATCTTTGTTCTTTTTCTTCCACAGGCAAATATCATCAGGTACACAGAGAAAAACAATTCTTTGAATTTAACAAATATTGTTAAATTCAAAGAAATCCGAAGTTTGAATAGGTCCAACAAACAAGCTTGGTTGAATCAAAGTTTCCATTCCTTTGATTTTTCAAATAAGTGATTTGTTTGTATCTATATAATTTATTGAAAATGATATGATTCATAATTTGGAAGAAAGTGTATATTTGTTTGAATCAAAACTATTTCTTTGGATTCATGATCAGAATTATTCATAGTGAATAAGTATAATTTGCATCAAAGAAATGAAAGCTTGAGGGAAACAAGGAAATTATTTGGAATAAATAAATAATTATTTGTTTCAAAGAAATCAGAGCTTGACAGAAACAAGAACATTCTTTGGAAGAAACAAATGATTATTTGTGGAAAATAAATATATGTAAATGTAATTTGATTCAAAGATGTCAATGCTTGAGAAAAACAAGGAAATTGTTTGGAAGAAACAAGTTCAAATAATGGATTCCCTTACCAGAGATAAATTGTAGATTTGAACGAAATCAAAAATTAATAAACTCAAAGAAATAGAATCTTCCTAAGAAGAAATTCATTTCTTTGAAAACAATACTCCTCTTGGAAGGAATTGAGAATTAACAACAAAATTGAACTATAACAAACTTTATTGAATAATAGAAAAAATGTGACAGACACACTGTTTGGGTTCGATACTACAGAAGTCAAGTTACATGATGATCCTGAAGCAGGTTGGTCGCTGTTATTTGTATCCAACCTCAAATATTTGGCAGGTGGATCATCGGCTCTATCATCCGGTGCATCATCATCAATAAAAATGTTTTCGGAAATCACTGGAGTATTCACATCAATGACAGACGTAGCAGATTTCTTATTGCTCTCCTGAAAGTTTAGTATATTTTAATGCGGGAATAGATGAAATATATGCATAACAGGGAAATAAAAATTCCATAACATTGAAGTGCATTGATGACAATTTTTCATATGAAGAAAAGAGCTGTGATAATTTTTGTTCTAGTGATTATGTTATCTATATAGTTACATGATATCTCAAAATACTTATACAGGGTATATCTAAATAACACCTAAAAAATTCAAGGGGTGATTCCTGAGTTTTAATATTCTCCCGAAGATGCTAACATAGAATCAAAACATTTAACATACTAATTATCATTTGTTTCATGGAAACAAATATTTTGTTTCAAGTGAAGCTGGTGACATTTGAATCAAAGAAATATTCATTTGACTGCATGAAATCTTCCATTGAAAATCATAGAAGAATTTGACCGCCATTTCACTGGAATATTTCAATATACAGCAGATTAGAAAGTACCTATACTTATCTACGAAATATCACACAGATACCTACCTACCTATTCGTACATCCTTCTATGACCTACCAAATTGCACGGTTCGTCTTTTTGATGGAGATCGGTATGAAAACATCAGATAATCAACAAATCATAAAAAATTTCACGCCATTATTCCGATTTTCAAGTATGAATTACAATTCCTTACCTCTGAAAATTGGGACCAGATGACCCAAATGCCATTCTTCTGAAAAATCCATCACTACACATTAAGAGAATAGTGAAAATCTGTAAATATGCTGTGGAATTAACTATACTAAATCACCACTGTACGATACGACCCGGCGAACCACATCATCAGAGATACAAAACGAATGCGTTAATGGCGGGTCTGGTAGTTGTATACGTTTCAGACAGGGTTGCCAGATGGAGCCGGAGAGCTCGTGAACCTTTTATATTATCTGTATAAGACAAGGAATTTTTATAGTGATGAATCAAAGGATGAAGGTCTAACCCTTGCATGTCATCATCTCCTTAATTCTTCAAGTGTAAAAATGATTTGAAAAATTAACTTGCCGCTGTAAACCTGGAATTATATTATGATGTCAATTAGACATTGTAGAAAAAATATACGAATTGACAGACGGTTTTGATGAGAAGTAGGTGCCAGGCGAGTCCAAAGGTGAGGGAAATATAATTAAAGTTTGCTGATTGGACGTTTACCCGTTTTTCAAAAATACTTGATGACCGAGCATTTCAGGTTCAAAATTTTGCTTCAAATTGCGTATCAATCATGTCCAGAATAGGTATTCAGCTCGAGTAAAGATACAACTTCATGTTGGGTTTGCAGGAGATCCAGCCATAAAACATCAATCATGTCAAAAAGCCATTGACGACCCAAAGACAAAAGCGCCTTATTTGTTGTCAGATCTGGCAACCCTGATTTTGGATATTATAGAAACAAGTCACGCCACCGAACTGAACAATAATTAAGACTTTAAGTTTTGGTTTGGTGATTTTTTCAGTCATGGGCATCGTCGATTTTACTTTGGTAAAAGAAAATAAGTCAGTTGTTTTTACTTTTTCTGGATCTGGATTCTCATTTTCCCAATCATGCGAACATTCGACTACACAACAAAAACAAGCGCACATAATCAAAGCAATATTTGATTTGGACAAAAAATTACTATATTTTGTTATAAATTGTGCTGTCATTCAAGAGAACAATTCCATAATGTAATTTCAATAAGCGCATTTATTCGAGATGAAAGACACACTCGCTCTGTTCAAATTATATTTTTTAAATACAAATTTTTTGTTTGTGCATGACAACTATATCAATTGTTCATATTTATATCAAAATTATTTTCCGCCAACAATGTGATATTTCTGTTCAAAATAATATTTATTTGCTCCAAGTAACATTTATTTCTTCGAAATAAATATATTTTCAACAAATGCTATTGTTTCACCCAAACAAATGTCATTCAAATGAACCGATGATTTCAAACAAAGAATTTGATTTGGTTTTAAGAAATAACAATTGTTTCTCGCAAATAACATTTATTTCTTGCAAACAAATATAAGTCAAACAAATAAGATTGTTTCACGCAAAGAAACGTTTTTCTCTGTGATACCTATCTAATTTTGTAGCAAGTTCTTCGTAATTGTTATCATTTGTGATTTCTGAAGCCTGGACGAACGTTCTCTGATTCTGATACTACTGAAAGTTACAGAAAGTATACAATCTTTTACAGCTTCTGAAGAAGTCAAAATATCTCCTAATGGGACATTTTTGCTCTGATGATATCATCAAGTTTCTGTTCCCAATAACCTTCTGAAACAAATAATGTATTATTATGCCATGTTCAGCAATATGGATGATTTGATTTACTTACCTTCGTTCCTCAATTTATGGGAGAAATGTCATCAGCAACAGATTATAATTCATGGTTTCAATTGTTATCTTTTTGATTTGTTGCAATAAGGTTCTTCTTGTGATTATTTTGTGAAATAGCAATTTGATGAATGCATAATGAATGTAATCGAGGAGAACTTCAATGTTATTAATATATTATAGTTCTTCTTCTTTCGCCTTTTGGCTTCGATGACACATTTTTTCATGGAATGCAACCTGAAGACATCCATATTTGGCACGATATCTTCTATATCTCCAGGCTGTCACTGAAAGAACTCAACTGGGACAATTAAGGCGCTAAATCTACGCCTGATAATGTTCTCAGGTTGTAAAAAACTCAACGCCCTCTCCAGGCGTTGGACGACACATAGAGGACGACCTTAGGCGATTGTATGCTAACTGGGTAGCAAAATATCAGTCACACATACTTTCTAAGTCAACCTTGAGAAATGTCGAACAACACTTTACCAACACCCGCTCGTCTGTAGGACGGCAAAACTTTGGAAGTCTTTTTCAATGGAGATATTCCCAAGAACCTCTAACACCTCCTGTCCTAGGAACGAACGATGTTCTTCGAACATTATAGGAATTTCCATTCGTGCGCTCCAAGAGATGAAAAAAATATTCAATGAAGTGCTTCTTATACCTTTATGCATTCTTACTCATATATCAACAGGTTGTGAGATACATAGTATCTCAGAATAAGAAAATCTTCCAAGAACTCCAGTCTTGTTACCTGAAGACTGTAAATTTTTTGAACTGAAATTATTTAATGAAGTTATTTCTACTAAGACTTTTAGGAGGACTGGGTGTTTTTTGTTTTATTCGAGAATATACACAGTGAATTGTTAATATTTTAATATCAGATTATGGGATATCCTAAAAAAATCATAAATCCAGTTTCAATTCAAATCAGAGATTCACGGCTTGACTTGATATTCAAGCTACTTGACTTGACTTGACTTGAAATCAAGTCAAGTTCAAGTCAAGCGAAAGTTTTTTAATGTCAAGTCAAGTCAAGTAATTATTTATCAAGTACTTGAAAAATCAAGTAGTTCTATCAAGCTACTTGATTTTCAGCAGTTTTATTGGGTATCTATCTATACAGCGTGACTCACGGTCGATGTTATAGGTTAGACGTTTATGGAGAACGCGACGCGGGATTTTTCTGAAAATTTCGCATGCACAAAAAATTCCTGAAGTTGAAAAATCTCGATTTTTCGCACTCTATATCTCCATAATCATTTCCGCTATACCCCGAGTGTGATGTATCGATGAAATCAACTCTTCAAGGAGAATCTGAAAATGCAATAAAATACAGGGTGTTCAATTCGAAATAACAAAGTGGTTCCTACTTTTCTATAGAAGCGGCAACGTCGTGATTTTGAAAATATATTAGATCGATAGTACCGGTGATGAAATGTGAGATGCGAAATTTTCAGAAAAATCCTGCGTTGCGTTCCTATCATAAACGTGAACGTCTAACCTACCATCGACCGTGAGTCACCCTGTATATAACTGATGAAATGAAAATGGCATCGTAAGACTGACTGCGCGATCGATTCAGTCAGCTCGGATCTCGGGGAACCCCCGTATTTTGTCTAAGCGTGAGCGAGCTTGCAGAAATATACGCCGTGCGACTCGTGCGTATCAAGATCAAGTATTATCAAGTAGCTTGATTTCAAGTCAAGTAATAAATATCTCAAATTCGAGTCAAGTCAAGTACGTAATTTGCCACGAGCTTGATTTTCAAGTCAAGTCAAGTAGTTTGTCAAAATATCAAGCTACTTGACTTGATGAATCTCTGATTCAAATCTTTCGATGGCTGCAGGTTGATAATTGAAAAATTCAAAAACTGCATTGAATGGCATTGAAGTGCTTTCCTCATGATATATGAAAAAATCTATTACATTTGACAGTTCTCTGGCAGCTTTTTATCTTCAAATGACACACCCTGTATATTGCCATTGAAAATTGCGTGCCATCCTATAAGGAATACAATGATAGCATATACTTGGTATTCTTTTATTATTATTACAAAAACAGCAACACTCAATGAAGTATGAATTTCAACTAAAATAGCTTCAATGCGAATCAAAAAATGAATTATAAATCACAGCAAGTGTCCAGGATCATTATGAAATGAGAAGCACTGGCTTCTTGAAACAAAAAAACATGAGCGGAGGCAATATTGAATTTTTATAAGGGTAATTGAGTAACTTTGAAACGAAGTCACAAAATGTTGATTTTTTTGTTATCAATAACCAAGTATACGCTATCGTTGCCAAATTAGGTGACTCGTAATTTCCAATGACAATATTCAGGGGATGCCCTTTGAAAATAAGATGTGGGGAGTAGCTGCCAGTTAACTGTCTTATACAGGATGACATGAAAAAATTCCATTGCATAGTGCCACACAATAGAGGACACTGAAATAAGGAAAAAAGATTCTATGGCATGGGTCCGCAAGGCCATCGGTTAAAAGATACAGGGTGTCAATCATAAAGAAGAAGAATGGAAAAATGTATTGAATACAAGGGCAACAATTTGAACATCTTCTAAAAACTCAATGTTTGTTCTAATTAATCATATTTTTTATCATACCATTGAAATGTAATTGTTGAAGTAAATATCATTGTTTATGAAAAGTTACTTTTGCGCTTTTTGAATAATTTGCGTGAATTGTCGGCTTTTAGATGCATTTGTACTGGAACCATCGCTTCTAGCGACTTGGACAAGATATACCTTTCTTAAGTATAAAAAAAGGGATAACAATTTTTTTCCGTCGAAAATGACATACAGTGTATAGCAAAAAAGTTACGACCAATTCAATTGGGATGGAACCCTGTATGTAGCGCCCTCTATCAGTCATCACAAAACTACTGGTACTGGTACTGGTGGGGGACGTTTCCACGTCAGCAACTAGTCCCCAATGGGACCTTTTTGCCAACCCCAAGTGTTTTCAATGACTGATGTGGTTCGCTCAAGAGAGCTGGCTAACATCCTTTTCAGGCACCGCCCCTCAGCTCTCTTTTCAGAGTTTTTCAGCTGTGTTTTGTAGGCTAGTTATGTACTCACTACCATATGCGCAGTGGCAGGCCTTCTAACTATCATCGTTAACCCCCGAGACCGAGGTCTACTTAAGCAGCTGGCCCGCTCTCAGGCTCAGCTGGTAGTTTTTCTACACCCACCTACATACATGTACTCACTACCATATGCGCAGTGGCAGGCCTGCTAACTATCATCGTTAACCCCCGAGACCGAGGTCTACTTAAGCAGCTGGCCCGCTCTCACGCTCAGCTGGTAGTTTTCCACACCCACCTACATACACCGTCCTACTTCTTCTCTGATGCTCACAACCACATCATCATATCTTTCTGCGTGTTCTGTGTAGGCTTTGTTACTAACTCCATGCGCCACTTTAGGAGCAGCACTGTTAATTGGAACGCAACAGCGAATCGTGCAGGACTATCCCCAGCCGATGCTCCGAAACTTTACAATATTTAATTCGTGAATAAAATATTGAAAAAAGTTCCTTGCCCGTGCTGGAAATCGAACCCACCATCACAAAACTAAGATCATATTTGAATTCAGCATGATGAAAAACCCCTGTATACCATATTTTATCCATTTCTTGCGTCTCTGGCTGAAGATATTCAAAGAAAACCCAAAAAAAAAAAATTAAATTCAACACCAGGTATCTTTCAACCGAAGGCTTTGCGGACCCATGTTCATAGGAACTCTTTATTTCTAATTTTAGTATCCTCTATTGTGCACTATGCAATGTACTTTTTTTTGTGTCACCCTGTATAATGGATTTTTTTATGTCATTAGGAAGCGAGTTAGGAAGGTACTTCAATGCCATTCAATGAAGTTTTAGAATGTTTCAACCATCTTGTCAAAAAAGCGAGATATTGCCTGTATACGATAACTTGAACACCCGGTATAGTCATCGTAATGACGTACTTCACTCGCGACTCTCGTAGAAATAATCAGCTATTCGTGTAGCTTTTCGGTCCACTGCAAGGTGCATTGGATGGATGGTGGTTGAGCTCATGGCTCCAACATGACACGTCGAACAATATAAATACGAAGTGGAATCTCGTAATAATTAGGTGTCAACAAAGCGCCTATTTGCCATTGAAGTTGAACCTTCACCGCTATTGTTGATCATAATGACGACATCCAGGGACGGGCTCAATCCTAGGCGAGTTGGCAAGTTGAGTTTTTTTTTATGTTCTGGTTCCCACGAAGAGGAATATCCTGTAATGTTCAGAGAACATCGTGAGATTCAATAAGGGAAATAAGGTAGGAATTGGTGTTCTTCTTGAATTTCTGGAGGTTTTATGCCTCGGGTACACCTCCCTTGGCAATGTGTTGCAGATCCTCGCTGTTCGTTGCATGAACGAGTCTTTGGAAAGAGATGTTCTGCAGGTCTCCAAATTGACCACGAAGGGGTGCGAAGCCTGAACTCGACGGGTTAATCTCGCGGGGACTGCCAAGGGAGGCACAATTGTTGATATTTCAGAAGAGCATCGTCCATGAAAAATCTATAGAATAAAACCAGATCGACAACTTTTCTACGGTGTTCCAGAGAAGTGACTGAGTTTGTGAGCGAGGTATATCACCCACGAGACGAATTGCCCTTTTTTGGACAGAATCCAACAGTTTCAGGGTATGTTTGGGTGCTGCACTCCAAATATGGAAACAGTATTCCAGGATAGGTCGGATCTGTTTGGAAAAATTCCACAAAAAAACATTTCATGGTCAATAACTGTTTTTTCTGATATCAAACTAGGGATTTCCTACTCTGAACTGAGAATTTTCAACTTCAAAAACATGAAATCTTGATTCTGTAGTAGGATTATCAAAGTTAGATCATGAAGGAAAATTAAATTTCCAGTTCAAACCAGAAACAAATAATCCAACCGCATACTCGAACGTTCGGACTGATAAGAAAATTTTGAGCTTGCATGAGGTTTAAACAATCAAATTCCGAATTTTGAGTTGGAAATAACAATTTTCAATTAGGAACCAGTTACAGAAAATACCTACTCTGTACAAACTCAGGATTATCAACTTCGTACTCAGAATTTCCGACTCGTAGCTCATAGAAAATGAAATTCCTTGTATCCAAGTAATCCCAGTTTCAATTCTGAATCTCGAAATTTCCTACTCCGAGGAGAAAATATCATCTTGTAATTAAATGAAAAGGCAACACAAGAAAACCGCGACGTCCTTCGTATTATTCATTTTTTGTCCAGAAAAATAACTGGAAAGTTTCAAAATGAGTTGGCAAAATTCTCGTCCCTGACGACATCACGAAAATCTCTCACTACCTGCAGGTCTATAATGTACGAAGGCGTGGAATGTGGCGAGAGCTCCTCATTTTTGATTGCACTTTCCAATAAAAAGGCGTAGTGGATCTGGTCTTTTGTTGATCTGAGATCTGTGTCATACACTAAACATTGCTGTTTATCCAAGTTAGCATGGTAAACCTGTATTTAATTCCAACTTATTTTGTCGGAATTTCGACCTGTGCAATGAGGAAGTTAGGAGGCGGCTTGGAGATGTCTAAGCACCCTTGAATTATGATTTAGCCACCCCAAAGAAAATTTTTAAGAATGTAGTCGTTAAATACTTTCAATATCTTCAAATATACCAAGAATATCGATCATAAGGAACTACTGGACACATTTTCGAAGACAGTTTGAATATTGAAACGTTTCCAGAATGTGCTGTAATTGCACCTATTTTCACTGTTTCATAATTCCAATGTCTAGAAGCAAGAAGGGTCGATTTCCCTGATTTTCCACAAGGAGGTAATTTCACATTGAATCTTCCTGGTCTGTATATATTTATATGAAATTTCTCCATTTTCGTTATCAAAACAGTTTTCATTTACCTATATTCCTATCGGAATCTTTTTTCTTTGTTTCTAAATATACAAATTGAACAATGAGTGTTATTTCAATATATTTGTAGTGGGGACGAGTCAGGTAGGTATAGATTGTAGAAAAATGTCACAGTGATGAAAATTAATAGTCTCAGAGACTAACTCTATATATATTAGGTACTGAACAGTGATACCTTGTGTGTTCTTATAGAATACTATGAATATCTGAATCAAACGAGACACAGGAGACATGTAGCAGTCTGTAGTTTTTTTATTTGAAGAGATAAAATTCTGAAATTCACAGGGGGTATATAATAAATGGTAGCGCACTTTTCGAACTTAACGACAATTTTTTTCAACCACCTGTTTGACAAGAAGTGACCCCAACTTTTTTTTTTAAGTCACCCTGTACATTTCTTTTTCTTCTGTGTGTTGATTAAAGTTGCATATTATCAATAGAGACGGAAAATGTATTCAAGAAACGAAAAAGTCGATATGTTGTTAATATGCAATTTTAATCAACTTACAATTGAAGAAGAAAAATTATTGATGCAATCGATTAACTGTCAAACACATAAAACATTTTGTGTAGGTACACCGCCTACTAAGTGGAATAATTATGAAAAAATAGACTGATAGCCCTGTGGATCATCGTATAAAAGGAACAATCTTAGTTTTATTATTTCAAATGGAAAGATCATGTGATAGGTACATGGCGAAAATAAAAGACAGATAGTTTCTGTACGAGTAGCTGAATTCGAAAAAATATGTTCCTATCTTAGATTCCTCAATATCATGAGTTATATTCGAAGGTTTTCATCTTGACTCAAACAAGCTATTGACAGCCTGCAGACATTGATCAGAATATCAAAATATTTTGAATAATATCGGTTTACTAATGATATTCAAATTTCAAAACCTACCAAGTGTCGATATATCATCGAATTCATGTCACAGCCAACTTATTCTTTTTGAATAAAAAGCAATTCAACAGCGAATTAAAAAATTAATGCCACTTGGCGATATATGGTTGGATAGAGAATTTCAAGGCAAAGAAGATAAATTTAAGAAATGTACAGAGTGATATTGAAAAAAAAAAAGTTGGGGTCTTTTCCGGTCAAACAGGTGGTTGCAAAAAATTGTCGCTAAGTTCGTAAAGTGCGCTACCATTTATTATATACCCCCTGTGAATTTCCAAATTTTATCTCTTCAATTAAAAAAACTACAGGCTGCTACATGTCTTCTGCGTCACCCGGTATATAATATCTGAAAAAATCTCGAAAAATGATAATTCACCTACAGAAAAAAAATTCAACGTAAGACACAAACTGTCATAACGAAGGAATATGAAAAATTGAATTTGATGTGGATCAGATAAAGTATTGTTCTTTTTTGGTTTATACATATCATTAGTACCTATATGTACATTTATTACTTGACTTGTCAAATTAATTTGAACAGAGCGTGCCGAAATATCATGCAATTTATAAGTGTACGTTATTAACTGAAGATAATAATAATATAGGTGATTATAATAATTAATAATTGTCGAAATATTTCTCAGTAGGTTATGAAATGTTTCAGTTGATCTGTGTATTGATATGCGAATTAGGATATCTACTGGAGATTCATTGAAAGTGGCAACCCTGCAGCGGACGAGAAGTGTTTGCGGACGAAAAGTTAGTATCTGTGGACGAGAAGTAATTGCCTTCAAAAAAAGTCGGTTTTTCGTTCGGAAATTATTAGAACGTAAAATGTGATTTTTCGTAGAGGTCGACAAGCAATTACTTTTTGATTGCTCTTGAGATCATTTCGTACATAACCAATATGACTTAACGAAACTCAATAAAACAGTTTTGACATAATTATGCGATGAAGTCGTCGGCCTGGAAAAAACTCAATTTTCAGTTTGAAGGCTCTTGACCTAAGAAATTTGCTGCCTGCGGCGCATTTTTCATTGTGCGACAATTATTTCTGGGTTCCTGGGTCCTCTTGTATTCACTGAAATTACGCCCCTGAGCTTGAGGCCCCTCAAAATTAGAGTGCTAGCTTTGCCACTGTGGGGTTGTGACTTCCATGGTATAGAGAGTTGAAATTATCGGAATGAAGATAGCAAACAAGTCGTTCTCCCTCAAATCAAAAATCGACTGCTCCGAGCGTTCTTCCGGATTTTTATTCTGATGCTCTAAAATCGGGGTGTGAAGTTTTCGTTGGACGACCCTGTATAGCATTCAATTATTCCATATCAAAATCCTAATTTCCGTGGACTATATTAGGGATTTCACTCCTCTTGTATAAACAATTCATCAGAACATTCATTCATTCGAAGCTTGCATTGATCAAATAAAACGATTTCATGTAACGAACTGCTAACTAAGTTGATGCATTTAGACGCGCTCTAATACGGACATTTTGCCATTCATAGTTAGTTGTGATTGTTTTAACTATTACGTAGTCAGTTAGGCAAATCAGACTCTACATCGACCCGTAGTATTTTAGTTAGACATTATTTTTCTGCCATCGACGCTCCGCTAGAAACTAGCTTTTTTCATGGTCTGGTTCCCACGAGAAGGGATATCCTGTAATGTTCAGAGAACATCGTGAGAACCAAGGAGAATAAGGTAGGAATTGGTATTCTCCTTAATTTTCTGGAGGCTATATGCCTAGGGGAAAACCTCCCTTGGAAATGTGTTCCAGAGCCTCGCTGTTCGTTGGATAAACGAGTCTTTGGAAAGAGATGTTCTGTAGGTCTCCAAAGTGACCACGAAGGGGTGCGAAGCCTGAAGACAACTAATCTCGTGGGGACTGCCAAGGGAGGAACAATTGTTGATATTCCAGAAGAGCATTGTCCATGAGGATATCTATAAAATAGAGCCAGATCGCTAACTCTTCCACGATGTTCCAGAGAAGTGGTGAGCGAGGCATCACCCACGAGACGATTTGCCCTTTTTGGACAGAATACAACAGTTTCAGAGTATGTTTGGGTGCTGCACTCCAAATATGGAAACAGTATCCCAGGACAGGTCGGATCTGTGCCTTGTAGATCATAAGCAGCTGACTGGAAGTGAAATAGCTTCTGGCCCGAAACAGAAAACCAAGTTTTTGGGATGTAATTTTAGCAATTGATCTCACGTGATTCTCCCAAGAAAGGTTATTGCTGATGGTGATACCAAGCATCGAAATGGATTTCTTCAAAGGTATGGTTACTCCTGAAAAGCGTATGTAAGGCTTTCCTAGAAGGCATGCTTGTGTTTTGTTTGCATTGAAATCTACCAAGTTATTGGATCCCCATTCTGGAATTGTTGCCACATCCATATTTATGTTGTCAACATTTCTCCCTCGTTCGTTTCTGATTTGCCTGGCTGGTATTGGAGCCCTGATAGGGTAGGCTGTATGGAAAGTAAACAATCATCCGCGAAGCTGTGTACTGGATATTGAGTTTCTTCCAACAAATCGTTAATATGGAGTAGAAATAGTGTTTGTGCTAGAATGGATCCTTGCGGAACACCAGTAGTTATGATAAAAGAGTCAGATGAAACTCCGTCGACCACTACATAAAGAGACCTGTTTGAAAGAGAACTAGCTAGCAGAGAACATAGCTCGGGAAGCAATCCATAAGATAAAAGCTTGGCGAGGAGTCCGTGGTGCCAGACTCGATGGATTGCCTTGGAGATATCAATAAGTGGCTCGGCTAAGGTTTCACCATATTTGTCAATAGATTGCTGCCATATATGTGAGACGTAAGCGAGCAGGTCACCAGTTGATCTCTGATGACGGAAGCCATATCGCCTATTGTTGATAATACCTGAATGTTCCATGTATCTCTTGAGCTCGATGTTGATAGTTTGTTCTTCGAATCTGCAGTTGGAATCTTCATTGTATTTCTTGGACACCCTGTATAAACTTTGAATATATTGGTGCTAAAACTGCGACGCAAATTGAATTGGTTCATTTACCTAATACGAAATTCAAATGAATAAATTAATTCTAGAATCATTTGATCTTCAAACACAATTTTGTGAGAAAGTTTCTCACCGAATACCACACGAGGTTGGTTATATCTATAATTTCCCGGAACCATTTCAGAGCTCATGAATTTTTGAAAATTATAACGGGTTGCAGATAATTCAACTTCTAGTCGTATTACAAGTAAAAATATCACCATCTCCTTTCAATTACTGTGGAAGATGGTCAATAATTTTCACCACAACAGAAATGTCTCTGCTATACTTCAACTAGGGAAGTAGCTGTTTACAAGAATTCATTTCCTGTTGACATGTTATAATTGAAATTTAACATATATTCCATTTTTCATCATTTAGTGAACAGTAATTGAAACATTCAAATACCAAATTCACAATGAAACATCATATTTTCATTCAGTTGCAACGATTCTTGTCATCCATTCCATTTCGCAGAAATCAATAACAACTCAATGCATTACCACACTAGTATCGGAATCATTTCCAAATAATTATGTTTCAATCCAACTCAACCCATTGAATATCCAATAATGATTACAAAAAGTGCGCCATACAACAGTCGAATGAACATTATTGGAAAGTATGATCCAGAATTATACGAATATCATTTCGTTATATCCATATTGTCATTGGAATGAAAATTTCGAACATTTCATCACTAATATCTATGTAGGATGATCATGAAAACATTTTGATTTTCTTTCTATGGATCATTTGAGGTTTTTTCCAGAAGTTGATATTTTTCAGAGTGTCTCAGAGTTAGAGCTATATAGTAGTGAATAATATCTTTGAAAGTTCTTACACTGAGTCTCTAAAATCCACTAGAACTTCAGTTTACATATCATGAATCTGTGAATCAAAGAAGTCCACTTCATAATATCTGAATTGAAGATTGTTTTATTAGGATCAAGAGTGACAATTTTGCATTTGCGAAGCTGAGCGTCCAGCGAAGCCGAGGGAAAGCAACATTTTCGAGTCAAACAGAGTCACTTTTGATCCCATTGAAACATGCTATTTTTTCTGTGATATGTGATATGTGAAGTAACCACCGATGTGACTCACTTGACAGATTATTATAATACCATAGATACAAACAATACCTCAGACTACTTTACATTAGAATATTGGTGGAAGATGACTTTACTTTGTTTCAATTCGTGTTGACATGCATCATCAGATACTACCGGCACGATTTCAATAATATACCCAAAACTTGGATGCCGTGGTATATGTATGCAATGCAACAAATTATCCGTATGGTGAGAATATTCTACCTGCATTTACAAATCAGGTTTATTTAATTTACAAGGATGTTCAAATTGTAGTTTCAATATAAATACAATCACAGAGTCACCCATTTGTGTATTCTATTGAATCGATGAATCGATGAATTCATTTGGACAAGGTGTCTGCCCTAATAGTGCCTATAATAGCGAATACCGCGTTAGTGCCAGGTATAGGAGAAAGAAGTAGAAAATATCAGGTTAGTGAGGATATCAAGAATAATAATAGCAGTTATTCATTCCTCACCATAATACACTGTATTTGGCTCGGTAATCAAATGAAAGTAAACAATATCGTTGTGTGAGACAAAATAGTATTGTTGGTCGTGATCATTCGAAAACAAGTCATTCAATCAATCAGTTCCCGAGAATTAATGAAATACAGATCAAGCAAGTATGTGAATCTTGAAGGCTTTCCTGACCGAAAGGAAAACACTTAACTATAATTTTTGGTGCATTTATATCTCCAGCATGGGTCTGAAATGCTAAATATGCCGAAATCGGGAACAAGTCAGGTATGCGTCCCAACCCAAATAACCAACCATACTTTCGAGTTCCTAGGAGTTAGAGTTCAACTTCAGCTCCTAGGAACTGAAAGTGTTGCCAAGCAACATACTTATGTTTGTGTCAGTGATTGAAACGTCAATTCAAGGGCTAATTTTGGTATTAAAATAAACGACGATTGTGTCGGTTACAGAAAAAAGGAACTATGTGAATGAAGAAGTGATGATACACTTCAGGTGGTATTGACAGTTGTATAATGAGATGAAATATCACAAGGTCCGAGGTTTTATAGACTCACCATCAGCAAGAGGAAAAACATATTCCTACAAGCATCGATAAGAATTTGGAATCATAATTTGAATTATATTTCGCTATATTCCATAATCCAAGTTACTATACAGGGTGTCCAGAAAGGTCATGTCCTAAATAATATTAGGGCTGACAGAGTGAACCAAAGAATATCAGTACTTCATGAAGAAAAAAATATCTATCGCACTCTGTTATTCACCTTGAAAGTTTGAATAAAAATGATTTCAAGTATCTACAGTTCTCAACACACCAAATGGACCACTCATAATTTGACTCTATTTCGAAGACCTGTATTTTTTTTTAAAATTGACCGATCCTCATGCGGTTTTCGATATCAGATGTGATGTTTCATCGGCTTCAAAGAGAGCTAGAACAATCTGAAAAAGTCCGCAAAACAAAACTCACACAGGGTGTAAAGTGGAACCATTACACTATGGTCTACATTTCCAATGCTGCCAGAACTCGAGAAATTTTTTTCTGATCAAAAGTCAGTCATATTATGATACACTGGGACCTCATCTCGGGACGTTTTCGTGATTTCTCCTCAATTGGCCATTGGAACAAAAATTCGATTTTTTTTCGAAAGTCTTGCATTTCTTGATTTTTTCCTCTAGAACTCCACTTGAGCTGACTATTGGGAAAAACTGTTCTCATGTTTTATGGAGGATAATAAAAGACGAAAAAAGCACTTTTTTGGATTATACAGGATGATAAGAAACTAGGACAAAATCTCATTTCAGTGAAAAAAATCAAAAATGGTGACTAAAACTATGGCCCATTCGATCCAGTATATTCAGAAACGGCCTTCTCGATATCCATCATTTATATTAGACTACTAACTCGAGATGTTTTCGAAAATTCTCCTCTAAGTGAAATACAGGATGAAATTTTTCAATTCAAACTTGTTTCCTGATATCGATGATTTTCAATATTTATTGCTCAAGTATGAGAAACAGAGAATTGTTGTTCAATATACTGAGTGTTTCACAACTACGATATTACATGAGAAGTCTATCACAAAAAAATTCAATAGAAGTGAAACGCGATGGAAAATAAAATTTGTATCACTTTATATCAACTAAAACTATTCGAAAAGGGTGATAAGAAAATAGGACAATACAGGGTGAAAATTTTCAATTCAAACTTGTTTCCTGATATCGATGATTCTCATCATTTTATCAACGGATTTCCAATATTAAATAATTGCCCAAGTATGAGACACAGAGCATTGTTGTTCAATATATTGAGTGTTCCACAACTTATCTGACAAATTACGAACTCTAGAAAACAATAATGTTAGAAGAATGTGGTGACCAGCATTATCTCCAGATCTGAATTTGATTGAACATGTGTGGAGCCGAATGAAACTTGACCTATCGAGAAGGCGAGGCACCCCAAAATAATGACAACCTTATCCAGAATGGGCGGCAATATCAATAGACTTCATCAACAACCTCATAAAATCTATGCCAAACCGATTTTATGAGGTTTTGTTGAATCGGGGAGGCCTACCAAGTACCTACTGAAATTTAGGATATAGGACTTTCTAGTTGGATCTTCATAATGCTGAAGAATTCAATAATGTCATATTTCGCCAATAGAGCCCTTTTAGAATAGTTTTAGTGGATATAAAGTGTTACAAATTTTATTTTTCATCTCGTTTTACTTCTATAATTTTTTTTTTGTGATAGACTTCTTATGTAATATCGTAGTTGTGGTTGAAATTTGTCAGATAAGTTGTAGAACACTCAGTACATTGAACAACAATACTCTGTGTCTCATACTTGGGCAATAAATATTGGAAACCATCAATATCAGGAAACAAGTTTGAATTGGAAATTTTCATCCTGTATTTCATTTAGAGGCGAATTTTCGAAAATGTCTCGAGTTAATGGTCTAATATAAATAATGGATATCGAGAAGGCCGTTTCTGAATATACTGGATCGAATGGGCCATAGTTTTAGTCACCATTTTTGATTTTTTTCACTGAAATGAGATTTTGTCCTAGTTTCTTATCATCCTGTATAATCCAAAGAAGTGCTTTTTTCGTCTTTCATTATCCTCCATAAAACATTAGAACAGTTCTTCCCAATAGTCATCTCAAAAGGAGTTCTAGAGAAAAAAAACAAGAAATGCAAGACTTTCGAAAAAAAATCGAATTTTTGTTCCAATGGCCAATTGAGGAGAAATCACGAAAACGTCCCGAGATGAGGTCCCAGTGTATCATAATATGACTGACTTTTGATCAGAAAAAAATTTCTCGAGTTCTGGCAGCATTGGAAATGTAGACCATAGTGTAATGGTTCCACTTTACACCCTGTGTGAGTTTTGTTTTGCGGACTTTTTCAGATTGTTCTAGCTCTCTTTGAAGCCGATGAAACATCACATCTGATATCGAAAACCGCATGAAGATCGGTCAATTTTTAAAAAAAATACAGGTCTTCGAAATAGAGTCAAATTATGAGTGGTCCATTTGGTGTGTTGAGAACTGTATTTCAAATGGTTGCCATGGTATCGATGATAATTGGGCAACGAAATTGACTCATACTAATGCTCCTTCCGATATGTGAACGGCTGTTCAGTGATTGTGTTTTATACAGGATGGGACGAGTTTTTTGTCATTCAACGGAAGCCTTTCTGACAGCGGTGACAAATTCGACATGTTGCTGCCACCGTTCGATTCGTTCCTCTTTTTTTTACGAAAATATATTGTAACAAATAGGGTGATTTTTCAAAATATTAATTCCAAAATGTTTGAAGCATGAACGATTTTTTTTTGTTTCATAGTTGTTGAACATAAACTCAGACATGATATTGACTTCAACTAACTTTGACAAATGACCTGATTTCCTTACTGTCACATTTCCGAAAACATAGACAACTATTTGAGAGACGTAAGGAAGCGGTCTCGAGAGTTCCAGTTCCAGTTCCAGTTCCAGTTATAGATTTGGTTCGAGTTCTACATTCTAGTTCTAGTTCTGTTTTTTGAGTGCGAGTCAGAGGAGATCAAATTCTATCGATTGTTAGTTTGTAAAGTTGCCAATGTGCTCGAGCAGAAGTTCGCGCAGAACCCCCTTGCCCTGACTCCCAGGAGTATTAGTTAATTTCATACACATATAGGGTAAGTCAAGTTTCTGTTTGTCTGTTATTCATTGCCAAGAATATGTGTGAGTATATGTTTTGTTCGAAACCCTTTTGAGTATTTTTATTATTCTTACTTTTTGAAGTTCATTCTCTAATGAATCCAGAACACAACTTAGGCAACCCCCGCATACAGTTTGTGACAATGGTATACTCTATTCTAATCGATATTTCGTATCGTTCTAGAGAAATTCGCATTCCAAGATCATACATCCCAACCATTCCAAAGATAATGAAAACTCAATTCATTCAATAACATCATGGTAGTTGCAGTCATTGTCATAACCGACATCGAATCATTTTGATAGTGTTTTATACTTTGGTAACATTATGAATGCCCAGCAAACATTTTGATATGGGGCATCAATGGCCAAATATATTTTTCCCATACCTGCATCAGCGGCCCAGTAAATGGTCCCATATGCGGGACTCACTGCGGCCGGCAGTTGGTCCCAGTGCTGGGTTCCCAGCAAACATATTCAGTTCCCCGGCAAACGGCCAGTACAACATAATCGACACATTGAATTTCCCATAGCAAGCCCAGCATATACATAAATGATGGGACTGTAATGGCCAATTAACGACATTGGTTACATACTATCGAGGTAGGGGAGGGGTAGAGGTTTTAGGGGTCCATTGGATCTGAAAGTTCTAGTACTTTTTTATTTCACAATATAACCCTCTGATCATTCCAGATTACAAGAAAACAATTTTATGAATGACACAATGATATATTATCTTCCTAACATCATTTGTTTATTTAGTGGCATATGAGTTGCATGAGTTTATAACTCGATAATATAGTCTGATGACGTGATAATATGGAGCTTTCCAATTCTCATAATTTTCTTTGCACAGGTATTTCTGTAGCTGAAACTTTATTGTTATTTAGTATGGAGATATATAGGTTCACATAACCTGGAATTACTTTTGATAGCAACAAACGAGTTGAAAATGATAGTTGCTTTTGGAGAAGTATAGCCCACTCCAATTATCATGATCATTAGGTGTATGAAGTTACGAGATACCAAACACATGCATTCAATGATGAAATTCTAAACACTATGTAGGTAGATTGATACTTACACAATATTATTATATTCCAAGAATCTGTCTTTTATCATTATCAATTGAGAATACTACTGCCATCATAAATAACCACCAGGGAAAGGGAGGACCACATTAATTCGACATAAACAAACTAGTACGCGATCACCACTCACGAGAGTCAGCCATCTTAGTCACATTCAATATATTGATCAGCTGATTGTTGATGTAGACGTTCCCAGAACTACCACCAGGGGGACGAGTAGCGAACATGAAATTGGCCAGCAAAGGGCCAGATCTCGTAATTATTCAATTAGTTCCAGATATCTTACCATCACAATCACCATCGTATTTTTAACTGATGGTTACTTGACATAGGAGAATCATCGGCCCATTACCAATACCCCGGCATCGTCACTTTCCCAGACTAGCCTGCACTAGGCCGGACTTCTACCGCTAGTTCAATGTTTGCTGGGTGAGTATGCATATGTATGTACTTTCAAGGTCATTGACTCCGTAACGAAGTACGATAGACATGTTTTTTTATGAAGTACTATTATATTATTTTGATGGCTCACTCTTTATTAGCTTTATCGTTTACGACATGATCTTTCCAGACACCCTGTATATAACATTTTGTGTCATTGGAAAAACTATTCAAGTGAGATCCTGATGATGAAAGATCTCGAAATAGACAATTTGTACTACTATAGGAAATGCAGGGTTCGTGTTTCAAACTGAATTGTTCGAACGTCTCATCACCATCATTTTAATCATCATAATCCAAGATTTCCAAGCAATATATACTTTTAGTGCTACCCGAAATATCTGACTACCATTAGCTGATGATGATGTGATTAATTTGTATTTTAGCCTTTCTTCTTGAAATTTCAGAATGTTTGTACATGATTCGTCATAGGGTTATGACGTGGGTCTAACAAATTTATGACAAAATAACTTGAACTGTGGTATATTGAATGAATGCTTCGGATGATTTCTTCATCCAATTATTGTAATGGAACTTGTAGGATACCTAAGTAGAATAACTTCCTGGAAAGTCACCTTTCTTTAGCATCATCAATATTAAAACGTGAGTAGATTGTTTTGTCATCAAATAAGGAAAGACCCTTTTTTGGGCAAACATGTCGGAACTCCTCTAGAACTCCAACCTTCATTAATAATAGCTGATCACTTTTTCAAATTATCCAACTAAGGGCCACAGGACGTTGGGTCATTAATAAACCCCTAATGGAAAAAGTTTCCTTAGATTTTTGTGCTTTTCAATATGCAATAGCTTCATAAAAAACAGTTCTAATCGATATGTTGTCACAGGGAATAAGCAGGAGCTGAGATTGTTTGGAATTTTGATTGTGAATTATGTAGCTTCATCATTAGAGGGTCTTGTGAACGTTGACTGCGATAAATAGAACTTTCATAGAACAGCCAATGTGCGCCGCAGGCGACGTTTATAAACATATCCTTGGGATATCACAAGAATATATTCTCCCTGTTTTTTTTATCGTCTTTTCATGGACACAACAAAACCATTTTCCAAAGAGTTTTGCGCACGATTGATCGCGGCAAATGAACCATTTCTGATGGGTATAATATAGAAAAATAGTTATTTTTGTATCTAGAGCGCAAAATGCTACTTTGGTGATCGAGATCTGATTTTTTTAACGAGGCGTAGCCGAGTTAAAAAAATAGTCGAGATGACCAAACCATTTCGCGCTCGAGTTGCAAACAACATTTTTTCTACAAACGTCAAAAATATAGTTCTAAAGTAAAAATATGCTTTGCTCGATATAGAAAATGGTGTTGAAACGGCTTAAAATGCCTCCCCTATCCTTCCTAGGTAGGCACAATGTTCCACGAACCTAAAATAAATTTCCTTTCGTGCGCTCCAACAGATAAAACGAAGTTATTGTTGAAAATTCAGAAATAAATGATTTTTTGGATGTTTTCTCGATTTAGGACCATTTAGTTGAAATATAAATATCTCATATATTCTCCATAACAATGCGCGAAGTAGGTACTTCGCGCACTGTTTTACTTCGCACATTGTTTGGTGCAAGATATCATTGTAACATAGGGAACTGAAAAAAAGTGTTACTTCGCAATTTGCTATCAAAGCGCGAACCTTGTCATTTTTTGACGTTCGTAGAAAAAAAATTAAAAAGAGCTTTTCCCGCTGAAGAATCGAACCTAATATACTCTCTTGTGATTTGATTTTTATAATCCTTACACTTTGTCTACTGCGCTATAGGAACCTTATTGATGAATGACATGAATGGAAATATGTCAACTTGCACTTCATCATAGTAGGATAATTATAACACTGAGGCTAGAGAATGATAGGATGAGTCAGGGGAAACATTATAGATATTGATAATTCTGAGAATTTTCTGAACGTTGTCAGAATATTCGTGAAATATTCTGTGCTCTTTGGGATATTATTACAGATTATGGACGACACGTACGTCTGGTCATTTTTGATTAAAATGAATATTACACCTCTTATGTCGTTGCTATGTGTTGACGAAGTCGAAAAATCATAAATTATGTTGAGATTTCTGATTCACATGAATTGATTTTAATTGTGTGTGAAATGGTTATTGAAAAAAATGTCGAGCACCATTATATGAAACTGGAAACCAAATGTATATTGAATATATGCAATAAACCTCTGAAGGCAGGCTATATTATGTCTAGAAATGACATCCACATTATAAAATCATTTTTATTTTTCTAAATATATTTCTCAGTGGGCAAAAAATAGGGAATGCAACAGAAGAACAAAAATACAACTTCCAATCCTTTGTACACCTCTTTGGGAAGTGCATATTATGTCTCAAAAAAACATCCTCATGCCAACATTTTCAAAACATCCCAAGACATCCATTTCGATGCTTGGTATTACAGCAATAACCTTTCTTGGGAATTGCTAAAAGTGCATCCCAAAAACTTGGTTATCTGTTTCGAGCCAGGACCTATTTCACTTCCAGTCTGCTGCTTATGATCTATAAGGCACAGATCCGACCTGTCCTGGAATACTGTTCCCATATTTGGAGTGCAGCACCCAAACATACCCTGAAACTCCTGGATTTTGTCCAAAAAAAGAGCAATTCGTCTCGTCTCACACACTCACTCACTTCTCTGGAACACCGTAGGAAAGTTGGTGATCTGGCTTTATTTTATAGATATTTCCATGGACGATGCTCTTCTGAAATATCAACAATTGTTTCCCCCTTGGCAGTCCCCGCGAGATTAACCCGTCGAGTTGAGGCTTCGCACCCCTTCGCGTGGTTATTTTGGAAACCTGCAGAACATCTCTTTCCAAAGACTCGTTCATCCAACGAACAGCGAGGCTCTGGAACACATCGCCAAGGAAGGTGTTTTCCGAAGCATATAACCTCCAGAAATTTGGGAGGAACACCAATTTCTACCTCATTTCCCTTGGTTCTCACGATGTTCTCTGAACATTACAGAATATCCCTTTTCGTGAGAACCAGAACATAAAAAAAATATCAGGAAAGTTTGTGCTTGCTGGAAGTTATGTGTTTTTCCGTATTCCCATTATTTTGACTTGCGAGATGAAATACACTTTGCGATGTATTCTTTTGTCTGTGATTCGGAAATCAAAAACTCAGTGACACATTCTGAGACAGATATCTTGGTTGCTATAATAAAGTTTGCACTTCCCTTTTTATTGATTCAGTTACTCAGATAACAAATACAAAAAAACTCCATGACTGTGTGGTTTTCGTTTAGTATTCGGTCAACTGTCAAATAACAGACGACAGAATGTCTGAATTACTCTCCCAGATGTACGTTATCCCAGCGATAAAATAAACAGAAAAACATGTCAACGCGTGAACAAAACACAAAACATTCTGATAACTCGAATCATATTTGTGGAAATTCTCTCTGGCTCAAGACAGATTCTGCTGAAACGTCCAAACTAAACAGAAACTGGTCCCAGAAGTTTGGGAAGTTTCGCGATAACTTGTGAGTTAGAGTTGCACTAGATGATTGGAATAGCAGTGGCGTATAAATACTCGTGTCTGTTTTCCTTCATATACTTAACAAGATGGCACCTATTATTATGTGGAAGTTTAAATGGCTACATTTCACAACCACTATCCCCGCCAAGACCACTATATATGCCCGGTATTTCCATCTGCAATACTCTTCCATGGAAATATCATGTCCGATCCATCGCGAAAGCTCTGCATCACAAAAACTCGGATTATTCGTTTCGTGCGTGTATTTATTATTCTTGATGGAACTTTCCAACGTGTTGATAACTAAAAACCATGTTAATCCAATAATATGTCTCCAACAAGATTACTTTCAATTTGACAACAAAATATATTCCGCGTCAAACGGGTTGATTATGGAAAATCCACTGAGCCGTTCACTTGCTGATATTTTGATAGATAACTAGGAGCAAATAATACCTAAACATTCATTGAAAAAAACATTTTCCGTATTGCTATAGATACGTTGATGACGTTATAGTATGTTTTAAACGGAGCCAATAGACAATTAGACAATTTTCACCAATATATTGATACTATTTATCAAAACATCAAATTCACAATGAAAACTCATCTGGTGGATCTTGTTCTGAGGTATATATCGGTCAGACAGGTCGTACGTTCAATCACCGCATTCATGAACATAAGATGAATTTTTTGAAAAGGTAAACAAATTCAACATATATACGCCAAGTATATATCAGAAGGAAACCAGAGTATTGATAATAATCCCGAAATCGTACACGTAGAAAATGAAGGAATAAAACTCTTCATTTTGAATCATCAGGAATCAACAAACTCAAAAATCCTAACATTTTTAGTACTTAATGATCAACTGGATCTCAAAAGTTCAATTCGTTTTCTCAGTAGGTGATAATATGTTTTTGCTATTTACCCTCTCAAGTTAATCCGCTGCACTGTATTTTAATGTAGATATTGCGCCTATTTTCCGAGATTTTCTTATCGTTCGTCAAGTTTTTGCATTTGCCATAGAAAATTATTTATTCAAACTATTACATTAGAGTCTACCTGGAGAATCGAAAACACAGTTCCAAACGAATTAAACAGATTCAATTCATATTTTTCTTTCCTTTTCCTTCGATTTTACAATTTTTCAATATTGGAATTCTAGTGAGGTTCATTATATTTTTCTATCCATGTCAAAATGTCATTAACCACCGGCCACAGCCTGACAGGATACCAAGCACAGGGACACGGGTGCACAGAGAACAAGATTTCTCAGAAAAAGAAGAAGAAGCAGGAAAATTAACAGCTGACTATGTCAGTGTCAGCTGTCTGTCAATAATGATCAGCAATTTGACAAATGAAAATATTGAAAATCAGTGGAACTATTCGGAACTGATAACAATGACAACAGAGGAAGATATATGGAATAATATGCAATCACAAAAAAACCGTTCATTCGCAAATACAAATTTCTGGATTCGTTACACAGGTCGGGTGAGTATCGGTATGAAAAACAATAGGGTTAACAGGAATGGAATGAATCTATCTACAGGATGAATAATAATGGTGAAAAGTTTTATACGAACTCACATGTGCAACACAAAATCACTATACATTAAAACTTTACACTGCCTTTGAATGGAATATGAGAGCACATACTAGGGGATCAGCAAGAGAACCCGGAGAGACACAGGTGAAGAGTATATTCTGAAACCTAGATGATAGAGCATAGATGGTGATCCCTCAGCTGTCTTCTGTATTCATACTTTCCATCAACCTCGGTACAAGGACAGCTCAATCCTAGAATCTCATTGGTCGGAATCCTCAACTATGCCTGCAGGAACGAGCATCCAGAGGCACATGTTTTTGAACTCACAAAAATGCGGAAAAAATGATTCAATCCTAAATGGACACAGGATCAGAATCTACCACCTTTGCCCATGCTACTGAATGAATTTGACTCAAAAATATCCAATAGCAAAAAAGTTATGACCAGGTGAACATTCATCATTTCAACAGCTGAATAATTCATCCAAATTTCATATCATAAGCAAAGGGATGAAAATATTGATGTCTTCAGGGTTGTAATGATGTTCATCTACAACTACGGAGTCATTCATACATTGCTATTTCGATTTTCAACATTTAATGACATTATTTTATAGTGATGAATCGAGTAATAAGAGTAATAATGACAGTAGGATGGCGTAATAATCTGACATCCCATCGTCTTGTCAAATCCAACAAGGTAGGTATTCGTTCTACTAGTTCTACTAAAGAACACCTCTATACATATACTTCTGTTTGTGAAATACACGCAAATTCAAAAGACTCACCTTACATGGCTCTCATAGTTCTACAAATACACGGAAAAGTGATAATTCACTGTTTTTCGTTCTCAACAGTGATTACCATCATGAGTAACCATAACCATAAAATAGGACTTGACACTTGACAGTTGCAGATTAGCTCACACTCATGTGCGGGCCATTCGAATAGATTAGTACAGACCAATCAGAACCATGGAACTTCATTGTTGATAACTAGCGTCTCGAAACAGGGTACTACAATGAATTATAATCATCGCGGAGGAGGGGGGGATGCTACATCGGAATCTGCAATGGTATGATTCATTTGACAACAACTGAAAAGTTAAAATAATTCCTGATGGTGAGATAGACTGATATGTGATTGCACGACTTTTTTCCTGTTAATAATGGTTAGATCCAACATTGTTTACCATATTTTCACAATCAAAATTACTGAAATAAGTTATAAGCTGTTTGAAATTTCTGTCAATAAGTTTTCGATGAAATTAATGAGTATTTCAAATCAGATTTTGTGATTCTGCAGTATAATAACCTTCATTATTTCGAAAGATATATTTCTGAACTCTCAGAGTTGCTTTGATATTTGAATAGTTGTAGATAAAGTTTAGTATTCTACTCGCATATAATGACTATCACCCACTCAGATGATAACAGCCCTCGCCTTTGACTCGTACTGCAACTTCAATCTTCGTGGGTAATAGCCATCATTATGCGCTCGTTGAATAATATACTATTATCAGGGTTTACTATCAGGAAATTTAACTGAAAACAGTCTCAGGTTCTTACAATCTAAATTACGAATATATTTCTCCAATTGCAGTCACTTCAGATCAAGAGTCTGATGTGGAAGCCTTGTAAATATAGTATAATCTTATAACTTTATTAACGATGCTACTCGAAATAATCAGAATAATGAGTGAAAATAATAAAAGAAATGAAGCCCCATAAATTTGTTATATTCTGGTATATACCTCTGCTGCATAAGTATGCGATTATAAACATAAAACATTCAGATTTATTCGCGATCCATTTAGGTTTATGTCTTGTAGCTGAAGTAGGATCCAGTATAAAATTATTTGCAATTCAGATTCTAATCTACATTCTTGAACGGCTATACCTTTTGCATAATTAAATTGACTTTATTTTGAGGAATATCCAAGTTCTGGATTATTTGCAATCAAGGAATGGGTTTGCATGTTTCACAGTGAAATTACATTAGTTTACAGTAGGTGTACCATGGAACTGTTGTGTATACGATACACAGAAAAAAATAATTTGATAGCATTAACAGAACGGGTTCTGTATCGAATTTAACGAAGAATTATTTCAGCGTTACAGAATTTTTTTACCATAAACAGAACCATTGTCACGAAAGATATAGAATGTTGCAGATTTTCTGTTAATTTTACAATAAATTTCTGTAAGTAGTTGTCTCTGATCATATATAATTTCTTTACTATTCACTTATCATTCTACAGTGTGACCCACTTCTAATGGAAACAACCCTGTATCTTAGGTAATCGTTGCATAGAGATCCTGAAATTTGCTGGAGCAAGAGATATACCAAAAATGCACTTTATGACCAAGTGAGGTCATCTTCAGTGATATACACTGCTCGC
The DNA here is from genome assembly GCA_918026855.4 of Phaedon cochleariae. NCBI lineage: Eukaryota > Metazoa > Arthropoda > Insecta > Coleoptera > Chrysomelidae > Phaedon > Phaedon cochleariae. The sequence continues at coordinate 4,862,793 of OU896716.1, read as the reverse complement.
CAACAGCAATGAAACCACCCCAATTTCAGGTAAATGATATTAGGAGTCAAAATAGGTTGAAAATCACTTCGGATTCGGAATCAGGACGCCCAATTCACTAACTATTCATAATTTTTCTGTAAAATTTTCAGTTCAGAAAAATTAATTTTTGTCTCACATCTCATGGAAGCACCCCCGTATCTATTGAGGTAGGGTTCTGAAATTTGCAGGAGGAAGGGGAAGTCCAAAGATAAAGTCAATTACGTAAGGTACGGGGGTGCTTCCGTAAAAAGCGCGACTAAATTTAAAATTTCAGAACTGAAAAATTGTTCAGGAAAATATGAACAGTCACTGGATTGGACGTCCTGATTCCGAATCTGAAGCTATTTTTCACCATTTTTGACTCCTAATATCATTTTCTGGAAATTGGGGTGATTCCATGGCTGTTGGCAAGCAGTGTATATCACTGAAGATTACTCCAGTTGGTCAAATAGTGCATTTTTGGTATTTGTCTCGCTTCAGCGAATTTCAGGATCCTTACCCAACGATTACGTAAGATACAGGGGTGTTTCCATTAGAAGTGGGTCACACTGTATAATATTGATAGAATAGCTAGGTATAAGATTACAGAAAATACTGTTGGTATCAAAGTTTGATCTGTACTATTCATTTTGACATTTTCAAAGATAATTTTATACCAAGAATAGAATCTTCTCTAACACTCATGGAATATTTCGTCAGAATTGACAGAAAATCTTTCTTTGAATATTAAAGTATAAATATCTCATGCGGATACGAATAGTTCTGTAATATTAAAAGATCATGAGTGGAGTCATTCTTTCGAAAGAATGTTCTTTAAATAAAACAAATAGTTCTGTTTCAGTTCAAGAAACGCAAGAAACATTATGTCATTATTCACCAATCAGATTCGTGCTTACGCTCACCTGATATCACCGAACATGATGTGTTGGTCTATTTTCAAATTAGGTTACCATCCCTTATACCGCATAGGGCATTATTCATTTTTTATTTAGTATTGGCAGTGAATTCATCGGTGTTGAATGTTGTTTTCAATTTTCTTTCTGATTGATAGGTATCAAGGTAAGTGTACTTAACCCTATATCAGCTCAGCGAGATTTGGATACTATGGGTACCTACCGATACCTGATTGTGTGATATACATTTATCAATATACAGGGTGTTACATTAATATGAGTATAGGTATGGTTACATCAATATATTGTGACAACAATGAAGGCGAGAAAATAGAAAGAAGTTCCTATAAACTTTTTCTCGTAGTTTTCAAGATAAGAAGTTGATCTATCATCTTAACAAATTCGTTGAAATTAAAGTGGGTGATCTGGTTCAAAGGTCAGAATTTTATGAATTACTCGAAGTGTGTGGGCAAAACGGAATATCTATTACAACAATTACTCATTAGAAATGATTATATATGTAGGAAAAATTATTCAGTTTACTATAAACAATGAAGTCTCTGAAACTTTCGTGGACGAAGAGGCAGTTTTCCAGCATATTGAAGCAAAAGGTTGATTACTTCCGCTTGCATTTCACTTTCTTAAAATTTTTGAGAAGGGTGGATCAAGACACGCCATGGACGGTTGAAACACATTCGACAGAACAAGGAAGATCATACTGCTATGATATTCTCAAGACTTGGAAGCATTATACCAACCCACTTGGATATAGACTGGTATGTTATTTGTTCTCACTTTCATCTTGTTTCAGAGGTTTTAGCTTCTTCACTAATGCGTTTATTTTTTCTGTTAATTATTCTTGTACTATTTCAGGTTGACATTGATTATCAAGAACCGATAAAAGAAAACTCGAATATATTGATGGATTCATGAGAAGATTTTTTACAGAAATCAAATGAAATATTCTCAGAAAAATTCAGAGAAACCTTCAAAATTAATGATATCCAATCAGAAAGTAAGTATTTATCAGGTTAACCAGTTCATCTTCCTCCCTTGAATAACAAATATGACTTAATCAGACAGACTCACTTCCAGAAGGAACAATTGCGGTGACATTCTGGTTCTTACAGCCTACCTCAAGCCGACAGGAAAAAAAGTTATCAAAGATCCGTCAGGAAAGAAGAATGTCTTGAAGTTCACCATAAGGGACTCCCAAAGTTCATTTTTCCTAGTTGGGCCTACTTTGGCAATATCTGTTCTGGTAATGAACAATTCTATACCATTAATAGAACCATTCTGTAAACACAAATAATTAATAGAACCATTATTCAACCTGTACAGAAATATCTTTCGCGATTATGAATATTTCTTTACCATTGAACGAACTATTTCGTTCCGGTTATGATACATTTCCTAGGTACGTACAGAATTCAACAGAACCATTCTTTAACATATAAATAACTATCGTTTGACACAAGGAACACATTCTGTTATACCAATAGAAATTTCTTTATGACTATCGAACAATTCTTTAATGTTTCAGAATTCTAGCGAATTCTTCTTTCCAGTGTACAGAACTATTTGTTGAGACAACGAATAAATTTTTTCACAATGAAAGAAGCTTTTCGTAGAAGTACCGAAATGTCTTTTGATGTTGATGAATCTCATTTGGGGTTTTAAAAGAAATGGATTATGATATTCACAGAAACTTTCATTGGCGCTATAGCAAAAGAAGTTTCTGTAGTATAATTCAAAGATTTTTTTCTTATATTCACCTTGTCATTTCTTTCTGTGTAATAATGAATAATGAATATGAGCAAGCTTTGATGAAGAGAACAGTTAATTTATCTCGATTTTCAGGCTTGTTTCTTCGTTTCGATAAAAACAAGGACAGCCCAAAGTGTATACTATCGAATGACATCATTTTGGAAATAATTAAGTGATCAAATAAGATTTGAGGCTGGGACCCCTTTGAATACCCAATATTCTTCTCATCGAGAGTTAGTCGTTCATGGAAGGTATAGGCAACGAGGCAGAGAAAGAAGCTGCGTTGCCACAGTTCATAAAAATGGTGAAATAAGAAATAATATTTGATAGTGGCTAGAGAGTGAATGTTTTTCAGATCTGAGATGAACGTTGAATGGGTTTCCAATTATAAATATACACTGTTAAGCATGGAAATTGACACAAAACATGAAATAGGAATTATTTATGTATGTCACGAGAACGAAAAACTGTCTATTATGGTCGAGCCTGCCTAATGATAGTCAAGGTCTAGCCTGCCTAATGATAGTCAAGGTCTAGCCGAGGCTATACAGGGTGTATGTAAATAACACCGAAAAAATTCAAGGGGTGATTACTTGTGAGATTTTAGGAAATTGAGTTAATATGAACAAGACGTGTCCTAACTTGCTTCGTTTTCGAAATACAGGGTATCAATATTTCCATGAAGAATCGTTTTTTCATTCAATGCTCAATTGTCTTTTCATCAGTTTCAATGAAAGGTTGTGGTTTTGTTAATAGTAATATGGAGCTTCTTCTGGAGTAATTAGATTCGAAATATCATTTTCAGTGCCGTCAGAGTGGGTAAATTTATCGATTTTTATGGTGAAGTCATTGTACGCCACCGGTTTTTCTCAGTTTCATACTGGAGGACTCAAGTATTTACATTCGGCAATAGTTGATTTCTCATTCGGAAATTAGTTCGTGAAGTAAAATTTTTTGTAGAGGTCGACAAATCAAGTACATTCAACATGGTCAAAAAGCTCTGAGATGAGAAGAAGGAATATCAAAATCACTGATGATTGATTGATTGAGTGGGGGAAGAATTGTCGAAGTCCATACTGCTAGACCGCTGATGTGGGTCCATTGTGTCGCCTCGTGAGTGTGGCATATCCTTTACAGCATTTTGCCACTTCTTCCACTGGAATAATATAGTGTATCCAAAACTCTGCCATCTGAGCTGTGACAGGGCAGTACATTCACATATGATGTGAATGGGAGTTTCGTGATTTTCGCCACATAAACGGCACGTTGGGTCATCAGAAATACCCAGAACGTTCAGATGTCTGTTGAGACAGCAGTGCCCTGTTAGTAAACCAGTCAAAACTCTGCATTGGCTTATTCGCATATTCATCAGGAGGGTTGAAGCGAGACGTTTCGAAGGCTTCTCATTAGAGACCTTCGCTTATCTCATGCCCCTAGACTAGGCCCATTCACGAATAAACCTTTCTGTAAGTAGTTCTCTGAGTTTGCAAAGCCCTGTGCAGAGAGAAACGCTCTCTATGCGTACTATGGCCTCTGGACCCGCAGTACTCATCGGCTCTTTCGTTGCCATCTACTCCACTATGTTCAGGAATCCAAAGTAATTCGATACCTTTTTCTCTTGTTATCAAAATTACTACTAGCTACTTAGAAGAATTTGCTAGTCTTCACGACAATGGTTTGAAGAGAACCTCTACATAACCGATATAAAATAGATAATGCAAACATTTCTGAGTCGACTCATTCCACAAGCATTTCACACATACAGGCTTGAAGGCTCAACAAAAATACTAAACATAGAATCCAGATTGACAGGAAGTGGAGTGTAAACTTGAAGATCAGAACTCTTCAGAACCCCAACACTGAATACTCGATTTTTCATTATTAAGGTATTCAGAAACAAAATTTCGAATGTTGGCGCCTTCAGATTCCTATGTGGACCGCAGAGTCACAAGAAAATCTTGATTGCCATGAAGTGGTGAATTCGCAATTACTTTATCTAGATGAGATTCTTCGTTATCTTGTGGAAAACGAACCTAACCTAACCTATCCACAACTTTGCAGACGAAAGTACTCTCCATATTGCGTTCTCTTCTAGAATTTCCATTCCTTCCTAGGAAACCAAGAACTTACGACGAAGGGATGCCAACGCTGTTAAAGAAGATCTTGCGGAGATTGCAGCCTGGGGAACCAACAACATAATAGAATTCAACGCCACCAAAACTCAAGCCTGTATTTTATATGTAAAGGCAGAACTCAGTATGCCTGATATAACAATGTCTAGTACCACCATTCCCACTATTCTCTCCAAGACCACTATATCTATGCTCGGTATTACCATCAGCAATACTCCCTCATCAGAAAATCATGTTCGATTCTTCGCAAAAGCTGCTTCACAAAAACTCGGATGCTTGTTCCGTGCGAAATTCTACTTTAAACCTCAACAGCTTCTGATAAAAAACAAAGCACAAATAAGGCCGGTTTTGTAATACTGTTCTCATGAATGGGGTTCAGCACCCAAACATTCGCTGATGTTCTTAGATTTCATCCAGGAAAGAGCCATTCGCCTGTTGGGTGATGTCACACTCACCAACTCTTTGACCCATTTAGAACCCCGTAGAAAAGTCGGCGACCTTTCACTGTTCTATAGATACTTTCACGCAAAATGTTACTCAGGAATATCTACAAAAATTCCATCACATGGTATACCAGTCAGAAGAACTCGACAGCCCCGTTAGCACATACTTTCGTCGTCAACTTTGGCAAATGTCGAACAACACTCTATCAAAACTCGTTCGTCTATTGATCGGCGAAGCTTTGGAATTCTTTGCCAATAGAAGTATTCCCAAGAACTTTCATAACCTCCAAAAGTTCAAAAAAAATACCTACCTCCTCTCCCTATTCTCCCTAGGTGCGCTCCAAGAGATAAAAAAACTCATTAATTCATCGTCAACAATTCATACTTCTTGTTTTTATTCACAAGTTGGTATAATTATAGAGTCGTTATGACAAACTTCACGTTGAGAAAGTCATAAGGAAGTCCTAAAACCATCATCACCACTCCAAATGAAGATAATCATACGAAATAGAGGGAGTTTGATAGTTTTCAATGACCCACCCGGTAAACATGAGTTTGAGTTGGGCATATTCCCATCAAGAGTTTCGGAACTCATCACTTCCTCTCGATATCTCGCACACAAGAGTCTCGAGATCATACCCGTGTGTTCACCGAACACGCTCGATCGTTACCTAAGCGGTGGGGAGACCGAGACGTAAGCAGGCAGTCATATCACGTCATATGATACAATCACATACAATGAGTGGGCAGGCAGCTTCTCTCATGCATGCTCATGCTGTCTTTGTTTTTGTAGTACGGGGTGGGCCACCAACAGTTTTCTTGATCACATTTCAACATTTTTTTTTTCGAATAAATAAGAAACATTTGATAGGCATCAAGTGATCTACTGCGACCTTGCAATAATTCGTTATGTCACGACGAGTCCTACATGTAAATAGCGAACCACTCATCGAAAATCATGAAACTATATGTACATATTATATGCTTATGTTTTGTTGGCGAGGACGCTCGTTTTATTCAAATTATTTTCGATAATGTTCATTTGCTTCACTAGAAATTATTATTAGTAGTTATGTAGTACTTAATAGTATAGTATAGTAGCAGCTTTTGTTATTCAAAATGGAACACCTTATATTTTATTACATTTTTCGATTCTTCTAATTGAGCTATAATTTCGTTGATCAAGCTCAAGGTATACGTAGAATGTGAAAAATCGAGATTTTTTTTGTATCGAAACTATACAATACCTATATTGATTTGTCAAAATGGCTTACATGTGTCCCTATCCTAACATTCTATTTACTATCTACTGATGCCATTTAATTGAAACAAATACAGGGTGGATCAGATTTCAGAATTATATAAAAGAAGTACTAGTATGCCTACTAAAAAAATATATATATTGAAATGAACAAAACAAATATATCACATAAAAAAACACACTCTAATATTCAACATAAAATAAAATTCAATCCCACTGGATGTATTTAAAAATATAAACAGTGTGCATGTCACTTCTATAATGGAATATCAACCCGTATATCTAACGTAACTGTTCAATTTTAAGGAGCGATAGATATATATACCAACTATGACCAAAGTGAGGTAATCTTCAGTGAAAAACACTGCTCTGGTCATGGACCCACCAACATATTTCCGGTAAATGATATTAGGAGGCAAGATAGGTTGAAAATCACTTCGGATTCGAAATCAGGACGTAACCCCTGTACCTCGAAACGAAGCAAGTTTAGGACACATGTTTATATGACCTTTATTCATCATATTATATCACAAGGAATCATCCCTTAAATTATTTCGGTGTTATTTAGATACACCCTGTATAGATCATTCTTAAATTATTTCGGTGTTATTTAGATACACCCTGTATAGATCATTCTTAATCCCAATATATATAGTTATTCAACATTTTTCCCATAGCGAAGTTCAGCAAATACCGATGGCGAGAGCACTATGATTATTGATTTGATGTCTACCTATAATATATGTAAAACAAGAAGGCACAACTACTAGTGTTCCGATTCGAATTACATTAAATTGACAAATTTGATTCCAAAATAATTCAGGCACGCGCCAATATTCATAACGTAGTTACTGCTGCCCGTTTACGTTTCCCCACCGCTTAGGGAACGATCGGGCGTGTTCGGTGAACACACGGGTATGATCTCGAGACTCAAGTATCTCGCACTTGCCTCAAAAATGAAAAAATGCAAGATCGTAAACACCCCATATAGTATGAAGGGGAACTGCGTGATGTGAGTGAGATTCTGGGAGAGCAAGCTATTATTGATCAAACGGATCACGTGCCTGGGTCAATCGGTTTTTCATAGATATGACGAACGAGAGCTCAAAGGGAGGTAATGTTGTGTGGGGGATTGAAAACATGGAAGATTGAGTCGTGAAGATTTATAGCACCATCTGCTCTTATATGGAGGGTCGTAGATGACCTGCGAAATTTGCAGATATTATATTTGTAGGCTATAACGACATTGAGGAATTCATTGGTTCGCTACACAGTGAAAAATAGTAATGCGTGTAATAATTCCGGAGAATACTGTAAATATACATTTTGCTGGCGTGTTGTAGTGGGTTTATACAGCAAACAAGTTGTCATGAGAATTGCAATGAAATAATTCATGAAATATGATCCATGAATTGATGGAATGGTCCAATCACACCAGTGACAAAAATCCGATGTGACCAATTAGATCATGCCTGTTTGACAATCACTTTTTTTTACACCTATAACACAAAATTGATCTTATTGTTTTACTGTATTTGATAGATCAATGAGGTACTTTGTACGTCATAAATTTTATTTCCGTATCTAATATCACAATGACTCCATTGTGTTATTATTTCAGGAAAATCTCATCTTCCAGGAAATGTCAGATTCGAAGCAAATGACAGCTCTGTCAAATAGATGAGCATTATTTGAGAGAAAATCAGATGGCTACAAGACGAAGAAATAAAAAATGCCGCTGTTATCTGTAACAGCCGTAGTAAAACTATAGTGTATAACTCTCACTGAATGCTAATTTCCCACTCGGATGATTGCAGCATGAGCCGTAGGCGAACTTCTATCTCGTGGAAAATCACTATCATTCCGTGCTCGTTAAACGATATACTGATACGTCAACGGACATCCTGACATCCACATGGGCACTTCCAATTTCGAACAAGATAGAATATCAAGTCGATAGTTGATGCTCATGTATAAACGCTACCACACAGATGAAAAGGGTTTCTTCAAACGAATCAATTGCCTTGAAATTGACTTGCTTCATACAAGAATTTTTCATTTGTATGAAGCTATATACAGTCGTCTCGAATTAGTTCTTGATATGAATCTGCTTAACATGAACAGTATATTTTCTCATTCAAGTGTGTGTTCAAGAATCAACTATTAAATACTGTCTGTAGGTTAATCGAGGAGGTGGCACATTTATTTTACTTGATTTTATGGAATTTTCTATCCTCGTTTCTATAAAATAAACATAATAATATGTCTACAAATGAGTTACAGGATGTTTTCATTAATTGATCTTGAATCTACTCATTCATATGCCAACATCAGTATGACATTGAAAAGTGTCAAACTATAAGCAGCACAACTTCCAAAGAGGAATATTTTGCATTTACCTGTTGAGAACAGGAGCAGATTCGGTCCCGAAACGTCCAAAGATAAGTTAAAATTCGATCTTTTCTCAATATATCTATATTTCTTTCCTTCAATCCTTTTTTTTAACAAATTGTCACTACTGGATTTTTCTTTTAGGCTACGACTTTTCAAGTGGATAAAAAGAACTCTAGGAGAATCCTAATCCCGTTCAATGCCAAGTATACGACGGGACTTGATAAGGTTTTCAAAGACTTGGGTTTTGAAAGCGTTTATCAGTCTGGGTCAAAATTATGCAATTCATTAGGCAATCCGAAAGATAAAGTGGACACACTTGAAAAGTCGGGAATATACGAAATAAGTTGTAATGATTGTGATAAAACATATATAGGCCAAACCAGGCAACCCATGAAAACAAGGTTCAAAGAACACATAGCCCATTCAAAATATGGCAGGTTATGTTCAATCACAATCATAACACACATATTACTAACCTCAAATTAGTTAAGAAAGTTAATAACATTAGGAAACTAGACGCATATGAAAACTTGGAGATATTTAAGAATAGTAATAGAGTAATGAATAAGGATAATGGACCTATTCCATATAGCCCTCTATATAGTTTAGTGAAATAAAAATTAGGATTATCATGTGAACTCAACCATGACAAACATTAACTTGACGGTTAGTATTTTTCACAGTTGGGTGAACATATATATAAGCAGCACACTAGAATAGATATTTAGTTTCAATCTTCTCCTGAAGATGCTAACATAGTTAGCGAAATACGTGTCGAGGCGTTAAAAAATCGGTTTGGTTAGTGGTAAAACAGTGTAGTGTGTTCTTACATGGGTGCATTTTTCTTGAATGTTCCATTTTGGTTTCGTTCAAACGTTCTTGCAACTGAATAAAAATCGAGAAACCTGGACCTGGCATATTTTTGGTGAAGATATCGACTTTTCATTATAGGGTTGTGAAGTATTCGTCAGGAGCTTCAAGAAAATGTATCATTGAATTCTTTCCTCATATGGCGTTCAGTCGCCATCTTGAAATGTTCATCTGTCAATTTTACTCAAAAATATAGTATTCATGCATCAATTCAATTACCTCAAGTTTCAATTTTGTTCGTTGACCCGTTCGAAAAATGAAAGGGAGGACATTGAAGGAAAGCACTGTATACAGTCTACTCTCAATATCTTTCTCTGTAGAGAACTCCTAACTCATCGCCTGCTACTACTGTTATAGGCGGTATTAGGCACTTATACTGCCTTGGTGCTCCAATGACTTTCATTGAATCAGTCCTCTTTATGAAACATCGCCCTTTCTATGGAAGGCAAACTCATTCACCAATCACCGATCAGTTCCTAATTGAAAATCGATATAATAATTCTAACTTGGTAAGTGAAAATGATCATTCACAGTCCCTAAATGCGTGGCCTGGAAAATATTAATGTAACCGCAAAGGCGTCTGTGAAACCCGGATGTATGGTCCCATATTACCACCGAAATACCCCTCCAAGAATTTATGGATAGCAGTTATTGGTTCGGGTTTTTCTCGATGTGGAATAATTCGTCTGGGAAAGCAATTTCGGGAATATCATATCGTGGGTGAAATATCATCCATCTTGTTTGGAGATTCCTGTAGACATTCATCAGGATATATCATTCCGTAGTTGGATGAGGTGGATGCCACCGATTCACGACTGTTTTACGAGTTTCGTGAATGATATCTCTGAAAGGAAACTGTCGAAATCTGTCTATTATTTTCGCAAGATAATTAGTACAATTACTCTGCTGCATTGCGGCGATGATTTTAGTTGTAGACATTGATCGAGGAGTAATCGCTATATAGGGTGTTTCAAAAAAACCTAAACCCCTTGCTAGAGTAGGTAGAACATTGCAATAGTTGGGTTTGCTCAGTAAAAAAATGTCGTGAAGCCATCTGTTTTCAAGATACAATGTGCTGATAAAATACTTATTCTGATACCAGAATCAGAGTTATTGCTTCAGCATTTTCAAATCAAAATATTATGAAAACGGTACAGAGTATCGAGTCTTACCAAGAGCATCATTTTGGTGTAAAATTCAATGGTGTTCAAGTTCACATAAAATTTGGACTGAAAAATCTAACCTCAAAAAAGTTATGTTCAAATGTACTCGGTACGAACCCTGTAACTAGCGCCCTTATGAGTGTCAGATATAAAAACAAATTCATGCGGTGTGTCAGCTTCCAAAACTTATCCATACAAAATTTCATCACAATGTTGACCGTAGTTTCGACATAATCTTAAAAAATGTGTAAACAAATATTTTTTCAACACCTTGTATCTTGAAAACGATGCTGCTACGACATTTTTTCACTGAGCAAACCCTACTTATTATGCAATATTTTACCTTCCCTAGCAAAGGGGTTATATATATTATATAATATATACCGCTCTTGGTTTTGACCAGAATGTAATTTGTAAAATTTCTTGAAACCAATGAGAAATCGGAATTTATCAATCACTTATTCATTCTTGAACCCTGGTATGACATATTGATAGTCATCATACATGACGTGGAAAAAAATCCCGGATTGAGAAAAACAAATCATATGAATCTGCAATTAGAGGTCTGTAAAAAAAATAAGTTTCCATCGTTCAAATTTGAAACTCTTGATTGAGTATGAAAGAATTGAAAAGATATGTTCTCAGATATATTATGATTCGTTCGAATGAACTCATTTCAGGTATCAAACCGTCCTCAGTAATATGTATGATGATTACCAATTTTACATAGGAGTCAAGTCATAATTTTTGTCGGTTACTCAACCGAAAAGAAACATATAATGATGAAGATGGAAAGCCCTTATTTCGAGAGACAATGGAAAATGAAAAAACGCCACCGCCCCGTGTGAGATTCGAACTCACAACCTCTGGGTTACATGACCAACGCTCTGCCAATTGAGGTAACGGGTCATCCGTCGATCAATCGGCAGGGAGGTCGAGTTCTCATCACACACCAGGCGGCAGAATCCTTCCAATTCCCGAAATATGTTTTGAAACATTCTCTTTTTTATATCAGTGATAAGATCCTATTCAAAACTCATTCAACGTGAAAAAAAATCCACTCTCTAGCCACTATTGAACTTCATTTGCTATCCCATCACTTAAAATAACAGTGGTATCGTTTAATATGCTTTTCATGAGCGATTAGCTCTTGATGAGTAGAACTTTGGGTGAATAAAGGGGTCTTGCCTCAGATCTCATTCTGATAACTAGAATTTTTTTGATGTGCCATTAGTACACTCAATGTAGCCTCGTGGTTGAAGCGTCAGACATTTTTCTGAAGGCCTAGAAAAGTGGTTTGGGATCACACGTTGAAAGGTAAGATATCCGTCATGCCTTGCTTGCACAAGTCTCTTGAAGACTTTTGAGGTTACTTTAAATATGAACGTGAGTTATGATCCATAACTCACTACTCAGTTATGAATTATAGCACTAGTGTGTTATTTGTTAGTTTACTCGTATAAAATGACATATAAAATGACAGTTAAGACTGTCATGTGTTGAATAAAATAGTATTCTCATGTTTTTCGAAAGAATTTGTCTTTTATTGGTATACAGCAGCTAAATAGAGTCACTGGATGGTATTAGTTTTATAAGAGTTCGGTCACAGAAATGACAACGGTTAGGGTTTTTGAATGTTTAGATTTATTAAGTTACACACCTTGCATTGTGACAAGAGCACCATAGTCGTCCTGATGCGCTTTTTCATTCAAAATTGTTTGAATTTGACAATAAATTTTATAAACGTCAGAATTGAAATAAAATTTGATAATTATACTTTAGAGTGAAGAGCATTCATGGAAATCATCTGCTGTGTAATAAATTGTGCCAATTCTGAAAAAAATAAATTTAAAATCATTCATTCAATTTTCCTAAACAAATATCAACCGTTCGCTTATGGAAGGAAGATATGAAACGGCCTGGGTAGAAAATCAATTTGAAGACGAGCGAAATTTGTGAGGTACTCATTAAAATTCACTTTTTATAACAGCATCTGATTAGATTGGAACTATATTTTACGCCCATTTTCAAACAGAAGAATTCAAAATCTGATTGAGAGAATCTGCTGTTCCATCAATTCACAAATCAGACGATTTCAAGAACAAAATTCATTATCATCACACAAAATACAAAACGAAATAATCATGAAAAAAGAAGAAATGATCGCAGAATCACATAATGAAATTGAAAATTTGAAAACGAAACTAAGAAAAGCAAGTAATCCACAACGTGATATATTATTGAATGGCGTTTTTGGTGCCCATCTAATTCAAAATTTAACAGTAAAAAATTGAATAGTTATTTATGTATCAAGAGAATCATCATAAGGGCCTTAATTTCGTTGAAGGTTATCGTTCTGGAGATATTTTCCATATCGATCCATGTTACTAAGCTCCTAGGGCGCTAAGTGAAGTTGCTGAGAACTTTACAAAACCAAGTATTTGGTCGGTCTCGTCAGAATAAACTGATTTTTTTCTATGAGATGTAAATTGAAGTGGGTGTTTGTACCCTATATCCATTGTCCATCTACGGCTATGATTGATTTGACAGAAAATATATAACCTCTAAAATCGTATCTGACATTCAGGCGATACTAGGGAAATTGAAAAGACAAAGAGCAGAATATATGTCTAATTCTTTTATTCACTTAAACCATTGTATTATAGAAAATAGAAAAGGACGAAAGTTCAGCTGTGTCCGAACTCTGACTCTACAGCTAACCAGAGTGACTGAGAAATGTGAAACGTTCGAAGATTGAGACCCGGAAAATGAAGACAGAATGTATTCCGGGTAGCAAATAATTATCTCCTAGCGCTAGCCCCAGCTGACCCTTGACTGCCCTCTGACCCCAACCCTTATAATTGAATATATGTATAATCGAATTCCCGCAATCAGAACATCCATGAATAATGGTCTGAACGCCAAAAATCCCACTGTAGCCAATTATTTGAAATCCTTTAATAACACAATTAGCAGTGTCTGAACTCCAGAACACATGAATACGTGGATATTGTGTGATTGTCATGCACATCTTGTGAGAATTATTGAGAGTCCAATCCCTGGGTCCAAAAATAGACATTTTCTTCTTCGTTTTGGAACAAATATCAGCTTCATTTGTCTGGTAACTATGTCCTGATACTATAAATTCGTGGTCGATAATAGCTTTTGCAAAGATTCACTCAATTTAATATTCCTAGTTTGTACAGTGCAAGAATCTGAATACATAATTTGACCATGACTGGCAGCTTGCTCTTTAAGATGCTTCACAAGTTGAGCTGCAACTTCTTGGTAACTTCTATAGAGCCCTCAGTCTCATTCTAGTGAACATGTATCCTTTATCTTCATTGAAACCATTTGAAACTATATGGAATCCTAAGTTATGAGAATACCTACCTAATAAAGAATGATTAGAATTTGAAGTTCTGGAAATGCAAAAGTTTCCTTCAAATCGAAAGTAGAAAACGTGATAGGTAATACATTTTTTTCTATAGGTTCTGTATTTTGTTGTTCGCACTTCTCTGCATGGATTGCATACATTTCGTTTATGATAGATTCAATGATTACTCCTCCAGAATAAGTAAATAAACAAGTTAAACGTGCCATGAGTATGCCAAATCCTGTGGCAAAACCTGACTTACACTGATTGGCACCCGAGCAAACTTATACATTTATTCCGACGCCAGTATAGATGCTGGCATCATCAAATTATATTATGAAAATGACTCAATTTTATTATCACCAAAAGGACTGATCAATAAAGAACAGGCAACGATACGTAAGTCATTGTGAAGAAAATTTTAACTTCTGAACCCTTCAATTATCATCGTGTCAGTATTATTATTGCTGGGATTTGAGACTGCCTTAACTATTGCAGATAAAGAGTAAATGATCGTAGTTTTTATTTCATGTCATTCCACTCTGGTTATCCTGTTAACTTTTCCTGCCACCATTATTTTCTCCCAACAATAGGACATTTCCATAGCAATAGGGCTTTGTGTTCGGAAATAAAGAGCAACATAAATAATTGGGATCGCGAAAAGACTTTTCTTCACACGTACGATAATTTGGCCGGATGTCGAGTACAGCCGCTCCTGCAGCAGGAATTCAGAACGAGTCGTTTTCGTTGTGAATTTGAATAATTGCTCTCGGCTTTCTTTGATTTCGACTTTGTTCTTGGCTTGAGAACAACCGGTATATACTCCAATTCTTGAAGAAGTATTGAATTGCTTCAGGAATGCCACAGATTCAGGCAGAGTGTTATGTCGAATTTTATTTTTGTAAATTATATGGAATTGAATCTGAAAATAGTTAATAGTTGGAAGAAGTCCATGGTAACTTCAAGTGGAGTGGTATAGTTCATAGATGAAGAAACCCAAAATCATCTCCACAACATTTATTTGACGATCAAAGATCAATCACATCGGGGTACATGTTTCAGGCTTATACAGTGTGACCCACTTCTAATTACGAAATCGTTGGGAAAAGATCCTGAAATTGGCTGGAGCGAGAGATATACCGAAATAGCACTCTATGACCAAGTGGGGTTATCAGCAGTAATATACACTGCTCGCCAACAGCCATGGAACCACCTCAATTTCCGGATTTCTCGCCACTGTGGATCATCTGCAGTTGTTGGAGGCTTTGGAGAATGCAGGTATGCGTGGTAGAACTCTCTCACTTTTCGAAAGCGACACAGATAGAAAGAATCGGAAATGCACTCAGCACTGGAAAGAAAGTGACTTGTGGAGTACCACAAGGCACGGTATTAGGGCCACTATTGTTTTCAATCTGTGTCAACAATCTTCTTACTTCGAACATCAGAAGGAGAAATATATAGTTTCGCAGACGATACTGCCATTCTACATACAGCGCCGACTTGGTCAGATCTGAAATTGAAGACGGAAAGGGATTTGGAGCGAATTATCGATTGGTTCAATCACAAAGTATTAACAGTAAATTCTGAGAAAACAATTTCCTTACCCTTTGCAAGTTATAAATCCTCACTATCAAACTTCCAGACTCTGGATATCCAAAGCCAGAATGAAATTATCTCCATAAAGATAGCAAATAGTGTTAAATATCTTGGAGTTACCATAGACCCAAATCTCAAATGGGATAAACATATTGATATAATGTAACTAATACATTGAGAACAATATTGTTCAAATTCAAACAGTCATATAAACTTATAAATATTGAATATTTGAGAGTTGTATATTTTGGTCTCGTCGAATCCCGTTTACAGTACGCAATACTTAGCTGGGGCGGCACATACGCAGAAACAAGATATACTACAGAAGAAAATTCTGAAAGTAATGCTTGGAAAACCAATGACCTACTCCTCAAAATGTACATTCACTGTTGCAAAAATAATGAATTTGAGAAAATTATACATGTTCAGTATGCCCATTTATTTGTATGAAAGCAAATACTTATACATTACAGAGAATCAATCATCCCTATCTAACTAGAACAAAATCGAAACACTATCTGACAACAAATGCAGCCGAAAAGTCCATAGGTTAGCAAAATTTTCATTACCTAGCTTATAGGATTTTCAACTACTACAGAAACTACCAGAAACTTATAAAATGTATATTCTTGAAATCAATTCAATCGAATATATCAAGAAAATTTTCAAAGTATACTTGCTGGACCTAGACATTGACATTGTAGCTAGTATCATAGAAATGTAGGAACGTACATATATAATCATGGCTCAGGGCATATACTAGTAGACTAAATTTTTTTTTTTCATACATCCCATGACAACCTGCTGAGGTTTTATGGGTTTGGTTGTTCATTCAATACAATATAGATCAGAATGATCGAAAATACTACTTATACTACTCATATACTTTGTCATCTGTTATTTTTTCTATCTTACTTTTATATTAGGAATTTTTGTATTAATAAACATATATTATTATTATTATTATTATCATAGAGAAGTGACATTACAATTAACCGACGATAAATAATAAACCATATTCTCAACTCATCACAACATAGTTTGAACATTGATAATAGGTTAAAAATTTCGCATGTTTGTCAAAAAGAGTGTTTATTAAATCTTTCAGAAATCAATAAAAAACAAAATTTTGGGTTTCTTCATCTATGTGAAAATAGTTGCTATTAGTAAAAGAGCGGGCTGCAATTTTCGACCATCTTGTGTCTTCCGTTTCAACTCGTTATCACATGACGGAAAAATGTCCGGAATAATGCCAAGTAATAAATCTCTGTGACAGGTAGGTTTTTGAAATCTACCACTCAATTGGTATCAGATGGCATAATTCTTATACAGGGTGTCCCATAATTAGCCTGCCAAACTTCACCAGCGACTTCTACGACCGAAAATAGATAGAAAAGTTTGAATGAACATAGGTCTCAAAATGGCTCCTAAGGGAGCTACGGCCACCTTAAAGGGGGCTTCTGAAGATGTATTTCCTGAATATTTCCGAAACGTCGTGAGATAAAATGATGAAATTTGGTACAAGAACTAAACTTTTCATGCTTAATGCAGTGGAGATGAAATGATTGATTTATGAGTATTTAAAACAGGGTGGAGCTACTCTAAATATCACCCTAATTTTTTTGTATGCAATTTTTTCGACGATTTGGTCTCGGATTATGAATATCTGAACATTTTTACAGAAGAAAGGTACTCTTGTTCTATGTTGATCAGATGAACCATTTTCGAGTAAAATCGATTTAAAAATATCTGTACACGCCACTAGGATATTCCAGGCGCTGATTCGTTTTTTATTATTTGTAATCGCAAAATCACGTATTACCTTTACCTTCTATATTTCTTTGAAGCCGGTGTTTTTTTGGATGTGGAACCAAGTACTATCGATTTCGCAGCCTTCCTTTGGAACTGTCGAGAGGGCCCTCGGTGTTCTTGATGAAATCACTATGAGGGGTTGAGCGGGTTGTACTATGACACTATAAAGCACCCTTTCGTAAGTGCTAGCGCGAAACGTGACTTCCGCGTTATTATTTTTACTTCTTCGCGGCGTCTCTTCTTTTCAACTGCCCACGCTGGACTGTCATTATGCGGAGCATGCGCAACAGGTATCAGGATCAACGTGATTTGTTTTTTAACGCGGGAATGATTGAATCGAAGAAAGAATAAATGAATACCTTTGATATTTCCATAATACCAGTAACTTAATGATAATTTACAACTATACTTATGTTATATGAATATCTCTATACTTAAACTAAATGATGATATATAGTGGGAGCAACTTGAATACTAAACATACTGCCCACTTGTTTTGTTAAGTAGGGACTTAACTAAACAGAATATTTAAATTATGAATCCTCGGGTAAAGCACACAGCTTCACCAAAGGGCGGGTGTAAACCCCTTGATCACTTTTTACTTTGGCAACACGAGCGACTCCGTCCGTTCCGCAGATGAGTTCAATGACTCTAGCCAGTTTCCATTTCATAGGAGGCACGTTATCCTGTTTTATGAGAACCAACGCACCCTCCTTCAAAGGGATATCAGGAGAGGTCCATTTGTGTCGCTGCTGTAGCGTATGTAAATATTCCTGGTGCCACCTCTTCCAGAAATCAGAGTGCATACGCAACAATAGCTGATAGCGTGATAATCTATTTAGTTTTAGGTGGGATAAATCTGGATCCGGAATTACGGTTAATGGCTCGAGAGATAAAAAATGTCCGGGTGTAAGTACCGACAGGTCGTTAGGGTCTGAGCTCATAGCACAGATCGGTCGCGAGTTAAGTAAAGACTCAATTTGAATTAACAGAGTATTGAGCTCTTCGTATGTTAATATTTGATCACCTATGATGCGCGCTAGGTGTCCCTTCACTGATTTGATGCCAGCTTCGGCTAAACCAGCGAAATGTGAGCCGTATGGTGGTTGGTAGGACCATTTTATATTTTCGGAGGCGGCTGCGGTTTCCATGATTTTCGCTAGGTAATTTGCTGCACCCTTATAGTTCGTAGCGTTATCCGAAACGAATTCGGAACATCGACCTCTTCTGGCGATGAAGCGGCGTAATGCGCATAAAAAATTATCAGATGACAAATCAGTCACCAATTCTATATGTATTGCTTTCGTCGCGAAGCAAACAAAAATGCATATGTAACTTTTGATCGATTTATTACCTCGAGTTCTTCCTAAACTGATCTGAAACGGACCACCAAAATCGCACCCTACTATACTGAACGGTTTTATTTGTGAAATACGAGTAACAGGTAATTCACCCATAGGGGGTTGTAAATTACGTGGTTTCAAACGCCAACATTTCATACATTTTGCAACAAGAGATCTGATCACTCTGCGCGCGGACAGAATCCAAAAATTTTACCTTATCAAATATTGTAAAGTTTGAGGCCCACAATGAAAATTTTTTGTATGAGTATCACGGATGATCAAGTCGGTGAGTTTACTGCATTTTGGAATCAATAGCGGATGTTTAGCGTTGTAATCTAAATCAGATTTATTTAGGCGGCCTCCTACGCGCAAAAGATCATCTTTATCTAAAAATGCGTTCAGTCTACGGAATTCTTTCGAAATTAATTTACCTGATTTTAATTTCATGATTTCATCCGAAAAGTGCTGAAATTGTACTCGCTTGACTAAAATCAATAGCGCAGAATACAAATCTTGAGAGGAAAAATGTTCCAATATCTTTGACTTCGGATTTCTACTATTCGAAATAAAGCGACACATAAACGTTACTATGCGTTTGATTTTATCTAAAGATGAAATCCTATTCAAAAGATCATCTAAACAATTATTTTCGATAAATGCGGTTAAGACAATTTTTCTTTCTTCCTTTTTGATATCCTCGAGACTCGGTGTGGAATTATCAGATATATTCCACTGATCTATGGGTGTTCTTAAAAATGACGGACCTATCCACCATTCCGAACAATTCACAATTTCTTCTGGATACAACCCACGTGACCCACAATCTGCGGCATTATTTTTCGAAATTACATGACGCCACTGAGCGTGCGGTAAATGTTCTAAAATTAATGATATGCGGTTGCCAATAAACGGTTTTTGTCCATGCGGTGAAGACTTAAGCCAATGGAGAACAATCATACTATCCGTGAAGGCGAAAATATTTTTAAATTTTATTTTGTTCTCATAACCCTCCAAAATGAAACTCATCAATTTTGAAAGAAGCAACGCACCACATAATTCTATGCGAGGAATGGAAATGCTTTTCAGGGGTGCGACCTTTGACTTGGCACAGAGCAAAAAGCATTTTATTTCATTTTGAGACGTAACTCTAACGTACACACATGCAGCATAGGCCTTGAGCGAACCATCGCAAAATCCACATAATTCAATAGCTTTTGCCTCATCAGAAAAAATGTATCGTGGTATTTTGAGCTCAGCCAAAATTTTCAATTGATCTTTATATTTATTCCATTTAATCAAAATGTTTTTTGGAGGGGTGTCATCCCAACCCAACTTCAAGGTCCAGAGTTTTTGAATGAGAAGCTTGGCAACTAATGTAGTTGGCGTAAGGAAACCTAAGGGATCGTACACGCGGGAGAGGTCACCTAAGATTTGTCGTTTAGTGCATTTATTATCAAACCATGTAACAGAATAGGAAAAAGAATCCGAAAATGGACTCCATTTTAGACCCAAAATTTTGACCGTATTAGAGTTTTCTTTGTCCAGATTCAGCGATTTTTCATTGATGACTTCGTTGGGCAGGTGCGATAACAATTCAGTTTTGTTGCTCGCCCATTTTCTTAATTCAAATCTTCCGCGAGAGAGTAACGAAACCAGCTGATTTTGCATCTCACGGGCGTACATCATGTCCGGGCAAGATACTACGATATCGTCCACGTATGTGTTGTTCAAGATTGCGTCTGCGGCTAAGGGAAAATTATGTTTTTCTTCATTGGCGAGTTGTATCAAAGTTCTTAGGGCGAGAAACGGTGAACAGTTTATACCAAAAACTACCGTGTTCAGAGTAAATTCTTGCAAGGGTTGATCGGGAGAAAACCTCCATATTATTCTTTGATAATTACGTTGCGCGGGTTCAACAAGAATTTGACGATACATGCCTTTTATATCCGCTGTCAGGACGACAGGATGTAAGCGGAAATTCAATAAGATATTGCTAATTTCCGCTTGCAATTTTGGGCCAGTGTATAATGTGTCATTAAGCGATTGGTTATTCGAATCTTTAGTTGATCCGTCGAAGACTATTCTCAATTGCGTGGTAAGGGCTTGCGGTTTAATCACACCGTGATGCGGCAAATAAAACGTATATTTATTGTTTTCTTCAATTTTCGGAGCTACGGACATATGTCCATTATCAATGTATTCTTGGAAAACATTACAGTATTCTCTTTTTAATGCAGGGTTGGCTATCAAACGTCGTTCTAATGTGAAAAAATCTTTTCAACGCGGGTAATCTTGAGTTTTCAAACTGAGGACTTTGCGATTCTCGGAAAGGAAGCGCGACTACGAAACGACCAGTATCTGTGCGATGCGTTGTTTTTATGAATATTTCTTCGCATATTTTATCGTCCACGGAGACACAACTCGTTTTAGGAATCTCTTCCAAAGTCCAGAATTTTTTTATATTGTCGTCGAGGACTCGATTTGTTGTGAAAAATGAATGAATAGATCGCGGAGTTTCTTTACTGATATCACCCATTAAAATGTATCCAAACGTTGTATTTATAGCGGTAGGTAAATCATATTCACCTTTTACAGTTTGATTTAGCAAAATTTTATGAAAGAAGTTTGCTCCTAATAAAACATCTACGGGTCCACAAATGTTGAAATCAGGATCAGCCAGTGACAGATTATTAATATGGTTCCAAGAACTTACATCAAAATCATATGCAGGCATATCGGCACAAATATTTTCTAATACGATGGCTTCAATGTCGTAAACAGGAAAAGTTTTGCTTAGCGGAGTAACAGAAAAATTAACACCACCTGTTCGTGGGTTGGTTGACATTCCACTAAGTCCATGAATCGTAATTGACAGTTTATGGATGGGTAACCTTAAGCTCTGAACTAACTTTTTTGAAATATACGAAGACTCGCTTCCAGTGTCTAATAATCCTCTGACCACATGAAAGTTTCCAAAATGATCGCGAATTCTAAATTTAATGGTAGACAGCAAGACGTTGCTTGTTTGCGTCTGACGCGGGGTTTTTTCCGCGTCAGGTTCGGATTTAGGAAGAACGGTCAATGCACAATTCGTGGAAGACGAATTTTGTGGAGTATTATATATATTTTCGGGGATGTTGTCTCTATTTCTATTATAATTGTTACTCGTTGAAGCGGCTTGTGAGTTATTATTATTTTCATTGTTCGGAGAACGCGGATGAGGACGAGAGTTGTGTATTAATGAATGGTGGTAGCTTGAATTACAGTGAACACAATTCGAGTTGGATCTACATGATCTGAGAGAATGTAAATCACTTAGGCAGTTATTGCAAAGACGGTTTTGGCGTACATAATTTAGTCGGTCAACAGGTGTTTTATTCAAGAATCCTGGACATTTGTAAATTGAATGATCCATACTTTTACAGAATGCGCACGAGCGGGCATTATTACTATTTCTAGTAGTATTAGCGTAAAAAGAAGAACTGGACCGAGATTGCGTAAAAGAAGATTGAGAGGGGGCGTTGGTTCTTGGTTTAACAGGTTTTGATGTAGATGAAAATGACATATTTTCGAAAGCGGCGCATTGTTTTCGTAAGAAATCAACTACATTATTGAAGGTTGGCATGTCATTTGAAGCATGATGCAATTCAAATCTAGATAAAGTTGTTTGATCACAACGTTTCAACAACATTTGGGTTAACACAAAGTCCCACTGTTTAACTGGATAATGAAGATTGTTTAGGGCTGCGAGATTTTCCACAAAAGTATCTAAGATTTTGGAAAGTAGAGCGGGATTTTCGTTATTCAATCGAGGCGTATTTTCAATTTCATTCCAATGTGATGTGGAGAGCAACCTGGTATTTGTGTATCTTTTCATAAGCGCATTATAAGCAACAGGATAATTTGCAGCAGACAGAGTATGACACATAACCAAATTTTTCGGAGGTCCTTCTAAAGAGGCCAATAAATGCGAGAACTTTTCTACATTAGTAAGTTGGCCATTATTATGTATTAAAGCATTGTAAACATCAGTGAAAGTAGTAAAAGATTTGATGTCTCCGGAAAATTTTGTTAATTTTATTTCAGGCAATTTAGTTTTGGGCATGCTGACTGCCTCTTCGAGAGCTGTAGAATTCAGAAATTTATCTCGTTCAAATAATTCATAATAAATTGATTTTACTGAATAATATTGGTCATCAAAGTTTGCTCGTATAGCTTCCTCTGGTGGAAAATCATGTTCTTCAATAGCACTCACAATAATGTTGTATTGTTTGTAAAATTGTTCGTAACTAATTTCTATTGACTTAAATCTCTGCATAAAAATGGAATGATTATTTTCATCAAGTTGTGCGTTGATTGCACTTGCATGTAGTGCGTTCATTTTGTTTATTTCTGTGGCTCGCAATGTTTTAGCCTTTTTGAGCCTTTCTGCGTTAGACATTATCGAAATGAAATTAAACTTTCCGGCAAATTGTAAATCACGGAAACAAATGCGGAAACGGCGGAGCGCGTGCGGCTCTGTATATACAGAGTTTCAAAAAAACTTGTTTGTCGACCGGTGTGGAGATGTGTCTATGTACGACGTTTTCGAAAGAAAAGCAAAATGTGACCAAGAGAGAGAGAGATAGAGAGAGATAGAGATAAGATAGTAAAGTGACCGATATTCAAGGGAAATAACGATAGCGTGGCTTATCAGCCTTGCGCACTTGCGCCAATTTTGACCACAAGATATTACAAATTACAATAATTTGAGTTTGAAAAAAATGGCTACTGGAAAGAAATATAAAAGGATCCGGCTCGAAGGACCAAATGTACACGCCACTAGGATATTCCAGGCGCTGATTCGTTTTTTATTATTTGTAATCGCAAAATCACGTATTACCTTTACCTTCTATATTTCTTTGAAGCCGGTGTTTTTTTGGATGTGGAACCAAGTACTATCGATTTCGCAGCCTTCCTTTGGAACTGTCGAGAGGGCCCTCGGTGTTCTTGATGAAATCACTATGAGGGGTTGAGCGGGTTGTACTATGACACTATAAAGCACCCTTTCGTAAGTGCTAGCGCGAAACGTGACTTCCGCGTTATTATTTTTACTTCTTCGCGGCGTCTCTTCTTTTCAACTGCCCACGCTGGACTGTCATTATGCGGAGCATGCGCAACAGGTATCAGGATCAACGTGATTTGTTTTTTAACGCGGGAATGATTGAATCGAAGAAAGAATAAATGAATACCTTTGATATTTCCATAATACCAGTAACTTAATGATAATTTACAACTATACTTATGTTATATGAATATCTCTATACTTAAACTAAATGATGATATATAGTGGGAGCAACTTGAATACTAAACAATATCAATAAATCTCAAGAATAACGCACAATATTGCCAATATCAAATCGTAGTGGCTATGAAAAAAAAAGGTAACAGTTAGTTTTGATAGTTGTCATATTTGTTGACACGCATGTTTTGCAGAACACACTAAGCAATTGATATTTGAATGTACATTGTATTGTTAGAAAATGCCACAATTCACAAATCAGGAATATGCAGACATACATTTTTTGTACGGATTTTGTAATTTCAATGCACGAGAGGCTGAGCGAGAATATCGGAGGAGATTTCCGAACAGAAGAATACCTGGGCGACAAGTATTCGTTAATACTCATAGAAACTTGAGTGATCATGGCAATTTTCAACGTGTTCCTGGGCAAGGAAGACCTTTAAGAGGACATAACATGGAGAATATTCTGAATGTCATCGATAATAATCCGAACATTAGTATAAGGACTGTATCCAGAAATTTTAACGTGCCTAAGGCAACAGTAATGTGGAATGTGAGTACACAGTTTGGCAATGAAATAACAGTTGATTGATTTCAGATAGGGAGAATATTACAAATTCAAGGAATTCATCCATTTCACTACCAACGTGTGCAGGATTTATTGCCAGGCGATTTTCAGCCCAGGATTCAGTTCTGCCAATGGATTTTAGAAAATAAGAACATCAAATCGAACATTCTTTGGAGCGACGAATCCATCTTCACCAGAAACGGAGTGTTCAATATGCACAATACCCATGTATGGGCAAATGATAATCCCAGAGTGGTCCGACGTTCTAATTTTCAACATCGTTTCTCTGTAAATACATGGGCAGGAATGATAGGGGATCAGTTAATTGGTCCTGTCGTCCTACCCAACCGCCTGAATGCTGATGGGTATCATAACTTTCTTCAGAATAACCTAGGCATACTTTTGGAAGATGTGCCTCTCAATGTACGGCAAAATATGTATTACCAACACGACGGGGCTCCAGCACATTATGGACAGCGCGTTAGGGCATGGTTGAGTGAGATTTTTTCTGGAAGGTGGATAGGCCGTAATGGTCCCATTCTTTGGCCACCACGTTCACCGGACCTGAACCCTCTAGATTATTATTTATGGGGTAATATGAAAGAGTTGGTTTATAAAACTGAGGTGAACACACATGAAGAATTACTTCAACGAATAGAGTTGGCAGCAAGTGAACTCAGAGGATATCGCTTTCAAATTCTGAGAGCCACAAGCGCAATAAGTCGTCGAGCGAGATTATGCATTGATAACAATGGAAATTTATTCGAACAATTTCTATGACCATTAATAAGATTTCGCATATTCATATCGAGGACATCATGCAATAAGGGCGTTCTTCACGTATAATGTATTAATTAGTATTGCCATAGCCACTATGATTTGATATTGCAATATTGTGCGTTATTCTTGAGATTCATTGATATTTTTAAATCGATTTTACTCGAAAATGGTTCATCTGATCAACATGGAACAAGAGTACCTTTCTTCTGTAAAAATGTTCAGATATTCATAATCCGAGACCAAATCGTCGAAAAAATTGCATACAAAAAAATTAGGGTGATATTTAGAGTAGCTCCACCCTGTTTTAAATACTCATAAATCAAATTTTGAAATCATTTTATCTCCACTGCATTAAGCATAAAAAGTTTAGTTCTTTTACCAAATTTCATCATTTTATCTCACGGCGTTTCGGAAATATTCAGGAAATACCATCTTCAGAATCCTCCTTTAAGGTGGCCGTAGCTCCCTTAGGAGCCATTTTGAGACCTATGTTCATTCGAACTTTTCTATCTATTTTTGGTCGTAGATGTCGCTGGTGAAGTTAGGCAGGCTAATTATGGGACACCCTGTATATGTCGTTATCAAATTGCAATTTCTTATTTCGTCATGTAGAATCAACCCCTTGATTCTTTGCGCGTAATATCCAGACACCCTGTATATCGTTTTTTCATGATTCTGGAACGTCCTATCAGTGAATAAATACAATGCAATTCGGATCATTTTGGAATAATAACGAACGGGAAACCAATTTATTTATATTTATAGTCATAATCATAAATCTGATTCAAACAATTTCCACATTGCTATGAAATATTAGGCTATTATTAAATTTCCTGATTCAGTTGAATATATATATTTATGAAGGAATACAGGGTGTTCTCAGAGTTGGAGCATTTGAACAAGATGAATAGACATAATCACCATAAACTGCAGACATAGGAGTTAGCCCTACCCAGATGTATGTGCAAGAAAGAATATGATGTCGTATCAAGTGTCGAAGAATGTTTTTATTTTCATCATAGGAGAATTAAGATGTTGCAAAACATTTCTTGAAAGTAGTTTTTAGTGTTTATGGCCCTTTTGAAAGTATTCGAAATTTTTTTATGGAAAATACAAATTTTCTTGCAATTTTCTCCCATAGATATTCTCATCTGAGTTCCCTAGATGGAAATAAGGGATAAAAAACGACATATCCAGAAAAACTTCATCTTAGGACTATCTGGGTTGAGGTCCTGGTATATTCATCATCTTAGCTCTTAAACACCATGTGTCACTAGACCTTTCGCACGAAATGAACGAATATTTGCGGTGTTGATTGTTTTTTCATTCAGAATCTTTTTGTGTACGAACAAAATGCTGCTGCTACACTTTGGTGGCACTCGCCCTATACAGTGAGGACGTAAAATCGGCCTAGCCGTTGCGAAATGACAAGCGTTAGCAATTTGAATATCAATATTAATGAATAAAGAGCCTAAATAACACTTAATTGCAAAAGACTTTCAAGTAGAAATTTTAACAAGTGCTCAAACATGCTCGAAATGTTCATCGTTCACTTATTGACACGAAAAATTCGGTTTTGGAATTCAATCCGAACGTGATTCACTGTTTCCGAAGTATGTACATTTGTGTTGAAAAGGAATATTCTAAGATGAATTATGAACATACAAAAATGGATATATATTTATATAAAGCAATATATTGAGAATTCGCATTCTCTATGTGATGAGAATATTTACTCTTTTTCAGTTGAATCAATAGAAAACAACTACTTTCCTGGCTATATGCCACGACGAATATTGAATCATATCTATTGAACACACACGATAAGAGTTTGAAAATGGAATATAAAAACTTCTGAGATTGAGAATTTGCATTCTCCTTCAGACAAAAATATGTATATGCACACATCATTTTGAAACGGCTTGACCGATTTGCACAAACAAAGCGGAGTTGGATGAATAATCGGAAGGGCTTCAGAACAAGGTACCACGTGACCCTTTTATTTTCATCTCTTGGAGCGCACGGAAGGAAATCCCTATAATGTTCAAAGAACATCGTGCGTTCCTAGTAGTGAAAGAGGTACTTTTTTGCCTGAATTTTACCCGACCTCGCTAGCTTGTCCTGTTCAATGGTTAAAGGCGGGGAAGGGCTTTTAACGTCCTCACTGTATATCGAAAGCATGTAGGTACTCAAATCAGTTTGATTTGTTCGTTGTGCAACATTGTTGAACAATGCACAGAAAAAATCAATTGAGAAAGAGGAATGTGATAAAAGTTGAAAATTTGTCTAATACCTACCTTCTCTCCCTATCCTTCCTTTAGGTACACACGATTTCCTTCCAACATAATAGGAGTTTCCTTCCGTGCGCTCCAAGAGATAAAAAAATATCAATTTAGTATAGCGGACACTCCATAGGTTCTGATAATCACTGTTCAAGTCCGTCTGTATTAAACTAGACTCCATATATTTCTATTTTCATCTGCATGCAACATTTTTCATATTTACCTCAATTTCGAACTCATTTATCCCACTTGAATGCTGGCAAAATATATACCAAAGGGTTGAAACTAAAATAATCACACTAGACTCACGCATTAGCCAATATAGCCGAAAGTGAATGAAAAAGTTTTCGAAAATTCAGCAATATTTGTTATTTTGTGTAAATACAATGTAGATTTACTGAAATTGGAGGCGCAGAGTTTCAATTGCAGATTAGTTTGGTAGGTATATCAGATAACGAGAATTATACATCGCATATAATATGTCGATTGATCATTTATTATTTGAGTATTGTTTGTTCTGATTGATACAGGAACAGGAACTATAGCCTCACATAATAAGCTAGTAAACTCAATTCAATTATATAATTTTTCCAATATATTCTGACTGATTTTAACGTCTCAATTCACAAACGGAGTCATTAGCAATATTCTTTTTACCTTGTTACATTCTTTACTGAGATCAATTGAGTTGAAGGAGGTGAAATGGATCTGAGTTGTCGATTGAATAAGAAGAACACGTTTTTATCTGTCAGGAAGGGAAAGGGAAGAAAATATAATTCAACCAAAATAGAAAATGGCTGAGGAAGTCAATGAGGAGCATAGAAATAGTATTGTACTGAATATTCGAAGGATTTACCCTGTGGACTGAAACTTCATACTTATTGAGCTTCACTGAGAATCTTGGTTAATCTCAGTCAAAGTTGGTAAAAAGAATATAATTATTAGTAATAGGGTTGTTTTTGGGCAGAAAAAGTTTGTGAATTTCAAGTGAAGCCGGACCTGAATTCTATCTCTTGTTGATGTTTCAATCAATTCTATAGGATAGATTGAGTAAGTGTACCAATTTAAGGAAAAATATAAGGTTATGAGACAATAAATATTTAGAAGACACAATAACCATGGTTATTTTTTAATCACCCCAGTGACTCGTATCCACAGTTGGGTTATCTACCTCTTCCAATGGAACACCTTGTATAATAGTATATTATGTAACAAGTGTTGTGATCGTCCTTTTAGTATCGAGTATTTTAAGCACGAGCGGAGCAGAGCGGAGCGAGTGTTTAATAAACGAGTGTCTAGAAGAGTTTATAAACGCGTTACATACTATGCTTTTTCTACGAACATCAAAAATTACATAATTATACCTGCAGCTATTCCTGCTAACCTACGAAATAATTCGAAAGGAATGGGGATTGAGAACTTAATACATGCAACTGCATGTAACCAGCGAGACACGTATAAGTGATATTGGTTGTATATAGATGTGTCCAGTCCATTGCTTAGTAACCTCTGTTTCACGTTTATTGTCATGCTTAGCGCAGAATAAATAAATTATTCTTAAAGATGGATGCTTCATTTTTACACTTCTTACAGATATGCAAGTACCAGGATATT